>JAEVFF010000310.1:405420-535696 GCA_018901945.1 Pugionium dolabratum
TATGTTGGGTCGATATCAAAGTAATCCTGGAATGGACCACTGGAGAGCTGCAAAGAAGGTTCTCAAGTACTTGCAAGGCACCAAAGAGCACATGCTTACATACAAGAAATCTGATCACCTTGAGGTCATTGGATATTCAGATTCAGATTATGCCGGATGCGTTGACAGTAGAAAATCGACGTTTGGCTATTAGTTCCTATTAGCTGGGGGAGCAATATCATGGAAAAGTGGAAAACAGTCCGTCATTGCTACTTCCACTATGGAGGCCGAATTTGTGGCATGCTTTGAGGCCAGAATTCACGCATTGTGGTTGCGGAACTTTATCTCGGGACTTCGTATTGTCGACACTATAGCGAGGCCGCTGAGAATCTATTGTGATAATTTCGCAGCTGTCTTCTTTTCAAAGAATGACAAGTACTCTAAAGGTGCTAAACACATGGAGTTAAAGTACTTAGCTGTCAAAGAAGAAGTACAGAAACATCGAGTGTCATTTGAACATATAAGAACAGATATGATGGTAGCGGATTCGTTAACTAAGGGACTACCACCCAAAATGTTTATTGGTCATGTAGAGCGTATGGGTATTATAGACAAAGCCTTGCTATTATGATTATGATATGTTCATTATATGTATGACACTATGAATTCAATTTAAGTTATGTTTCTGGTTTTAATAGATATGTTATCATTAAAGTATGTGTATACACTTATGGTTCTTAGATAACATGTGATTAAATTGAGAATTAAGGTTATTTCGATATAAAGAAACTATATATGAAGTTGTGATTGTTTTGTGATACATGGAAAGGATCATGTCGTCTAATGATGTGTGACCGCCATGATCCGATCAATTCTAATTTTATTATGATAGATGAAATTGAAATGAACTTGATAGAAAGTGCACATTAAGGTTGTTGAATCATCAAGTCGACACAAGGTCAAGTGAGAGAATGTAAGAATATTTATATTCTTATATGTGACCTATATGTCTTTAGATTAAATTATAATAATCAAGTTTATATTAATGTTATAATTCTAATATAAAAAACGATATCGTGATGAATTGGTTTCAGTTAATGATATTAGAATTTGGGTGTATTGATAACCCTCCTCCCTTGTCTATCATATTTAATAAGAGTAATTTTCTCTAATGTTATATATATATATTGCATTAATAATTAATAATGAATATTTATTAACTATAAATAAATAAGAAAATGTTTTATATATATATAATGATTTAATGGAAGTTAATGAAAGTGGTTATGAAGTGGTTATTAATCATCACAACTCTAGAGAGAGAGAGACACGGCCATAGGGAGAGAGAGAGTGTTTTCCTTCTCATAAAAGTGAGTTGAAATTTCATTAAATAGAAGAGATAGAAAAAACAACACAATAATTAGAGAAAAAATAACTCATCAATTCTTTATTCATCAAAGAAATAATTAAGGAAGATCAAAGGGAGGAGAAGATCAAATCAATCTAATTGCTTATGGATCAAGGTTAGTATTTTTTTTCTTCTAAAAGAAAAATTTAAGGTTGAATTAAATCAAATTTAGAGATTCTTGGGATTAGATTTCATAATTGAAATCATTGAAAATAAATTTACACCCTGCCTATCACAACCATCATAATTTCTATTATTTGGCAACCATTAATATTGTATTGTTGGTTTGCTTTTCGTTAGTTACTGCAGGTACAATTGGGGTATATGTTGTTCGTTTATATTTTTGGTTATAGTTGATCTATTTTTAATTGTACTTATGTTTTATTCATCGGTCAAAAAAATTACGACACAAAATATACTGTCTTACCACAGCAAATAATTATGACAGATAAATGAATAACAATCTATCGAAATCGTAATGTTCTGTTGGTAACAAACGAATATGAATTATGTCTTTTTCGATGTGTCAAAAAAAATTATTTATAACGGATTGAATTGCATATGTTTATAATGATTGACTTAAAAATGTCTCAATCCCTCGGATAAAATATATTTACCATTAGTTAAAATTTGATTGATTGATTAACATGTCCGAGTCTATTTAATTATAAGTTATTTGTTCAAATTTAATAGATATTTTTTTATAAGATTAATAACAGAGAAGTAAATTTAAGTAAATTATGATTAATGAGTCTTAAAAAACTAATTTATTAAAATTCAAGGAATGAATACATACTAAAAAAATGAGATGAGGAGCATCAAATGACTTTGCTTATATATTTGTCAAATAATTTGTCAACAATGATTTGATAAGCTCTTTCAGTCGGATGATAGCTGTCCCAAAATACATAAGCCGAAGAATTAGAACATGTGAATGGATTAAATGAGTTACACAAATAAGACACCTCAAGAGCTCCTATGCCGCAACATCCTCTATCAGCTACATCAAAACCTGAAAAATAATGACATCATTTACATATACATTTCTTTCATTATATATATAAATAACAATAATATATTTAATATATGAATTTACCATATTTTTTAGGGTTTTGGATCATGTCGAAAAGAGTATCATAAACATCAATGTATATGATAGTTCCATCCAATTCTTTATCTAAAGAATCTAGTGCTGGAGAAAGTCTTGAGTTGAATTGCTTTGCCATATCGTTTAGTGGTTCAACACATTGCCTTGTTAATATACCTCCAAAAACTGTTCTTTGAAATGGTACACATCCAACAGGGACAGCACTAAACACACCAATTTTTCGAGCTCCAAGTTTATGTAATTCCTAAAAGAATCATTAGTGTTGGATATAATTCTATTACTGATTACTTTTGTGTATATATATAAGAAGGAATAAAGCACTTACTCTCACAAATTTGACAGCATTGTCTGCCAAGAAGTTAGCATACGAGGTTTGATCATATCTATAAGATTGGACTAAATAGGTGTGAGCAAGGTCATTACTACTAGACACCACGAGAAAAATACTATGGTCCAAGATATGTTGTGCTCTTTCTTCTCCAAAATATTGTTTGATCTTTGATATATATTCTTTGAAATATATTAGCTGATCCCATACTGATATCACCGACTACAAAAACAAATCTTTAATATATTAATTGATAAAAAATTTAACAAAAAAAAATAGTTATAATTCAAAATATTTTTAAAACAAATATTATATAATAAATAAATTTAATAAAATATTTACGAAAATAATATTACACATATTTAATGACATACTATAGATAAATTTTTAATCTTTCAACATAAAAGACATTTTGACATAAACACAAACAAATACTAGACATTTTGAAAAAATAATCAAAAAATATAAAATAAATGTTTATTTTAATTAAATATTTATCATATATATAAATTTTGACTTATTTAATAATATTATTTAAATTTATTTATATAATTAATATTAAAAACTTAAAAATTTATTTTAAACAAGAAATCAATTATATACGCTTATAATTTATATTTATTAAATAAAAATTAATTATAATATATGAATATTTTTGTATGTGCATGACGTGTGTATAAATGTAGTATACCATTTATAATATGAAGCTAATGTTAGTGATGAACATGAATATCATACATACCATTATCTGAGCTGTCAATAGATCATAACCGGTTCCTCCGGAAGCAAATGTTACACCTTTAATAAGATCTATCGGTTTTAAATCTGGATTCAAATATGCTGGTAATGTCTTCGTTAATCCCAATTTTTCCGCTGAAATTTGTTTGTTAAAAAATAAGAAACATTGTAAATTTTTTAATATAAATAAAGTAAAAAAAATTAAAATAATTACCAATGAGATCAGAGGGAACTCTTCCATCCGAAAATCTTCCAGTGGAAAAGCCTCCAGGAAAATCCTTCCCATAAGGAGGAAAATTGCATTTTAGAAGAGTGGGAAGATTATTATTATTTCCTGTATCCATTATTGAATCTCCAAAAACTATTAATGCAGGAATTGTTGTATTCTTGTCTTGCTGTGATGCATTAATTTGGATGACTAGTAATACAAAAGCCATCCATAACATTACAAGCTTCATTGTCTTCTATGTTAGAATCGAGTAAACAAATTCACTTCTCAAACAAAAGAATTCTAAATAGTTTTTTGTATTTTTCAATATATTTTGAAATGATTTACAAATGAGGTTCCTCATTTTTTTTATACTATTTTAAACAATTAATTTTTAGAGAATTAATTGCAAAGTAAATTACAAAATTATTAATTGCGACAATTACAAAATGAATAAGTTACAAAATGAATAAATTACAAAATAAATAAATTACAAAATAAATAAGTTACAAAATGAATAAGTTACAAAATGAATAAATTACAAAATGACCTGGTTGAACCCGGGTTTAATCTGGTGCCCACATTATATTTATTGATTTTGGTCGGATATTCATTTATGTTTTACAAGTTTGAAGATTTGCATAAATGTATATATATACTGTTTTAATTTGTTAGACTTCTAAAAATATACCCGATGCATCTCTAATTAGTAATAATAGTTTCAATTATAACAAACTTTAGTTGTTATTTCTCACAAATCAAATGGTAGTTACTATGTTTTCACAACTTGAATAAAGTATGTTTAGGATTTACAACAATTTCACAACTGCAGTCGCATGTTTATTATATTTTTTTTATCACTCGCATATTTATTATATATATAACAAAAAGGTAAATCAAAAGTAGACACGATATCTCATATTTATTAATGTTTATAAAATAAATTGATAAATAAATTAAATACTGAAAAAATGTAATTAAAAAAAAATACTTGATGATTACGTGAGAGAATTTAAAAAAATACATTAAAGTGGATGAAATGCATTAAAGTTTAAAATTTTTTTTGTAAAGATCGGTTTCTTTTCTCAAAATTGTAAGTTGCACATTAAAGTGCATAAAATAATGGTATAATTATTGTATAATAAAAGTTTTTCAGTTATTTATTTAATCATTATAAATAGTCAGTTATTTTCATTAATTTATGACTTTAAGAGGAAAATCAATAAAAAAAAATTTAATAGGTGCATATTATAAAAATCGATTTTTTCATATAAATCATAATAAATGGCACTTATTAATTAAAATAAAAACATAACTTATTAGAGTAAAGATACGTGATTAAATAAATTTGTTTATGTATATAAAAAAACTTATATATATATATATATATATATATATATATAAGTGTACAATAAAGTTTCCGCTGGTTTAATAGATATGGTTAATTGTATTTTGAAATGTTAATACAATATAAAAATACTTTATCTATTAAAATTTTAATGTTTATATTTTACATGACATGTTAGTCACCAAAGTGACCTTGTTATAATAGATATAAATATTAAAATAGTAAAGTTTATCAATTGATCATGATTGAAGTGATGTTATGAATGACATTAAAGTTTTAATTGATCAAGTGTTTTTAATATCTATATTCTAAGAGATTACCCAAAGGTAGATCATATGATATAATTATTAATATGAAAAGAATTAATCATTTCACTATAGTCGATATTATGTATACCCAAAGGTAGCATAATTATTTGATTTTATGTGATATGATTAATTGTTAAAGAATAAATTTAACATCACTAAAAGTATTTGTATTTAAAGTATTACCCAAAGGTTACTTGAATACATATTTTATAAGTTTATGATTAGGTATTTGAATCTGTAATAAAGTCTCAAAGTAATAATGAGTAAGTATGTATAAATGTTTTACAGTTTCATCAAATTTGTATGCATCCGCTAATTCTGTCGTAAAGTTTAATGGACTCAATTATGGAGAGTGGTCAGAACATATCCGGTTTACACTGGGTATTATGGCACTCGACCTTGCAATCCTTACGGATGAGGAACCCTTAGCCATTACAGATGATAGCTCCCAAACTGAAAAGACTCGGTATGAGACTTGGGAGCGATCTAACAGGCTGAGTTTGAACCTTATGAGGATTACGATGGCGGAAAATATTAAGCCATCTATGTCTAAGACAGAGAAAGCAAGGGAATTCATACAGAAAATTAAGGAGTGTTCACAATCGGATTTGGCTGATAAGTCGATTGTAGGAAGCCTAATGAGTGAGCTAACTACAAAAAAGTTTGACTGGTCTCAACCAATCCATGATCATGTCACGCACATGTCTAACTTGGCAGCAAAGTTAACATCCATGGGAATGGAGGTTCATGAGCAGCTTTTGGTCCAATTTATTATGAATTTCATACCTTTTGAATTTAGCCAATTCTAGGTTAACTACAACACCATTAAAGATAAATGAGATTTTAAAGAACTAAAGACTATGTTGGTTCAAAAAGAAAGGAGATTAAAGAAAATGAAGGACCAAGTTGCGAATCTCGTAGGTCTTGGAAGTTCTAGCAGCTATAAGGCAAAACCGAGTAAAAAGGACAAAAAGAATGATAAAGCTTTTGTGAAAGGACCTGAAAGCAAAATCCATAAAGAGATGAAATATTTCTTTTGCAAGAAAACGGGACATTTCAAGAAAGATTTTCTGAAACAAAAAGCCAGGTTCGACAAGAAAGGTAAACATCATAGTTTTGTTTGCTCTGAATTGAACCTTATAGAAGTGTCTAATAATACTTGGTGGTTAGATTATGGTGTTACTACTCATGTGTCTCATATTAAACATGGATTCAATTCGATCCAACCCATAAAAGGAACTGAATAATACTTGTTCATGGAGAACAAGATGAAGGCACGAATTGAAGGCATTGGGACATACAGATTGATTTTAGACACTAGGTGTCATGTAGATCTTGAAGGATGTCTCTATCTACCTGAATGTACTAGAAATCTTGTTTCCGTAAGTAGACTGGATAATTTAGGATTTGTTTTTAAGGTTGTACATAGTGTTTTTCTCTTTGTACCGAAATGATTACTTTTATGGTAGTGATACTTTGTTTGATTCACTTTATAAATTCAATCTTGATACAAAATTTTCCGAATCCCTATTTAATATTGAAAGTCGAGGCATTAAACGTAGTGTATCGAATGAAAATTCTGCTTTATTGTGGCATCAAAGATTAGGTCATATTTCCAAAGAAAGAATTATGAGGTTGGTAAAAAATGAAATTCTTCCTCCATTGGATTTTGGTGATCTAAATGTATGTGTAGACTGCATTAAAGGAAAGCAGACTAAACATATAACAAAGAAATCAACCACAAGAAGCACTCAGCTTCTTGAGTTAATACATACCGATATTCGTGGCCCTTTAGATGCTCCTTCTTGGAGTGGTGAAAAAAATACTTTATCACCTTCATCGATGATTACTCACGTTATGGATATACATATCTGTTGCATGAAAAGTCCAAATCTGTGAATGTTCTAGAGGTGTTCATTGACGAGGTGGAAAAGTAGTTAGTTAAAAAGGTAAAAGTTGTGAGATCTGATAGAGGTGGTGAGTTTTATGGAAAATTCAATGAAAATGGACAATGTCCATACCCATTTGCAAAGTTACTTCAAAGTAAAGATATTTGTGCACAATATACAATGCCTGGTACTCCTCAGCAGAATGGTGTAGCTGAGAGGCGGAATCGTACTTTAATGGATATGGTTAGGAGCATGTTAAGTAATTGCTCTTTACCCTCTTCGTTGTGGGTATATGCATTAAAAATTGCAACGTATTTGCTGAACCGAGTTCCTAGCAAGGCTGTTCCTAAGACCCCTTATGAACTATGGATGGGAAGGAAACCTAGTTTAAGACATCTACGTGTTTGGGGTTGTCCAGCAGAAGTAAGGTTGTATAACCCACAATAAAAGAAACTTGATTTTAGGACTATCAATGGATTTTTCATTGGTTATCCTGAAAAATCAAAGCGGTATATATTTTATTGTCCTAACCATAGTACGAGAATAGTGGAGACCGGTAATGCTAGATTCATTGAAAATGGTAAAACTAGTGGGAGTGGTGAACCACGAAAAGTGGACATTCAGGAAGTTCATGTTGATGTTCCTTCACCTATCGTTGCACCTGAGGTTGTTGTTCCTATTGTTGCATCACAATTAAATGACGCAATAGAACAACATAATAATGTGTCAACCCCACTAGTAGAAAATACAATTAATGAACCGGTTACAATTCAAGAAGAGAATAGTGTACCACAAGAACCATTAAGGCGATCTGGAAGAGAAAGAAGATCCGCTATTTCAAATGACTATGTGGTTTATGCTATTGAAAGTGAATGTGACTTAAGCACTGATGAAGATCCGTGCTCATTTCAAAAAGCCATGAAAAGTGACAATTCTAAAAAATGGTTAATTGCCTCGAAAGAAGAAATAAAATCTATGGGTGATAACAATGTATGGGACTTAGTAGAGTTGCCTAACGGTTTTAAAACCATTGGTTCTAAATGGGTCTTTAAGACCAAACGCGACTCGAAAGGTAACATTGAAAGATACAAGGCTCGTCTTGTTGCTAAAAGTTTCACCCAAAAAGATGGTATTGACTATAAAGAGACCTTCTCTCCGGTTTCAAAGAAGTATTCTCTAAGAGTTGTTTTGGCTTTGGTGGTTCATTATGATCTAGAGCTTCACCAGATGGATGTGAAAACCGCCTTTCTAAATGGAGAGCTTGAGGAAGAAGTATATATGGACCAACCTGAAGGTTTCATGGTCACAGGAAAAGAACATATGGTATGTAAGCTGAGAAAATCGATATATGGACTAAAACAAGCTTCTAGACAATGGTATTTAAAGTTTAATGATATCATCTTATCATACGGTTTTGTAGAAGTCATCGTTGATCGATGTATCTACATTAAAGTTAATGGGAGCAAGTTTGTGATTTTAGTCTTATATGTTGATGATATTTTGTTTGCTGCAAACGACATGGGCATGTTACATGATATAAAGAAGTATCTCTCTAAGAACTTTGAAATGAAAGATATGGGTGAGGCATCATATGTGATCGGAATAGAAATATTTCGAGATAGAGCACAAGGATTGTTAAGATTGTCTCAAAAGAATATATCAATAAGATTTTAGAGAGATATAAAATGGACAAATGCTCCGCAGGGATAGTTCCAATTCAGAAAGGGGACAAATTCAGTAAAATGCAATGTCCTAAAAATGAATTAGAGCATAAGGAAATGGAAAGAATTTCATATGCATCAGTGGTTGGGAGTTTGAACTATGTTCAAACATGTACTCGGCCAGATATCAGCTTTGCGGTTGGTATGTTGGGTCGATATCAAAGTAATCCTGGAATGGACCACTGGAGAGCTGCAAAGAAGGTTCTCAAGTACTTGCAAGGCACCAAAGAGCACATGCTTACATACAAGAAATCTGATCACCTTGAGGTCATTGGATATTCAGATTCAGATTATGCCGGATGCGTTGACAGTAGAAAATCGACGTTTGGCTATTAGTTCCTATTAGCTGGGGGAGCAATATCATGGAAAAGTGGAAAACAGTCCGTCATTGCTACTTCCACTATGGAGGCCGAATTTGTGGCATGCTTTGAGGCCAAAATTCACGCATTGTGGTTGCGGAACTTTATCTCGGGACTTCGTATTGTCGACACTATAGCGAGGCCGCTGAGAATCTATTGTGATAATTCCGCAGCTGTCTTCTTTTCAAAGAATGACAAGTACTCTAAAGGTGCTAAACACATGGAGTTAAAGTACTTAGCTGTCAAAGAAGAAGTACAGAAACATCGAGTGTCATTTGAACATATAAGAACAGATATGATGGTAGCGGATCCGTTAACTAAGGGACTACCACCCAAAATGTTTATTGGTCATGTAGAGCGTATGGGTATTATAGACAAAGCCTTGCTATTATGATTATGATATGTTCATTATATGTATGACACTATGAATTCAATTTAAGTTATGTTTCTGGTTTTAATAGATATGTTATCATTAAAGTATGTGTATACACTTATGGTTCTTAGATAACATGTGATTAAATTGAGAATTAAGGTTATTTCGATATAAAGAAACTATATATGAAGTTGTGATTGTTTTGTGATACATGGAAAGGATCATGTCGTCTAATGATGTGTGACCGCCATGATCCGATCAATTCTAATTTTATTATGATAGATGAAATTGAAATGAACTTGATAGAAAGTGCACATTAAGGTTGTTGAATCATCAAGTCGACACAAGGTCAAGTGAGAGAATGTAAGAATATTTATATTCTTATATGTGACCTATATGTCTTTAGATTAAATTATAATAATCAAGTTTATATTAATGTTATAATTCTAATATAAAAAACGATACCGTGATGAATCGGTTTCAGTTAATGATATTAGAATTTGGGTGTATTGATAACCCTCCTCCCTTGTCTATCATATTTAATAAAGAGTAATTTTCTCTAATGTTATATATATATATATATTGCATTAATAGTTAATAATGAATATTTATTAACTATAAATAAATAAGAAAATATTTTATATATATAATGATTTAATGGAAGTTAATGAAAGTGGTTATGAAGTGGTTATTAACCATCATAACTCTATAGAGAGAGAGACATCGACAGTAGGGAGAGAGGGAGTGTTTTGCTTCTCATAAAAGTGAGTTAAACTTCATTAAATTGAAGAGATAGAAAAAATAACACAATAATTAGAGAAAAAACAACTCATCAATTCCTTATTCATCAAAGGAATAATTAAGGAAGATCAAAAGGAGGAGAAGATCAAATCAATCTAATTGCTTATGGATCAAAGTTAGTATTTTTATTCTTTTAAAAGAAAAATTTAAGGTTGAATTAAATCAAATTTAGAGATTCTTGGGATTAGATTTCATAATTGAAATCATTGAAAATAAATTTACACCCTGACTATCACAACCATCATAATTTCTATTATTTGGCAACCATCAATATTGTATTGTTGGTTTGCTTTTCGTTAGTTACTGCAGGTACAATTGGAGTATATGTTGTTCGTTTATATTTTTGGTTATAGTTGATCGTATATTTTTATTCATCGGTCAAAAAAATTACGACGCAAAATATACTGTCTTACCACAGCAAATAATTATGACAGATAAATGAATAACAATCTATCGAAATCGTAATGTTCTGTTGGTAACAAACGAATATGAATTATGTCTTTTTCGATGTGTCAAAAAAAATTATTTATAACGGATTGAATTGCATATGTTTATAATGATTGACTTAAAAATGTCTCAATCCCTCGGATAAAATATATTTACCATTAGTTAAAATTTGATTGATTGATTAACATGTCCGAGTCTATTTAATTATAAGTTATTTGTTCAAATTTAATAGATATTTTTTATTAATAACAGAGAAGTAAATTTAAGTAAATTATGATTAATGAGTCTTAAAAAACTAATTTATTAAAATTCAAGGAATGAATACATACTAAAAAAATGAGATGAGGAGCATCAAATGACTTTGCTTATATATTTGTCAAATAATTTGTCAACAATGATTTGATAAGCTCTTTCAGTCGGATGATAGCTGTCCCAAAATACATAGGCCGAAGAATTAGAACATGTGAATGGATTAAATGAGTTACACAAATAAGACACCTCAAGAGCTCCTATGCCGCAACATCCTCTATCAGCTACATCAAAACCTGAAAAATAATGACATCATTTACATATACATTTCTTTCATTATATATATATAAATAACAATAATATATTTAATATATGAATTTACCATATTTTTTAGGGTTTTGGATCATGTCGAAAAGAGTATCATAAACATCAATGTATATGATAGTTCCATCCAATTCTTTATCTAAAGAATCTAGTGCTGGAGAAAGTCTTGAGTTGAATTGCTTTGCCATATCGTTTAGTGGTTCAACACATTGCCTTGTTAATATACCTCCAAAAACTGTTCTTTGAAATGGTACACATCCAACAGGGACAGCACTAAACACACCAATTTTTCGAGCTCCAAGTTTATGTAATTCCTAAAAGAATCATTAGTGTTGGATATAATTCTATTACTGATTACTTTTGTGTATATATATAAGAAGGAATAAAGCACTTACTCTCACAAATTTGACAGCATTGTCTGCCAAGAAGTTAGCATACGAGGTTTGATCATATCTATAAGATTGGACTAAATAGGTGTGAGCAAGGTCATTACTACTAGACACCACGAGAAAAATACTATGGTCCAAGATATGTTGTGCTCTTTCTTCTCCAAAATATTGTTTGATCTTTGATATATATTCTTTGAAATATATTAGCTGATCCCATACTGATATCACCGACTACAAAAACAAATCTTTAATATATTAATTGATAAAAAATTTAACAAAAAAAAATAGTTATAATTCAAAATATTTTTAAAACAAATATTATATAATAAATAAATTTAATAAAATATTTACGAAAATAATATTACACATATTTAATGACATACTATAGATAAATTTTTAATCTTTCAACATAAAAGACATTTTGACATAAACACAAACAAAATACTAGACATTTTGAAAAAATAATCAAAAAATATAAAATAAATGTTTATTTTAATTAAATATTTATCATATATATAAATTTTGACTTATTTAATAATATTATTTAAATTTATTTATATAATTAATATTAAAAACTTAAAAATTTATTTTAAACAAGAAATCAATTATATACGCTTATAATTTATATTTATTAAATAAAAATTAAATATAATATATGAATATTTTTGTATGTGCATGACGTGTGTATAAATGTAGTATACCATTTATAATATGAAGCTAATGTTAGTGATGAACATGAATATCATACATACCATTATCTGAGCTGTCAATAGATCATAACCGGTTCCTCCGGAAGCAAATGTTACACCTTTAATAAGATCTATCGGTTTTAAATCCGGATTCAAATAAGCTGGTAATGTCTTCGTTAATCCCAATTTTTCCGCTGAAATTTGTTTGTTAAAAAATAAGAAACATTGTAAAATTTTTAATATAAATAAAGTAAAAAAAATTAAAATAATTACCAATGAGATCAGAGGGAACTCTTCCATCCGAAAATCTTCCAGTGGAAAAGCCTCCAGGAAAATCCTTCCCATAAGGAGGAAAATTGCATTTTAGAAGAGTGGGAAGATTATTATTATTTCCTGTATCCATTATTGAATCTCCAAAAACTATTAATGCAGGAATTGTTGTATTGTTGTCTTGCTGTGATGCATTAATTTGGATGACTAGTAATACAAAAGCCATCCATAACATTACAAGCTTCATTGTCTTCTATGTTAAAATGGAGTAAACAAATTCACCTCTCAAACAAAAGAATTCTAAATAGCTTTTTGTATTTTTCAATATATTTTGAAATAATTTATAAATGAGGTTCCTCACTCTTTTTATACTATTTTAAATAATTAATTCTTAGAGAATTAATTGCAAAGTAAATTACAAAATTATTAATTACGACAATTACAAAATGAATAAGTTACAAAATGAATAAATTACAAAATGAATAAGTTACAAAATGAATAAGTTACAAAATGACCTGGTTGAACCGGGGTTTAACCGGATATCCACATTATATTTATTGATTTTGGTCGGATATTCATTTATGTTTTACAAGTTTGAAGATTTGCATAAATGTATATATATATATATATATACTGTTTTAATTTGTTAGACTTCTAAAAATATACCCGATGCATCTCTAAAAATAGTTTCAATTATAACAAACTTTAGTTGTTATTTCTCACAAATCAAATGGTAGTTACTATGTTTTCACAACTTGAATAAAGTATGTTTAGGATTTACAACAATTTCACAAGTGCAGTCGCATATTTATTATATTTTTTTGTCACTGGCATATTTATTATATATATAACAAAAAGGTAAATCAAAAGTAGACATGATATCTCATATTTATTAATGTTTATAAAAAAGATTGATAGATAAATTAAATACTGAAAAAAACGTAATTAAAAAAAAATACATGATGATTATGTGAGAGAATTTTAAAAAATGCATTAAAGTGGATGAAATGCATGAAATGCATGAAATGCATTAAAGTGCATGAAGTTTAAAATTTTTCTTTTAAAGATTTGTTCTTTTCTCAAAATTGTAAGTTGCACATTAAAGTGCATGAAATAATAGTATAATTACTGTATAATAAAAGTTTTTCAATTATTTATTTAATCATTATAAATAGTCAGTTATTTTCATTAATTTATGACTTTAAAAGAAAAATCAATAAAAAAAATTTAATAGGTGCATATTATGAAAATCGATTTTTTTCATATAAATCATAATAAATGGCACTTACTAATTAAAATAAAAACATAACTTATTAGAGTAAAGATATGTGATTAAATAAATTTGTTTATGTATATAAAAAAAACTTATATATATATAAATATACAATAAAGTTTTCAGTGGTTTAATAGATATGGTTAATTGTATTTTGAAATGTTAATACTATATAAAGATAATTTATCTATTAAAATTATAATGTTTATATTTTATATGACATGTTAGTCACCAAAGTGACCTTGTTATAATAGATATAAATATTAAAATAATAAAGTTTATCAATTGATCATGATTAAAGTGATGTATGAATGACATTAAAGTTTTAATTGATCAACTGTTTTTTAATATCTATATTCTAGGAGATTATCCAAAGGTAGATCATATGATATAGTTATTAATATGAAAAGAATTAATCATTTCACTATAGTCGATATTATGTATATCCAAAGGTAGCATAATTATTTAATTTTATGTGATATGATTAATTGTTAAAGAATAAATTTAACATCGCTAAAAGTATTTGTATTTAAAGTATTACCCAAAGGTTACTTGAATACATGTTTTATAAGTTTATGATTAGGTATTTGAATCTGTAATAAAGTCTCACAGTAATAATGAGTAAGTATGTATAAATGTTTTGCAGCTTTATCAAATTTGTATGCATCCGCTAATTCTGTCCTAAAGTTTAATGGACTCAATTATGGAGAGTGGTCAGAACATATCCGGTTCACACTAGGTATTATGGCACTCGACCTTGCAATCCTTACGGATGAGGAACCCTTAGCCATTACAGATGATAGCTCCCAAACTGAAAAGACTCGGTATGAGACTTGGGAGCGATCTAACAGGCTGAGTTTGAACCTTATGAGGATGACGATGGCGGAAAATATTAAGCCATCTATGCCTAAGACAGAGAAAGCAAGAGAATTCATATAGAAAATTAAGGAGTGTTCACAATCGGATTTGGCTGATAAGTCGATTGTAGGAAGCCTAATGAGTGAGCTAACTACAAAAAAGTTTGACTGGTCTCAACCAATCCATGATCATGTCATGCACATGTCTAACTTGGCAGCAAAGTTAACATCCATGGGAATGGAGGTTCATGAGCAGTTTTTGGTCCAATTTATTATGAATTCCCTACCTTTTGAATTTAGCCAATTCTAGGTGAACTACAACACCATTAAAGATAAATGGAATTTTAAAGAACTAAAGGCTATGTTGGTTCAAGAAGAAAGGAGATTAAAGAAAATGAAGGACCAAGTTGCGAATCTCGTAGGTCTTGGAAGTTCTAGCAGCTATAAGGCAAAAGCAAGTAAAAAGGACAAAAAAGGATAAAGCTTTTGTGAAAGGACCTGAAAGCAAAATCCATAAAGAGATGAAATGTTTCTTTTGCAAGAAAACGGGACATTTCAAGAAAGATTGTCTGAAACGAAAGGTCTGGTTCGACAAAAAAGGTAAACATCATAGTTTTGTTTGCTCTGAATTGAACCTTATAGAAGTGCCTAATAATATTTGGTGGTTAGATTCTGGTGTTACTACTCATGTGTCTCATATTAAACATGGATTCAATTCGATCCAGCCCATAAGAGGAACTGAACAATACTTGTTCATGGAGAACAGAATGAAGGCACGAATTGAAGGCATTGGGACATACAGATTAATTTTAGACACTAGGTGTCATGTAGATCTTGAAGGATGTCTCTATGCACCTGAATGTGCTAGAAATCTTGTTTCCGTAAGTAGACTGAATAATTTAGGATTTGTTTTTAAGGTTGGACATAGTGTTTTTCTCTTTGTACCGAAATGATTACTTTTATGGTAGTGGTACTTTGTTTGATTCACTTTATAAATTCAATCTTGATACAAAATTTTCCGAATCCCTATTTAATATTGAAAGTCGAGGCATTAAACGTAGTGCATCGAATGAAAATTCTGCTTTATTGTGGCATCAAATATTAGATCATATTTCCAAAGAAAGAATTATGAGGTTGGTAAAAAATGAAATTCTTCCTCCATTGGATTTTGGTGATCTAAATGTATGTGTAGACTGCATTAAAGGAAAGCAGACTAAACATATAACAAAGAAATCAGCCACAAGAAGCACTCAACTTCTTGAGTTAATACATACCGATATTTGTGGCCCTTTAGATGCTCCTTCTTGGAGTGGTGAAAAAATACTTTATCACCTTCATCGATGATTACTCATGTTATGGATATACATATCTGTTGCATGAAAAGTCCAAATCTGTGAATGTCCTAGAGGTGTTCATTGACGAGGTGGAAAGGCAGTTAGTTAAAAAGGTAAAAGTTGTGAGATCTGATAGAGGTGGTGAGGTTTATGGAAAATTCAATGAAAATGGACAATGTCCAGGCCCATTTGCAAAGTTACTTGAAAGTAAAGGTATTTGTGCACAATATACAATGTCTGGTACTCCGCAGCATAATGGTGTAGCTGAGAGGCGGAATCGTACTTTAATGGATATGGTTAGGAGTATGTTAAGTAATTGCTCTTTACCCTCTTCGTTGTGGGTATATGCATTAAAAACTGTAACGTATTTGCTGAACCGGGTTCCTAGCAAGGCTGTTCCTAAGACCCTTATGAACTATAGAAGGGAAGGAAACCTAGTTTAAGACATCTACGTGTTTGGGGTTGTCCAGCAGAAGTAAGGTTGTATAACCCACATGAAAAGAAACTTGATTTTAGGACTATCAGTGAATTTTTCATTGGTTATCCTGAAAAATCAAAGGGGTATATATTTTATTGTCCTAATCATAGTACGAGAATAGTGGAGACCGGTAATGCTAGGTTTATTGAAAATGGTGAAACTAGTGGGAGTGGTGAACCACGAAAAGTGGACATTCAAGAAGTCCATGTTGATGTTCCTTCACCTATCGTTGCACCTGAGGTTGTTGTTCCTATTTTTGCATCACAATTAAATGACGCAATAGAACAACATAATGATGTGTCAACCCCACTAGTAGAAAATACAATTAATGAACCAGTTACAATTCAAGAAGAGAATAGTGTACCACAAGAACCATTAAGGCGATCTAGAAGAGAAAGAAGATCTGCTATTTCAAATGACTATGTGGTTTATGCTATTGAAAGTGAATATGACTTAAGCATTGATGAAGATCCGTGCGAATTTCAAAAAGCTATGAAAAGTGACAATTCTGAAAAATGGTTAATTGCCTCGAAAGAAAAAATAAAATCTATGGGTGAGAATAATGTATGGGACTTAGTAGAGTTGCCTAACGGTTTCAAAACCATTGGTTCTAAATGGGTCTTTAAGACCAAACGCGACTCGAAAGGTAACATTGAAAGATAAAAGGCTCGTCTTGTTGCTAAAGGTTTCACCTAAAAAGATGGTATTGACTAGAAAGAGACCTTCTCTCGGGTTTCAAAGAAGGATTCTCTAAGAATTTTTTTGGCTTTGGTGGCTCATTATGATCTAGAGCTTCACCAGATGGATGTGAAAACCGCTTTTCTAAATGGAGAGCTTGAGGAAGAAGTATATATGGACCAACCTGAAGGTTTCATGATCACAGGAAAAGAACATATGGTATGTAAGCTGAGAAAGACGATATATGGACTAAAACAAGCTTCTAGACAATGGTATTTAAAGGTTAATGATATTATCTTGTTATATGGTTTTGTAGAAGTCATCGTTGATCGATGTATCTACATTAAAGTTAATGGGAGCAAGTTTGTGATTTTAGTCTTATATGTTGATGATATTTTGTTTGCTGCAAACGACATGGGCATGTTACATGATATAAAGAAGTATCTCTCTAAGAACTTTGAAATGAAAGATATGGGTGAGACATCATATGTGATCGGAATAGAAATATTTCAAGATAGAGCACAAGGATTGTTAAGATTGTCTCAAAAAGGATCTATCAATAAGATTTTAGAGAGATATAAAATGGACAAATGCTCCACAGGGATAGTTCCAATTCAGAAAGGGGACAAATTCAGTAAAATGCAATGTCCTAAAAATGAATTAGAGCATAAGGAAATGGAAAGAATTCCATATGCATCAGTGGTTGGGAGTTTGAACTACGTTCAAACATGTACTTGGCCAGATATCAGCTTTGCGGTTGGTATGTTGGGTCGATATCAAAGTAATCCTGGAATGGACCACTGGAGAGCTGCAAAGAAGGTTCTCAGGTACTTGCAAGGCACCAAAGAGCACATGCTTACATACAAGAAATCTGATCACCTTGAGGTCATTGGATATTCAGATTCAGATTATGCCAGATGCGTTGACAGTAGAAAATCGACGTTTGGCTATTAGTTCCTATTAGCTAGGGGAGCAATATCATGGAAAAGTGGAAAACAATCAGTCATTGCTACTTCCACTATGGAGGCCGAATTTGTGGCATGCTTTGAGGCCAGAATTCACGCATTGTGGTTGCGGAACTTTATCTCGGGACTTCATATTGTCGACACTACAGCGAGGCCGCTGAGAATCTATTGTGATAATTCTGCAGCTGTCTTCTTTTCAAAGAATGACAAGTACTCTAAAGGTGCTAAGCACATGGAGTTAAAGTACTTAGTTGTCAAAGAAGAAGTACAGAAACATTGAGTGTCATTTGAACATATAAAAACAGATATGATGGTAGCGGATCCGTTAACTAAGGGACTACCATCCAAAATGCTTATTGGTCATGTAGAGCGTATGGGTATTATAGACAAAGCCTTGCTATTATGCTTATGATATGTTCATTATATGTATGACACTATGAATTCAATTTAAGTTATGTTTCTGGTTTTAATAGATATGTTATCATTAAAGTATGTGTATACAGTTATGGTTCTTAGATAACATGTGATTAAATTGAGAATTAAGGTTATTCTCGATATAAAGAAATTATATATGAAGTTGGGAGTGTTTTGTGATACATGGAAGGGATCATGTCGTCTAATGATGTGTGACCGCCATGGTCCGATCAATTCTAATTTTATTATGATAGTTGAAATTGAAACGAACTTGATATAAAGTGCACATTAAGGTTGTTGAATCATCAAGTCGACACAAGGTCAAGTGGGAGAATGTAAGAATATTTATATTCTTATATGTGACCTATGTGTCTTTAGATTTAATTATAATAATCAAGTTCATATTAATGTTATAATTCTAATATAAAAAACGATACCGTGATGAATCGATTTCAGTTAATGATATTAAAATTTGGGTGTATTGATAACTCTCCTCCCTTGTCTATCATATTTAATAAGAGTAATTTTTTCTAATGTTATATATATATTGCATTAATAGTTAATAATGAATATTTATTAACTATAAATAAATAAGAAAATGCTTTATATATATAATGATTTAATGGAAGTTAATAAAAGTGGTTATGAAGTGGTTATTAACCATCACAACTCTAGAGAGAGAGACGACAGTAGGGAGAGAGGGAGTGTTTTGCTTCTCATAGAAGTGAGTTAAACTTCATTAAATAGAAGAGATAGAAAAAACAACACAATAATTAGAGAAAAACAACTCATCAATTCCTTATTCATCAAAAGAATAATTAAGGAAGATCAAAGGGAGGAGAAGATCAAATCAATCTAATTGCTTATGGATCAAAGTTAGTATTTTTATTCTTTTAAAAAAAAAATTTAAGGTTGAATTAAATCAAAATTTAGAAATTCTTGGGATTAGATTTCATAATTGAAATCATTGAAAATAAGTTTACACCCTCACTATCACAACCATCATAATTTCTATTATTTGGCAACCATTAATATTGTATTGTTGGTTTGCTTTTCGTTAGTTACTGCAGGTACAATTGGGGTATATGTTGTTCGTTTATATTTTTGGTTATAGTTGATCTATTTTTAATTGTACTTATGTTTTATTCATCGGTCAAAAAAATTACGACACAAAATATACTGTCTTACCACAGCAAATAATTATGACAGATAAATGAATAACAATCTATCGAAATCATAATTTTCTGTTGGTAACAAACGAATATGAATTATGTCTTTTTCGATGTGTCAAAAAAAATTATTTATAACGGATTGAATTGCACATGTTTATAATGATTGACTTAAAAATGTCTCAATCCCTCCGATAAAATATATTTACCATTAGTTAAAATTTGATTGATTGATTAACATGTCCGAGTCTATTTAATTATAAGTTATTTGTTCAAATTTAATAGATATTTTTTTATAAGATTAATAACAGAGAAGTAAATTTAAGTAAATTATGATTAATGAGTCTTAAAAAACTAATTTATTAAAATTCAAGGAATGAATACATACTAAAAAAATGAGATGAGGAGCATCAAATGACTTTGCTTATATATTTGTCAAATAATTTGTCAACAATGATTTGATAAGCTCTTTCAGTCGGATGATAGCTGTCCCAAAATACATAAGCCGAAGAATTAGAACATGTGAATGGATTAAATGAGTTACACAAATAAGACACCTCAAGAGCTCCTATGCCGCAACATCCTCTATCAGCTACATCAAAACCTGAAAAATAATGACATCATTTACATATACATTTCTTTCATTATATATATAAATAACAATAATATATTTAATATATGAATTTACCATATTTTTTAGGGTTTTGGATCATGTCGAAAAGAGTATCATAAACATCAATGTATATGATAGTTCCATCCAATTCTTTATCTAAAGAATCTAGTGCTGGAGAAAGTCTTGAGTTGAATTGCTTTGCCATATCGTTTAGTGGTTCAACACATTGCCTTGTTAATATACCTCCAAAAACTGTTCTTTGAAATGGTACACATCCAACAGGGACAGCACTAAACACACCAATTTTTCGAGCTCCAAGTTTATGTAATTCCTAAAAGAATCATTAGTGTTGGATATAATTCTATTACTGATTACTTTTGTGTATATATATATATATAAGAAGGAATAAAGCACTTACTCTCACAAATTTGACAGCATTGTCTGCCAAGAAGTTAGCATACGAGGTTTGATCATATTTATAAGATTGGACTAAATAGGTGTGAGCAAGGTCATTACTACTAGACACCACGAGAAAAATACTATGGTCCAAGATATGTTGTGCTCTTTCTTCTCCAAAATATTGTTTGATCTTTGATATATATTCTTTGAAATATATTAGCTGATCCCATACTGATATCACCGACTACAAAAACAAATCTTTAATATATTAATTGATAAAAAATTTAATAAAAAAAAATAGTTATAATTCAAAATATTTTAAAACAAATATTATATAATAAATAAATTTAATAAAATATTTACAAAAATAATATTACACATATTTAATGACATACTATAGATAAATTTTTAATCTTTCAACATAAAAGACATTTTGACATAAACACAAACAAAATACTAGACATTTTGAAAAAATAATCAAAAAATATAAAATAAATGTTTGTTTTAATTAAATATTTATCATATATATAAATTTTGACTTATTTAATAATATTATTTAAATTTATTTATATAATTAATATTAAAAACTTAAAAATTTATTTTAAACAAGAAATCAATTATATACGCTTATAATTTATATTTATTAAATAAAAATTAATTATAATATATGAATATTTTTGTATGTGCATGACGTGTGTATAAATGTAGTATACCATTTATAATATGAAGCTAATGTTAGTGATGAACATGAATATCATACATACCATTATCTGAGCTGTCAATAGATCATAACCGGTTCCTCCGGAAGCAAATGTTACACCTTTAATAAGATCTATCGGTTTTAAATCTGGATTCAAATATGCTGGTAATGTCTTCGTTAATCCCAATTTTTCCGCTGAAATTTGTTTGTTAAAAAATAAGAAACATTGTAAATTTTTTAATATAAATAAAGTAAAAAAAATAAAATAATTACCAATGAGATCAGAGGGAACTCTTCCATCCGAAAATCTTCCAGTGGAAAAGCCTCCAGGAAAATCCTTCCCATAAGGAGGAAAATTGCATTTTAGAAGAGTGGGAAGATTATTATTATTTCCTGTATCCATTATTGAATCTCCAAAAACTATTAATGCAGGAATTGTTGTATTCTTGTCTTGCTGTGATGCATTAATTTGGATGACTAGTAATACAAAAGCCATCCATAACATTACAAGCTTCATTGTCTTCTATGTTAGAATCGAGTAAACAAATTCACTTCTCAAACAAAAGAATTCTAAATAGTTTTTTGTATTTTTCAATATATTTTGAAATGATTTACAAATGAGGTTCCTCATTCTTTTTATACTATTTTAAACAATTAATTTTTAGAGAATTAATTGCAAAGTAAATTACAAAATTATTAATTGCGACAATTACAAAATGAATAAGTTACAAAATGAATAAATTACAAAATAAATAAATTACAAAATAAATAAGTTACAAAATGAATAAGTTACAAAATGAATAAATTACAAAATGACCTGGTTGAACCCGGGTTTAATTTGGTGCCCACATTATATTTATTGATTTTGGTCGGATATTCATTTATGTTTTACAAGTTTGAAGATTTGCATAAATGTATATATATACTGTTTTAATTTGTTAGACTTCTAAAAATATACCCGATGCATAGTAATAATAGTTTCAATTATAACAAACTTTAGTTGTTATTTCTCACAAATCAAATAAAGTATGTTTAGGATTTACAACAATTTCATAAGTGCAGTATATTTATTATATATATAACAAAAAGGTAAATCAAAAGTAGACATGATATCTCATATATTTCAAGTATATAATAATTAATTAGAATAATTATAATTCAAAGAGTATTTTTCCCATTTTATGAGTTTCAATTTATCAAAAAACCATTATTTTTTAAAACTTAATTCGCATAATTAATCTTTTTTGTATTGTTCCTAGAATTTAAAAATGTGTATTACTTTAACATTGAACCTACTAAACTTTATGTTCCAAATCTACCATTTTAAGAATAAAATTCTAAAAATAGCACAAATAATTATGTGAAAAATATTTATTTACTCTAAACAAATTATACACAAATTTAAAATATTATA
Source organism: Pugionium dolabratum (assembly GCA_018901945.1). Classification (NCBI taxonomy): domain Eukaryota; kingdom Viridiplantae; phylum Streptophyta; class Magnoliopsida; order Brassicales; family Brassicaceae; genus Pugionium; species Pugionium dolabratum. The sequence continues at coordinate 428,651 of JAEVFF010000310.1, forward strand.
TTTGAGTTCTTTTTTCTAATTTAGGATTTATTTTTTTTATTTGAAAATTTTTTAGTGAATTTTAATTTTAAATTTCTGCTATTGAAAATTTAATTTAATAATATTATTTTTGAAATAAAAACTTAAGAAATGATATTTTAGAGAATTGTTCTCAATGGTTATTACACTATAAATAATATAGTTTTACAAAAAAAATTTACAATAAATTATCTCATCCAAATTTAGTATTGATTTAACAATGAATTTAATTTTTTTTATTAATTAATAAATTAATAACGAATGAGTAATATTTTAAAATTGTAACATTGTAAGATTTTGTTCCGAATTTAGTATTTTAAATTTAAAATTTCAAAAATAACATAAATTATTTTTAGAAAAATACATATTTATCATAAATAAATTACAAATATAATTAAAATATTATATTTGAATTATTGTTTTAATTTAGATTTAATTTTTTTTAGTAAAAGGAAGTTTTAATGTATTTTAATACTAAATTTATGATAATTTTGAAAATTTAAATAATTATGCTATATTTTGAAAAAAATTAAAAAAATATTATTTTTATCAATTATTTTCTTCATACTCTTTTTGACTAGTATCAAATTAATAACGAATGTTGTTTTTTGTAAAATCGTTCATCGTAAATTAGCAATGAACTAAATTTTAAAATAAAATAATCAATTCATCGTAATTTTCTTTTTAAAAATTTGCAATCAGTATTAACTTTTCAAAAAGATTAAAAAATTTATTAAAACAAACATATATCACAAATTATTCTCAATAATGTTATAAAGCATTGTGAGATATGGTTTAATTTTTATTTAAATCATTTTTTTCAATTTTGTTTTCGTATTTAAGTATTTTTAATTTAAAAAAATAATAATAACATAAAAATAGTAACATTTTAAGTTTATATTTCAAATTTATCACAATAAAAATAAAATCCCAACAATAGGACAAATTATTATGTGAAAATAATTATTTATTTTAAATAAACTATATATAAAATTAAAACATAATATTTGGGTTCATATTTTCCAATTTAGAATTTAATTTTTTTAATAGAAAAAAGTTTTTAATTATTTTATTATTAAATTTGTGATATTTTTAAAAAATTTAAATTATTAATGATATATTTAAAAAAAAAACTTGAAATAATATAATTTTATTTAATTGTCCAAAGAAAAATATGATTATAAATAAGTCTTAGAATATCTCCTTCAATATAAATAAGTCTTAGAAGTTAGAAGATCTTTTAGTTATACTATGAAATTGCCAACACGATTTCTTCTATAGGATTTATCTGACAAAATGCCAGCGTAAATGAAATTGGAATTACGTAAAAATTACATTAAAATATTAATAAAAATAGAAAACAAAAGCAAAGTCTCGTGAGAGAGATAATAAAAACAACAACGGAACATATATACTTTACATCTCCATTTCTCGTTCTTTCCGAGAGAAAACGAATTCTCTGTAAAGGCGGAGATGATGGAGCTTCAGTTATGGGGTTGGATCTTGCCTCTCGTGATCTCCGTCTTCGCCTTCTATGGATTTTTTTTCAAGCCGAGGCGTAACAGTATTAGACTAAAGCCTTCAGCTGCGAGGATCCATGACGATCGGACCGTCTCTACCGTCACCTCAGATATCAAATCCCTAAATACTAGCGGAGATACCGTCGCTGATGTCATTGTTGTTGGAGCCGGAGTCGCTGGTTCTGCTCTGGCTTACACTCTCGGAAAGGTCATTTTCCCTTTTCCCTCTTTTTGATTTGAGAGCGTAAGGATCTTAATTAGGTGGCGGATTTGATTATGTATCAGAAATTTTGAAAGGGTGGAGGATGGAAAATGTTTTGTACTAATTTCTTCGTATTCAAGCCAAGTCTCGATTATCTGTTTGTGTTGGAGCAGTTATGGTTTCGTGGATGTATAATTCAAATTCAGGATCTTGAGATAACTTCCTGAATATTCAGTCTTTTTGTTTTGTTTTGTTTTGTTAACTTGTGTTACATAATGCACAAGTTCTTGAGTTTAGCATGGTCAACAAACACTGTTTGATATTTTTTTTTTGGGAAATGCTGAAATTTATTGCTTTGGTTGACTTTAAGGGCTTATAAATTATCGATATGCGGATTTAGGTGCCAACTTTACACAATAGCTTTAAATACTGTTATGGTTTGACTACCTTTTGCTTCCCAGTAAACTAGTATGTGACTGGGCCATTTGATGCTCATCAGATTGAAATCCACTACTTCACGTGGTGCCAGTTCTCTGTGCAGCAGGAAATGATAAAATTCACATTTTTCTGATTTTATGTGTAGGATAAGCGCCGTGTTCGTGTGATTGAAAGAGATTTATCGGAGCCTGATCGCATTGTTGGGGAGCTTTTACAACCTGGTGGCTACCTCAAGTTACTGGAGTTGGGAATTGAAGGTAAAGAAAATTTTGGTTGAGGATCATGCGATATGTAATACATGGAACAACTATTATTTACCTTTACTTGTCTCTGTAGTTATTTTCTAGTAAATGACATCACGGCTGCTATCTACAGATTGTGTGGAAGAAATAGATGCTCAGCGTGTGTATGGTTATGCACTTTTTAAGGATGGAAAACGCATTCGCTTAGCTTATCCCTTGGAGAAGTTTCACGAAGATGTATCTGGAAGGAGCTTTCACAACGGACGCTTTATACAACGAATGCGAGAGAAAGCTGCTTCACTTCCCAAGTACGTTTCTTCTTTATAAAATGCCTCCAGATGCTATGGACCTTTTGTCCTTCTGCTTGCTCTACCTAGACTTACTTGAAACCCCATGATGTTAATCCCTGTTTCAGGAATAGTAGATTTTATGTTAAATTTAAATGAAGATGCATAAAACATTGTTTGAGTCATTGATCTATATTTTATTAAATTGTTCATGGTTGATTCATTCACTGATCAGTTTTTGATATGAGGTAATATATTTGGGTAATATACTTATATGGGAGCCAGTGAGCCACTTTTGCTAATGGCTATTTTTACTGATAATAACAGTGTTCAACTAGAGCAAGGAACAGTTGTGTCTCTTCTAGAAGAGAATGGTACTATCAAAGGTGTGCGATATAAGAACAAAGCAGGGGAGGAACTAACAGCATTTGCAGCTTTGACTATAGTTTGTGATGGTTGTTTCTCAAACCTGCGCCGCACTCTGTGCAATCCTCAGGTAACAGGCTATTTTTATTGCTTTTTGTTTTTTTGTTTTCTCATATCAAAATTCTCTCGGTTGATTTTCGAAGGGAAAAAAGTAACTGCATTAGCTTCACTAGTAAGTAGTATATGTCTGTACTGTATTCACGCAGGTCGAGGTACCTTCTTGTTTTGTGGGATTGGTCCTAGAGAACTGCCATCTCCCATATGCAAACCATGGACATGTCGTCTTAGCAGATCCATCACCAATTTTGATGTATCCAATTAGTAGCACAGAGGTCCGTTGTCTTGTTGATGTTCCAGGTCAGAAAGTGCCTTCTATTGCAAATGGCGAAATGGAAAACTATTTGAAGACTGTTGTGGCTCCTCAGGTATGGGTGTTTTTTTCACGATGCGCGCTTCTCTTCATAGCGTCATTCTTTTATTTGTTTGTAATTTTTGTTTAATCTTTGTTTTAGATGCCTCCTGAGGTCTATGACTCTTTCATTGCTGCGATTGATAAAGGAAACATTAAGTCCATTCCAAACAGAAGCATGCCGGCTTCTCCTTATCCCACTCCAGGTGCTTTGCTAATGGGAGATGCATTTAACATGCGTCATCCTCTAACGGGTGGAGGAATGACGGTTGCATTATCTGACATTGTTGTCCTGCGCAATCTACTTAGACCGCTGCATGACCTTAGTGATGGTTCCAGTCTCTGCAAATATCTCGAATCGTTTTACACTTTGCGGAAGGTAAACATCAAATTGTAGACTAACTTTGTAGTACATAAGAAAGTGTGAACCGCTGTTTGAAAATAATCTCATTTTTCAGCCAGTAGCAGCAACAATCAACACCCTTGCAAACGCTCTTTACAAAGTGTTCTGTTCATCAAAAGATGAAGCAAGAAACGAGATGAGGCAAGCGTGCTTTGATTATCTGAGTCTGGGAGGCATGTGCACAAGCGGACCAGTATCTTTGCTTTCGGGTTTGAACCCTCGACCGTTAACTCTTGTCTGCCATTTCTTTGCGGTTGCGGTTTACGGAGTCATACGGTTGTTAATCCCATTCCCTTCCCCAAAACGCATATGGCTCGGAGCCAAATTGATATCGGTATGAATCAGATTATTAGTAAGTCCTTTTTTATTAGTTTTACCGGTAGGATCTTAACGGAAAAAGAGGAAATGGCAGGGAGCATCGGGGATTATATTTCCGATAATAAAGGCAGAAGGAATTAGACAGATGTTTTTCCCAGCAACAGTGCCTGCATACTACTACAAAGCTCCTCCGGTTCATTGAAGGAGAAACCAAATGTTCATAGTTCCCAGTTGATTCTGTCACAAGAAATGCTATCCAAAATAATATTAACATTGTGTTGTAATGCTTCTGGTGAGTTTTGTTGTGTTAGTGTTCGTTATTAAACATGTAAAAGTCACAAAACTGCCGTTTTACACACGCACGCTATCAAAGAATGAATCGAGATTATAACCACGAAACCATTATTACAAACTATTCCGCTGCATATCCTATTTTAAAATAAATTTTCTGTCTGATAAATTGTTACAAATTTTAACGTGGTCCCTCTTCTTTTGATGTAAAAAGATTCTAATTCTTTTATTTGATTTGTGCCTTTCTCCACCGCAACAAAAACACTTGTCAATATTTGGCTAACCACTTCTTATTTGTTACTTGTTACTTATATCTAAAATAAACAATATCAAAAATTTTTAGTTATTAATCAAAATTTAACTAAAATTTATACTAATTTTTAAGCTTTTACCAATATTTTAGATAACCGAACTTAGATGGAACTGAATCGAGCCCAAAACAAGTTTGAAACCAAAATTCTAAGTATCCGAATAGAATATAAATTTTAGAACCGATATATCTAAAATCCCAAAAACCAATACGAAATTGTCACCATTTAAATTCTTTAATTCGAAAAGAGTTATATTGAGATGAAACCAAAAATATAAGGTTTAATAAATCCCACAAAGTCGGCAAAGTCCATCACATGTACTCGGATGGTCACTAACGTAGTTATGAAAATAAGCCTTTACTTCACTTCATTTTAATTATGTGGAAATAAAAGTTTGGTGAATCTATTACTCAAGGCATAGGCCATTCGAGAGAGGAATGGATATTAAATTTTATATTAGTTGCACACCCACAAAATGTTGGTTTGCTATATTAAATGGCAGAAAATATTAAGTTTTTATTTAAGTGCAACCAGAACACATATGAATACACTACAATTCAATGTTGAAATATATATAAAGTGCAACCAGAAACACGAAAACGAGTGTCAAGATTTCATTAATTCATCGACTTCCCGTGATTTAGGCGTTACAACAACATTTTCCTAACTTTACCAATCATCATATTTCCATACATAAAAACTCATTTTATTCATATAATAGATTTATACCAAACGTGTTGTATAGGGAAAAAAATTATTAAATTATATATTATTATTTATTAATAAATATAAATTAACTATTTATATAATTTTTATTTTATTTAAAATTATTTTTAATAGTAATTTTTGTATATATAAATTAAAAAAATAAATATTTTTAATAAATTTAATAATATTTTTTGTTAGTTTAATAAAATATATTGATTTTCAAACCAAATTAATAACAATAACATATATTTTAATTATTTTAATAGCTTAAATTTATTTATATATTTATTTGAAATTTACGATGAAATGTCAACATCACATTTTTGTTAATAACATATCAAATTAAAATTATTTTTTAAACATTCTTTATCAAAAAAATATATTAGTGATATATAAGAAATTTACTAAACTTATAATGCATAAAAGATAAATTTAGGTTTTTGTAGTAGGAGACTTGTTAACTTGCTGTTCAAGTTTTTAATTTATTGCTCATCAGTAAAACTCCATGTAACGTTTTTGTTTCTCTTTTTGCAAAATAATAACAAATAAACTATCAAATTAGTAATTTTTTATAATAAAAACACATATGGAAATTATCCAAAAATTTAATAAATCAATCACTAAAGAAGAAAATCTTCAAACATTTCAAAGTTCATGGTCAAAAACCTTTTAAAAGAAATAGCATAAAACACAAGTTTAAACAATTATTTTGTGGGGTTAAAATGTCAATGCCATGTTTTGGCTTAGTTAAGTGCGAAGTTAAAGCAATTAGATTAGTGGACCAATACTTATATTAACAAAGCAACAAAATTGGTCATAAACTACAAAATAACAAATCCATTTTCAATGGACTTTTATATTGAAATATTTGCTAAGAAACTTTATTCACGAATTTTTTATTATTTTCTCACATAAATTTTAAATTTCATTTCTATGGGATTTGAAAAAAAATAACTACCAAATATAAATTCCCAGAAACTATTCCAACGGATTTCCAGCATAATTTCATTTACAGTAACTTTACATCAAATCATTAGGAACCCTGTAATAATTTTCTTCTTCTCCTTAAATATTCCCTAACAATTTCATATAAATTGTAAGAAAATAAAAGGAAGATAATTAATTATTCAGGTAAATTAAAACTTGGATCCTTTGACAGTAATAGCATATGATCTGCTACGAGGGAATAAGAAATCAAATCTTTTCTTTTGATTCTTCACAGATCCTTCTTCTTGTTCTTCTTCATCAATCTTCGCCATTGTCATCCCCACGCTCGAGCTTTTCGGCAAACCGCGTTTCGCTGCCCCAACGGCTCCAACCGCGACGCGGTTCTCTTGGATGAACATGTCGCTCCCGTTCTTGTGACCTAAACTCCTAACTGAAGCAGCTCTGAGTAGCTCACTGTAGTCATCGTCGAAAGTGAAATCGGAAAGTCTTCTCCGTGAGGAGGAGGAAAAGGCGGAGGAACTACTCCGACTTCTGGGAAAGTGAACGGAGATGACGTCAGCGGAGGAGTAGTGCGTACGAGCTGCACAACCTGTGATACTTTGCATGTAAAGGTCACGAGCTTTGCTTAAAACTTTTAGAGGCATGGTAATGATTTTAAAGAACCTGTTCTTGTTTTGTCTTCTCTGTTTCATCTTTGTTTTTGTTTTTTTGTGTGTTGTTTTTGATGGGTTTGGGTTTGGTGAATGAAATGGTTTTAAGTACGTAGAGAGACTATTTAAAGTCAATTTTGAGAAATGAGAAAGAAGAAAAAACAGCGTGTTGAAGAAAAAGAGTGGAACATCGTTTTGTTGACTTGGTCGTACGAACTTTGTGTGTCGTTGTTAGTTACTCAGCCATTAATTGTTGATTTATATTTTTTTTATAAATTGCTATGTGATAATAAATTTTATTTTAAATAAATTATATATAAATTAAAAATATTATATATATATATAGGTTTTTTATTAATTAAAAAGATTTTTTGATATTTTTATATCAAATTTGTGGTATATAAAAAATTTATCATATATATTTGATTTTTTTTTTGTAAATCTGGTATATATTTTGTTATGTGAGGCAAAAACTAAAAAAAAAAACAAAATGAATTTATGACTCAAATTTCGTAAATTGAATACATCCGTAAATTTGATGTATGGTATTCTCCTACATAATATATGATTCATTGATCCTGCATGATTTTTCAAAATATCATAATTTTTTTTTACGAAAGAAAATATCATCATTTCGTGTGTACGGTTATGTTCTATTAAATAGTCATTTTAAATAAGGCAATTGACAAAATAGTATTTTTAAAATTTTTATTTCAAATATAATATTATTAGATTAAATTTCTAAAATAACATAAATTTAATATTAAAATACATAAAAATTTATTGTTAATAAAAAAATTAAATCCTAAATTAAAAACCGTGAACCCAATATAATATTTTAAATTTAGGTATACTTTATTTATAGTAAATATGTATTTATTTTTTACGCTATTTTTGTAATTTTAATTTGAATACTAAATTTGAAAAAAAAAACTTACAAAATATTACTTTAATGTATTATTTTTTTAAGTATTCATAAATTAAAAAATAGGTAGGAATTCTATTTTTGGTAGGAAAAAATTCCTGAATTTTTACGGGTGGTTCTAAATTATTAAGATGAAAATGCGAAGAAACACACTAGTGCTCTGGTGTGTTGAAGAAATCAAAGAAGTTGTTTATGACGCGGAAGATACAATCGAAACATAATATCATCTCCTTGAGGAAGAACTCAGAAAAACATGAGGCATGCATGAAGAATCGTATGTTAAAAGTAAGTCTTTGATAGATTGGCATGGAGAAATCATCTTACTATAGAAGGTTGCGAATGGAACATAGAAAATGCAATTTCTTTAAATATCAATTTATCTAAAATATTTGGGACCTTTTCCTATACATATGCCAAAATTACCTTATGAAAAACACTTGCATTCTCATCTCACATCCATATATTTCTAAGTCATTACGGTTTCGAGGCTGCTTCATTTGAAACATGTTGTTTTATCGAGGGAATGGGAAGATCGAGAATGGTTTGCTCAAAAGCTATATGTACTAAACAAGAATGGCAAGAGTGGATAGAGTAGACGAAGGCTTCATGCATGCCTCTTCTTTCACAACTAAAAAACCATTATCCTTTTAAATAAAATCTGATAGACAACCAATGGAACAAAAAGAGTATTGCAACAACCAAAACCAAACTTATCTCATGTATAATCTTAGGCTTGTTCTTCAAGATCAGTGATAAGCTTGGTGGTGGGAAGAGGATTGGCCAAGAGATCAGTGTATTCTTGATATGGAGATTTCACAAATCTTGTCTCTTTCCAAAACTCTGGTGTAAGGAACCCATATGTCTTCTGTAGGCAATCAAATGTAGCCTATGATATCATAACATCAAACCAAAAGATCAATCAATCACACATCATTAAGCTTACAAGTTAAATAATAATCAAGAAGTTAATATGCTTATTATCACAGATTTAATTAGTTACACAGAAGATACAATGTGAAGTCTCTCTATCAACTTATGAACAAATGCATCAATATTGTAATCTCTTCTAAGAGAAGGAATCAAAATCTAACCTTGACAAAGTTTCCGAGGGTTTTGGTGGATCCTCTTGAGGAGGTGAATACGTCATCGATACCAGCGAATTGAAGAACTTTCTTAGGAACCCTAGCAGCAACAATACCAGCACCTCTTGGAGCTGGAACCATCCTCACTGTGACGGAACCACACTTTCCGGTAACCTTACAAGGCACAGTGTGTGGCTTTCCGATCTTGTTTCCCCAATAACCTCTTCTCACCGGAATCACAGAAAGCTTCGCCAGAATAATTGCTCCTCTAATGGCGGTCGCAACCTCCTTAGAGCACTTCACTCCCAATCCAACATGCCCATTACCATCTCCAACAACGACAAAGGCCTTGAACCTCGTCCTCTGACCAGCTCTAGTCTGTTTCTGAACAGGCATAATCTTCATAACCTCGTCTTTCAGCGAAGGTCCGACAAGGAGATCGATGATCTGATACTCCTTTACAGGGAGTGAATGAAGGTAGATCTGCTCCAGCTTCTGGATTTTACCATCCCTCACTAGACGACCAAGCTTGGTCACTGGAACCCATTTTTCTTCTTCCGTGGGACGACCTCCACGACGTCCACGGCCTCTAGGACCACCTCTTCCGCCGCCTCGACCGCCGAATCCACGTCCGAAACCGCCACGCTCAGCGCCGCGCTCTCCACCTCGTTCCGCCATTGTCGATGAAGTTAACCCTAGCGGAAACACAAGTTTTTTGTATATATAGTGGGTGTGAGATTAGGGCTCCCAAAACCTGAATAATGGGCTTTTGAGCCGAAGTTGGAGATACAAAATAAAAGGCCCAGACCCATTTATTAAAAAAATCCTCTTGGTTCATTAAATTAGCTTATCCACGCAAGAGACAATAAATACATTACTCATTTTCGTTTGTAATTTGTAGCGGCGGTTATGGCTTTACTAAATTGTTGTTTGTTTAGTTGGCACAACTATATGCAATCAATCGTAATGGTCACATCCTACATTTCGTATCGTAATTTTTTTATTACCGACTAAAATAATAATATGATTAAAAATGTACGATCAACCGTAATCGCAACCGCCGACAATAGATAAATGAATAACATATGTCGTTGACGGAATGTTAACCACAACCACAATTGGCAGCGACGACCAAACGAACAAGATTACTGATTCAAAACCATATATGTATAGTGTTTGATAGTAAATTACAAATCAAATTAGATTATGGAATCAAACAAGATTATTAAACATAGATCTACTAAATTTAGATCCATGTTATATGCTTGGATATTCATACATTATAATTGATTGTTTATATTTAAATATAAATTAATTATATAATTTATTTTTTATTTTAAATTATTTTTTAACATTTAATTTATATTATTGTATAATTTTATTTATTCATGTTGTAGAATTTTTTGTTGTTGTAAGGTATTTAAATATTTTTAAAATTATATATAGTAGTATATTATTAAATTTAAAATTTGTTAGACAATAGAATTTGCTTTCTAAAATAAAGTTAGATAAAAGAACAAACGTGTAATATAAACTATGAATTTAGGTGTAACTATAGAGATTATATCAAAATTTGTTTCTATTAAATAAAAGTGAAAATAAAAAATGTATGAAAATTAGAAAGTATGTTTTTGAAAATGATCTATTCGTTTTTTTAAAAACATGATGTGCATAAATGTGATGAAAATATAAAAATATATTAAATTTGGTTGTTATTAAACAAAATATCGCTTTTTGCATTGGTTCCATTGTGCACACTTTCTATCTAGATTCGTTCAACTAATGTGGGATTTTTGAAACTCATCATAAGCATTCAAATCTCACTTTCTTTCTTAGTTCGACTCTAGAGTTCTAGTGGAGACCAAGTAAAATCATGGAAAAGGTTATTATTTTTTGTTTTTCATAGATACTATAAAATCAAGAATAATTACGAATATCTTTTTTAATGAATGTCATTGGAAGTGAATTTTGAATTCTCAATACTCAGCTCGACCCAATATAGAATCGATCTAATAATCTGATCTCGTAATCTCGCATTACAGATAATCTCTGTCGATTTCGAGAAACTATCAGAAATTTGTTGAAACGTTCAATTTTGGTGTCTGTTAGCTTTTAATGATAATCCAAAAATGAAAAGAGATACTATTAAATAGTTCGTCGAATCTCTCTTTCGTGGAACTGACAAATAAACCTTAGCTTTCCTTTTTACCAAACATATCGTACTTCTTAAATCCTAGTTAATGTATTTACTTTTAATTGGAGAATATAGCTTCAACAGATGCTCTGTCTAATATACCCTATAACAATAATTTTATTCATAAATATGTTCGAGGGCATAGTCAACAATGCCCAAGTTTGAATTGCAGCTGCACATTGAAAACAACGGACCATGATTTATCGACTCTGAGGTTTCCCCACAATGTGGGCAATCTGCATGAATCCGAATATGTCCGTGAAAAAGCCGCTCTTTAGTAGCAATCACTTCAAAGGCTTGGCAGACAAAATGTTTAGTACTTCCAGACGATCGTTTTTAATGGTTTTTTGCAGCCAAACTTCTGTATCGAAATCTAGTTTTTTTGTCAACGTTTCATATTGTGACCTAACTGTGTACTTATCCAACTTGGTGAAGTGCCAAAAATATTCCATAACTCTGTTACAAGATGAATAAAAGTAGCCAGAGAGAATGATCGATGGTTGTTAAATAGAATGTTTCATGCTGCTTAGGCGACCTACGAATTTCATTAAAGTACTTTAATACAAAATGGTGATTGTCCATATATATATTTATTAGGTATTATTAATTTTTGTAATGCTCGAGAGACTAATCTAAATATTGCTTCAAATCTGTTTAAAAATAAGAACCATATCTATAGTAAATATATATATATATTAATTTTAGTATTAATGGTACATTACATACATGTATTTTCAATTAAAATGTATTCTATATTTAAATCTGTGCATTTCCTAACGTTTTTTTAATTTAAACTACATGGAACATACTTAGTTTTAAGAAAGTTTTAAACTAATGTACATGTATCTCTTTAGTTCATCTTTATTTGACATGTGAAATAATTTTAAACTTATATTTAACTACATTTAATTCTCAAGGCTAATATCTTATGTATACTATGTAAGATTCTAAAATTGATTGAATCAAATATCATTTTAAAGATAATTTTTATATTCCAAATCATCATTTTTTATTAAATGGTTGATAAAAAATAATATAAAATATAAGATTAGATCACAATATGATAATTCTCTAAATTAGCATTCTTTTAAGATTTTTGTTCCAACACCATCAATTTAAATTTCTATTCATAGCAGAAAATTAATATTAAAATATCTTAAAACTTCTTATTTAGAAAAAAATAAATTCTAATTTAGAAAATAGTAACCTAAACATAAAATTTTAATTTTAATTATAAGTTATTTCTGATAAATATGTATTTTTACATAAAAATTTATGTTATTTTTGGATTTTTAATTTTTATTTGCTAAATTTAAAAAAAAAAGAATATGTTAAGGTGTTACTCGTCATTCATTTCATTAATACTATACTATATTTTATTAAGATGAAGTTTCCCTTGTATTGTTTACTTTATCTTACAACAGGAAAAAGAAAATTAAAACACAAAAAAACTTAAGAGGTAATATGCTTTTTGAAAGATTCTTCGTCATTAAGCTAAGTTCTCATCTTCTTATTCGACAAGACCCACACCCCATTTTTCCTCATTATGTCTTAACTTAAAAAAGCTGAATACAAACTCCAAATCTTTCGTTTTCAGGTATGTAGATAGTTATAACTATGACCATAAAAGAAATATAAACAATGTCATACACTAATCATAATTTAACTTTACGTTTTATTTTTCCAGATATCATTGTCAGCCTGGTAATATTTTATACAGTTTCTTACTGACATTTTAAATGGTAATTTTCAAAAATATCAAAACAAAAATTTTGTTTCAAAAATATCATCAATCATTTTATTTCTCTAAATATATTATTAAAAATATTTTTTTAAAATATCACAAATTAAAAATTAAACTTCTTAATAGCTATATCATATACTTTAAACCCCAAACCTAAATATTTAAATTATGAATCCTTAAAAATTATTTTTAACTTTTGTGGTATTTGAGAAAATAAACTTGCAATGATTTTAAAAAAAAACTTTTATGGTATTTTGGAAAATAATAATTTTTGGAGAAACAAAATTTTGATAGTATTCTTGAAAAAAATAAAAGATTGTTATTTTTTTTAAAAACAAAACATTGTTATTGTTTTGAAAAAAAATGATTTGTTTAGTATTTTAAGATATTTTTTTCTATTTTAAAATGTTGGGATCTAGTAGTAATGATGATAATTGCATTTTATCAATCACATATACAAACCGAAAACATAGTAATAAAACAGTAATAATGTTTGCACCATCTCTATATCTATTTTAAAATTATGAAATTTAATTTTAATTTCTTTCATATAAAATATTAAATTTTCGTATAAAAGTGTTTGGATTATTTAGATTATTATACCATGAGAAAAACAATGAGAAATCAATATAGAATATATGTAATTAAGAAGTAGTGCTAAGATACTAAAGGATCAAAGTTAAAAAAGCAATACCCAAAAAAGGTAGAAAAGGATAAAAAGACAAAATTTTAGATAAAATATCTAATAATGTTATCCAGAGCACTAATTGACAAACATTGCAACTAGTCTCTAAGTAGATTCACTCTTGATTATGACAATTTAAACACTTGGCAATATTTTAGTGGACAATAACCTCTACGTGGGTCCCATATGCTCTATATATAGTTTCATTTGAGTCTTCCCCTTCCACTCTCGCTTTCATTCTCCGGTTTTACACACCAAATATACAAATAACCGGTTTAATACTAAACCGGATTTTCTTTTCCACTCACAGCAATGTTTTCTACCAATTTAGAACCGGTTCATATTTGTTTTGATGATGCTACAATAACCGGAAATGAAATCACAGAACTTTTGACGTTTCTTCAATCAATCGAATCAGATAGTCCAAGCGGTACAAACGAATTAGTGGAACATGTTGATGAGAAGAAGAGAAGACGAACGATGTCAAACCGGGAATCAGCAAAAAGATCAAGGTTGAGAAAGAAGAGACGTTTTGAAGACTTAAACGAGGAAGTAAACCGGCTAAGTCTTAAGAACCAGGAACTGAAAAACCGACTGGTTAATGTGTTGAGCTGTGGTAATGTCATATCAAGGGAGAATAACCGATTGAAAACCGAATCGATTTGTCTTGAAATCAAGCTTCAGGAGCTGAACCGGTTTTTAGTGGCCATGCAATCTCCCATCTCAACGAGGATAAATTACATCACAAAGCTTGAGATTTAAGTTTGAAAGAAAGAAGAAAAAGCGAAGCTAAGCAACTTTGAGTTTTTTTGGTAAAGGTTAAACGAGTTTAATTAAGAAAGTTTCAAATTTTGTTTCGAATATGCATAAGTGTGTGTAATTATTAGTGTAATCTATATATGTGAAATTTCTTTATTATTTATTGTACAAGTATGGATATATAATATTTGTGAAATTTTGTTCCCTTGCATAAACATAATAATAATTATATCGAGGTAACCTGTACATACATTACTCAAGTCAATTTAATATGAAACAATGTTATAAAGGCATGATATATATACATATATATATATATTTAACTGAAGGAGGAGCAAGTGATCTAGTAGTTGTACCATCTATACGTACATTCTAAATGTGTAGAGTTCGATTACACCGTCTTGCGCATGAGAATGCTAAATATTCGTGTAAAAATATTGGGATATTGAGTCGGTGCTTTGTGACGCAGTGACAATAAAATATATATATATATATATATATATATATATATATATATATATATATATATATATAACTGAGTTCAGTTTGAATGAACTTTAATATGTATAGGGAAATTTTTAAAAGTAATACGCTAAAATAATATATTTTAAATTTTTTGTTCCAAATTTAATATTTTAAAATTAAAATTCTAAAATAGCAAAAATAATTATATGAAAATATTTATTTATTTTAAATAAATTATATATAAGTTTAAAACATTATGTTTGAATTTATTTTTACCAATTTAGGATTTAATGAACAAGAAATTTTAATATATTTTAATTTTAAATTTATGCTATTATTAAAAATTTAAACTATTGATGCTTATTTTGAAATAAAAATTTAAAATTTGCTATTTTAGAGAATTATCCAAATTTTTATAAAATGATTAAATATATGAAAGTTCTTTCTTTGAAAATTTTAAAATATTGATACTTATTAGTTAATTTAATCATTTGAATAACTATTTTTCATGTGATGTTTAATTTGATATTCAGCTAATTAACATTACTCAACATCTTTTCATCTCCACACAGGAGAGTTCGAAACCTAATAAGGTTCATGGTGACTTTTTAAGAAGAATGAAATCATTGGACTATCAACTTCAGTAATTGTTTATTTTGGATTCAATTAAAAAATAACTTCAAATCATTGTAGATGAAACATATTTTTGTCTCGGTTTATTTTAATTCAAATGTGAAAAATTTGTGCCAAACTCCGAACCATATAGCATGCTATATAACAAGCGTTATGATACATATGAAAGATTAAATTTTTAGAATATGAAATCATTTCGTTTTTTAATGCTTTGACCATACCTCTTAATAAAAAATAACATTCGAGATCCTAAAATTATCACTATTTAAAATTGGCAATATTTTGTGTTTATTTAAAAAAAACTGTTCCATCCCAAAATCATAAAAATCATAGGACCAAATAACGTAAAGGAAAACGTGGGGCTTTATTTACGTGGCTAATTAAGTATATGATCTCATACACAGGAAAAGGATGCATGCATGCATTCTTATAGTCCATTTTGGATGTCACAATGCATATATCAATTAAAAGTTTCCACCATTTAACTAAAAAGCAAGATTTTATCCCTAAGAAAGAAAAGAAAATAACAGATGTTTAAAGTCTATATTGCCATTTGATGGGATCTTCTCGGTGGAATTTCATATAATAATTAAAGCTTTTCAATTAAAATCAAATCTGTTTTTTTTTTCGACTTTTATATTGCCGACATATATATCTTCGCACAAGTTCTACATATATTTTTATCTTTTAACAGAAAAAGGTATTTACTATATTCGACGTCGTCGGCTCTATAAAGATAAAAGAAGATTCAATCTCTGTTTCTTTCTCTTAAGATATTTCCATGGATGATCTCTTCTCTTGTGTCACATGATATATATATGAGATATGAGGTATAGTAATGACATGATAAAACGTATATATATATATATGATTTTCGTAAAAATATTATATATATATATTGATTTTGATATTTAAAACCTAGCTTAAATCTCCGAAAAATAAAAGCTTATAGAGCCTAACTAACATATTTCGAAATTTCAAAACATCTAATGTTTCAACGAGAGATAAAAAAAATTTCAAAATTTTACGAACTATATATATAATGGGAGGCACAAATTTTTTCGAAAGACGTATATAAATTTTACATACAATAATATAAATAAGGCATGTTCATAGCAAATTTAGATCTTGTTTATGGAAAAAAATGCGGCAATGCGGTAATAAGAAGTCAATTTTTAAGATTTAGAACTTTTAATTTACGATTTTGATTTGAGAATGTTTTAAAATTGGGATGATATCGATTTTATTAACTAAGTTTTTAATAAGTAATAACATAAAATAGCACATTTTAAAAAAAAATTTCCAAATTTAACATCCTAAATTTAAAATCCCAAAAATAGCACAAATAATTATGTAAAAATACTTATTTACTCTAAATAAATTATACATAAACTTAAATATTATATTTGGGTTTACTTTTTCTAATTAAGGGTTTAAATTTTTTTCTATAAAAATATATTTTTAATACATTTTAATTTTAAATTTATGCTATTAAAAATTTAAACTAATGATTCTATTTTTGGAATAAAAACTTAAAAAATGCTATTTTAAACAATTATCTTTTTTAATTATGTTCTAACAACATGTTTAATTTGATTCAGTCAACCAAGAATATAAATTTAATATAAAAAGTCAATATATCTATGTGTTTTACATTATTCAGATTAAAGTTCATGTTTTGAATTATCGAGATTTGAGGAGAAGTAAATGGTTTATTGTTTGCACCACATCTACATCTATTTTAGAAATAGAGTTTGACTATACTTTTAATTGTATGAGAATGTTAAATCATCGTATGAAAATATTGAGTTTATTAAGTTATTAAGCCAACATGTTGTGTCACCGGTGACAAAAAAAAAGAGTTGTCGAAATTTAAAAAAACTAATTTTCCAAATTAAAAAAAAAACATTTATCTTATGATAATGATGCTTGAGTTGTGAAAACCATAAAGACAAAAGAAGTGGAATGAACAAGTTTGGGATGAGACGACGTCTACGCATATTAATAGATGTAAGTCTATATGAGATTTCTCTAACTTAGTGTAAGTAAAGCTGTTTGTTATGATCCGACATATATTTATATCAAATAACTTCAATAAATTATAAGTTGACGTGTAAACAAATCAACATTATTAATAAGCCATAAATAAAGTATAAGTTTATTGTTGAATTTATGTAAACAAACTTCAAAAGAAATAGACAGTTTTAATATGTATACTGTTTTGAAATTCAACTACATAAACGAACTGAATCTGCTAAACTTTTAAAATGTCATACAAACAACTTTTAATGAACAACAATGACCCAAATTTCAGTCAACTTCTTTTATGAAGAAAATCCTTTATAAATTGAAGATGCAAACCCTAAGTCCTTTGATTTATTTACATTTATTAAGATTTTAAATCATTCTCTTAACTTAGTTACAAATTTAACACCTTATTTTCGATTTTCATTTGATTAAATAAATGTTATTAGCTTTTTGGTCTTTTTACACTCATAAATTTATGTTTCAAATTTTATTAAAATTTAATTCAAATGATAAAATTTAAATAAATAAAATCCTAATTTTAATATGAATCTACTACATTAAATATTACGTTATTGATTGTTTATTTTATGAAATTTTACTATCAATGTTTAAAAAATAAGTCAAGTGTAAAATCAAAATGATCATAACAAGTATAGATGTGTAAAAATAACATAGTAGAAAATATATCGTCGATGTTAATATTTTTATATTGTAAATATGTGTAATATCATAATGTTTGTGAGGTAATTAGCCTTATCGAAGTTCAATGTTTGGCAATTAGAGAAGAGATTTGATTTGTTCCGAAAGAATTTGGAGAATAACACCATGTTTTAAGTAGTCAATTTCCCATATATCCAATGAAATCAAATTTAGCATAAAAATGATGATCGGATATTAAAATTCAACAATAATAATTATGCGATAATTGAAACATTTCCTATCTCTTTAGCAATATAGTAGGCATGAGTTTTCAATTTTCTCGAATTATTCGAGTTACGGTTAATTCGGTTTTGTAAAAAGTTGACCAAAAAAATTCTAGTTCGGTTAATCTGTCGGTTTAATCGGTTTGGTTGTTATTGTATAAAATTATTTTGAATTAAACTGAATTGAAAATTTATTTTTGGTTTAATTGCATAAAATTTTGGTATAATTCGGTTTATTTGATTTCTCGATCTAATTCGGTTCATTCGATTTTTTAGTCCAATTCGATATAATTTCGGTTCAATTCGGTTTAATTTGGAGGTTTTGTAGATAACCGCTACGTTTTATTGGTGAAGAACTTGCTAATAAAGACATGAATTTTTTTTTATTTTATAGTTAAGATTTCGTTGTTGGGATCTAAAGATATACCATATCGTCAAACAAAGCAAACCACTAAACCGTAATTTGCTGAAAAATGGTAATAAGAGGAAAAATAAGACAAAGCATCAACAACAAAGTTTTACTCGTTTCAGACAACGATACATAGTACAAAGAGAAAAAGTATTTTTATCAACCAAAAACATGAGAAAAAATCATAAAAAGGGAATATGCGTAAGATATAATAGAGACGAAGCAATAATAGGGGAAAATATCATAACACACGAATGAATCATGCCTAAAATCTAAGAAGAAAAAGATAAGATACCATGTTTTGAAAAAATATTCCCAAAAAGAAGAAAAGAAGAAAATAAAAGAAAAGTAACAGAAGAGAAGAACCGAAAGAGAAGAAGAAGAAGAAAAAGAGAAGAAAGATAGCCGCGTGGAAGAAGGGTTGCCGCATGGAGAAGAAAGAGAACTCAAAAGAGAAATTTGTGCCATATAAATTAGGGTTTTCGCTTATATAAGGGTTACGATTTTTGATTTCTAAAACCGATCGGTTTTGTATTTTTGAACCGAAACAAACTGTAAATCAAATAAAATTAATTAAAAGAAAATCGAAAACCAAAATTTTTGGTTCGATCGGTTCGAATTATTTGGTTTACACCAAAAACCGAGGTCTACAATATGGTATTGGTTGAAATAAATAACTGTTGATGCTAAAAATTCAATAATCATATTAAAATATGAAAAAGTAATTTTAAAGATGTGGATCGTTCGTCAAACAACTGATCAAAATTTGTTTAAAATGAGAAATAAAAATAAAATCTCACCCTTTTTTCATGTTTGGTTTCGTGATTATTACTATTTTTATGACTTTTTATTGGTTGAAATTTGTACATCAACAATGATGTTATATGTGATTTACCATATAGTATTGTTTGTTTGTTTGTTGTTGGCAGTTACAGTTATAGTTAATATTACGGCTGTAATTACGACATATGTTATTCATTTATTTGTCGTCGACGATTGCAGTTTTGGTTGATCGCAAATTTTAGTCACACCGTTGTTTTAGTAAGCGATCAAAAAATTATGATACAAAACATAACGTATGACTCATGCGATTAACCTCAAATAATTTTATTATGTAAACGAACAACAATTTGTCGTATTCGCAGTTTTTCTACGGATAATAAACAAAAATAACTATATATATAGTAAACTCCGACAGACTGTAACAGCACAAATTTTTTTTCCACTAAAATGAAATGTGAAATACTATAAATACTATAAAATGAGATGTATGCAAAAAAAAGTGAATGGTTTTGTTGTGAACAAAGAAATAGTAAGAATTAAAACACTATAGTTTCCAGCTAAACTTTAAAAGTCACATATAATTCCAAACTAAGATGTTAAAAATTTTACGAATTTCTTTATGCTTGTTTATCGATTTAATTATTAATTCTATTTTAATAATTTAACTATTATAATAAATTAAGAAACGATATCATGCATTTTTTTATGATTAATGATTTCATGTCTTACTGATCATTATGTTAGTAAACAGTTTATCCACAAATATTTATAATATTAATAATTTCTTTTATAGTGTTCAATTCTCGGATCTTAAACACGTTTTTATCTTGAAGTTTTAAAATCTTTTATAAAGTTATTAGTTTTCAAATGATGATAAGTTAAAATAAATGTATTTTAAAGTGTGAGATTTTATTAGTATGTTCATCCAACCTTCCTTAAATTATAAACATTTTACTAGTACAGCTAAGATTATTTATATTTGTTATGTATAACATATATATATATATTTGGAAATATATATTTTTAAAATATGATATATAGAAATACAATGTAAAACATTACTAAATTAAATTTTATCATTATGGATTTTTTCATTTACTATAATAAGTGGAAGTACCTAAAAGTAATACATAAACTTAAAATTTATTACATTTAAAAAATAGAAAAATTGATATACTTAGTAAAACATAATAAAACATAATAGAATCTTAGTATAGAAGATAAACTCTTTGATATACATATCAAAAAGGTTAATTAATCATTTGTGATATAATAAATTAAGTATTTTATTTATAATTTCTAATTCAAATTAAAAATCACATATATTGTCAGATTAAGATTTCTGAAATTTTTTAATGCTTTTATTGATTTTATATTTAAATTTAAATGTAATACTTTCAGTAATTCAATAGTTTAAAATGATATCATTCAAATTTTAATCTACAAATTTATATAAATTTTGTAGAAAAATGAAAACTTACATTTACATGTGGTTTTTTTATTCTCGTACATCAAAAACATCATCAACAAGGTATAAACATCATCAAAAAAGTATAAAAAATTATATATATATGATAAATATTCAATTATATAAAATTTTTATTTTATATTTTATTTAATTATTTTTAAAAGTTTTAAAATTTTTATTTTATATTATATTTGTTTTTTATATCAAAATATTAAAAATTTACATATAATATAATATTAAATTTCATATAATATTTATATTAAAATGTTCTTATGTGATATATCACCATAACATAATTGTAAATGTGAACAGTAGCTGGATTTTTTGACATTTATTATTGTTATATTTGCAGTGTTCTGCATACAAAATTTGGAATCTTTTAAGTGTGTCCTGTCCATTCATCTATAGAGGGTTATCGCTTTCTAGCTGTCAAACTTTTCTTTAGAGGGTTCCACCGTTCCATGGATCTGCAAGATTTTTATATATGCACAATCATTCGTGAGAGCCGCAAAGTTAATCTTCTCTAATATTTATCATTTTGATCAAATATAAATAAATATAATATTTTAAATTTAGGTATACAAAATATATTTTTTACACGTAAATAATCAAAGCGATTACAAGAAAAAAACAGTGAATAAGACATTAAACAAATATTAAGATAAATTCTTCTGGAGTAAAATTCTCGAACTAAAAAGCATAAATAGAAACTAGAATCATAATTACTACAATAATAAACAATTAACGAGACATCTTATAAAAAAACTTGAAATCTTTTTTACAGATAGAATGTGGAGAAGATGAAAATTTTAGGTGAACTAAATAAATGAGAAATAAATGTATTTATAGATTAAGAATATTGGATATAGCATTTGGAAAATATTTTTTTAAAATTATTTATGACCGGTGATAATAAAGGGATAAAACAAAATTAATCTTAGTAAGTATAATTGAGATTTAAAATTTTCACGTACAAAATTAAATTTATGTGTCGGATAATGATAATATAACTTGTAATATAATGATACTGATATGGTAACCAAATCATCCATATTAACAACATTAAATAGATTTATGATAACCAGCTAAAGTATCCATAACAAAATATTAAATAAATTATGGTGACTTACCAAAGTCATGAATATTAAAACATTATATAAATTATGGTGCCTAACTAAAGCATCCATAATAAAAGCGTTCAATAAATTATGGCGACTAATTAAATCCATAGTAAAAACATTAAATAAATTATGGTGATTAACTAAAGTCATCCCTAGTAAAACTATTAAATCAATTATGGTGGCATCATCCTTAATAAACATATTGAATAAACTATTTTGACTAGTAAATTCATCCATATTATATCATTAAATAATTTATGGTAACAAATTATAGTTATCCATAAGAAGGCATTAAATACATTATGATGACTAATTAAAGTTATCCATACTAAAATCATTAAATAAATCACTATTATATTCACTTAAAATATTATATGTATTATATTACGTATTTATTATATAAAAAAAGTTTTATTAGTAGTTTTCGTATTTAAAATATCTAAAAATATATTTTAGTTTTAATGTATTTTAATATTAAATTTATGTTATTATTGGAAATTTAAATTAATTATGTTATTTTGGAACAATTTTTTTTTAAAAAAATGTGCTATTTTAGAAAACTGTCCTATTTATTATTCTATTTCAATTCAATGGTTTTATTTCCTTTATTAAAAAAAGTTTTAATCATTTCATTTTAATTGTGTAATAATTTTTGAAAACATAATGATAATATATTAGGAAAAAACTTAAAATATGACATTTTGAGAATTGCGCTTAAATCAATCCACCGTAAGAGTTTTAGGTTTTAGGTTTCAAGACATTAACAAATTATATAGTGATTTTCCTCAACTTTGGTTGAAATATTTTAATGGGCAACTTTCAAAAGGGCAATTCTTATAATAAAAAAAATACCAAAATAAATTTTTAATCCAAAATATCACCATTATTGTTTTTTCAAAAATACCACTACTTTTTTTTTCAAAAATAACACAACAGTAAAACTAAATTAAACCCAAAATATTAAACCAAAAACTTAAAATCTAAATGCTAAACCCTAAAAATTAAAATAAACGAAATAGAATGATACACAATAAACCTAAACTCAAAAAAATAAGTTTCAAACTCTATAAATAAACTCAAAATGCAGAATTATTCATAATAAATATTGCTTATAATTAAAAACATGTAATATTTGAAACACATAGAATAGAAATGATACACTATACTATATACTATAACTCTTATATAAATAACGTCAGATTTATAAATATCTTAAATCCAGAAACTTAAACCCATACATCAAACTCACAAATTTTGAACCATGTAATAAACCCAACTATTAAAACTAATGTGTTTTAAGTTTTAAAATAATTAGCTTAATTATCTAATAGTTTCAATATAGAAATATAATGGAAAGATATAAAAATAAAATGGAAAGATATAAATAAAATGGAAAGATATAAAAATAAAATGGAAAGATATAAATAAAATGGAAAGATATAAAAATAAATTGGAAAGATATAAAAATAGAATGGACTCCAAGCTATATATGAAAAATTCTTATATATTTTCTTTGAAAAATTGTATCTAAAAATTTATGTCTATTTTTAAAAATTGAAATCATGACCATATACTAAGTTTGTAAGTTGCAATCTTGGGCTATTCGCAGAAAATCGGCCAATTCTTATTCAAATATTTTACCAATATGCGATTTATACATAAATTATATGGAAAATGCAAAATCATACTTTATTGTTTGATTAAATTTAAATTTCTTATACCAAATTCAGTGTTTGTGCTAATTTATACATAATCGTTAACAACGTGAACAATCTATTAAAATTTGATGAGGTGGATGTCCCGTGTAAAACGACTGCGTATTAAAAGTTGTATTAAATTTATAACTTATGGCAAAATGATATTGTTTTCAATATTATCAAAACGATGTCGTTTTAAATATCAAACTTAATTTCATATCGACAAATAGA
Source organism: Pugionium dolabratum (assembly GCA_018901945.1). NCBI lineage: Eukaryota > Viridiplantae > Streptophyta > Magnoliopsida > Brassicales > Brassicaceae > Pugionium > Pugionium dolabratum. The sequence continues at coordinate 452,969 of JAEVFF010000310.1, forward strand.
TGACAACCACATTAACTATGATTTACGGAATACCAACTCCGTTAAACGGTTAAATATAATTTAACACAGAATAAAAACTTCGCATATGAGATTTGAATTTATCAAATAATAAAGTTTTTTTGATAATTTTTTCGGTAAGAATTGATGAATTTCCCGATTATTCGCCTCAATTTCCTTTGAATAAATAGCAAGAAAGGTATTATTGTAATATGGGGTTCATTCAATTGAAATTGGGCTTCTTGTAATTTGGGTGGGGGGAGCTAAAAGTAAAAACTTAAAAAGATTTCTCTTTATTCAACGTCAAAAAAATACAACCTTTGAGATTCAAATTCAAACGGCACTTTCTTATCAGAGAAGATGGAGAAGATCTGTGTGGCAGTCAGGGTGAGGCCACATGCGCCGGAATTATCACCCGGAAATGGATCTTCCTTTTGGAGAATCGAAGACAATCGGATCTCTCTTTGCAAGTCTCTTGACACTCCCATCTCAACTGCTTCGTACGCTTTTGGTATCCAGTCCTTTTCTCCTCAGTCAATTCTGGGTTTCTTATTTCTATCTCTTTGAGTGAAGAAATTTCCTTCCTTTGCAAATCTTGGTGGTGTTCGTTTCTTTGCAGATCATGTGTTCGACGAAAGCTCTACGAATGCCAGCGTCTACGAACTTCTAACCAAGGATATAATTCATGCCGCCGTTGAGGGTTTCAATGGTAACCTCATCTGATCTAATCTTGAGGGATTTCGTGAGCTTAATTTTGTTCTCGTAGTTTTGATGTATTGAGCAATTGTGTATTTTCAGGTACTGCGTTTGCGTATGGACAAACTAGTAGTGGAAAGACGTTTACCATGACGGGTTCTGAAACTGATCCAGGAATTATTCGAAGATCTGTCAAAGATGTGTTTGAAAGAATACATATGGTAGGCCTCAGGTTTATCCAGTGCTCCGTGAAGTAAAACAAAAAAGAGTACAACTTTTAATTTGTGTGTTTCATGTTCTTCCTTTCTAGATATCTGACCGCGAGTTTCTCATCCGAGTTTCTTACATGGAAATATACAATGAAGAAATCAATGATCTTTTAGCTGTTGAGAACCAGAGACTGCAAATTCATGAACATTTGGAGGTTAGTTGGATCATCTTCTCCCTGAGTTTGCTTAAGGAGTGACTAAACTCACTTGCTTCTCATGATGCACAGCGTGGAGTATTCGTTGCTGGCCTTAAGGAAGAAATTGTTAGTGATGCTGAACAGATTCTAAAGCTTTTAGATTTCGGAGAAGGTTTTAAGCCAAAGCTAAACTACAGAGTATATATTTTTCCTGCATTTTGATTAAGTCTAATGTGTTTGGACATGGTCTTCTTCACTCTACAGTTAATAGGCACTTTGGCGAGACAAACATGAACGTTCACAGTAGCAGGTCCCACACCATCTTCAGAATGGTACGATTCAGAAGCCATAAACAGAACTTTCTACTGTTTTAAATAATTTTTCTGACACATCCTTCCTGGCGGGATAGGTGATTGAGAGTAGGGGAAAAGAAAATAGTTCTTCAGATGCTATCCGTGTCTCAGTCTTGGTGAGTGATTATTTTCCCAAGGGCTCATATCTTTCCGAAGTTTCTTGTGAAAGTTACATTTGTACAAGGTGTTCATTTACCTATGGGTGCTCTATGGAATCTAGAATTTGGTTGACTTAGCTGGTTCTGAGCGAATTGCTAAAACCGGTGCTGGTGGAGTACGCTTGACGGAAGGGAAGTACATTAATAAGAGCTTAATGATTCTTGGTAATGTCATTAATAAACTTAGTGACAGTGCAAAGCTAAGGTAATTTCTTACCCTTGGTGTTGTTTACATGTAGCAATACGAGCTCATGACAACTCATTTCCGACACTCCTGATTACAGGGCGCATATTCCATACCGAGATAGTAAGCTGACTCGAATTCTTCAGCCTGCTCTTGGTGGTAATGCGAAGACCTGCATTATATGCACTATTGCGCCAGAAGAGGTAAAATAAGCTACTTTGTATTCAGATTTTGCAGTTTCTTGACCTTTATTAATCTTTCGAAGTGCAAAATTAGACAGTTGACTTACCAAAGGTACATAATGATGTCTGTAGCATCATATTGAGGAATCAAAAGGCACTCTCCAATTTGCAAGTAGAGCCAAGCGCATCACCAACTGTGCTCAAGTGAATGAGGTCTGCATGTGTATTTTAAATCATTTGAACTTCTGTTGGTTCTTTGGAGAGAGATCTATTACTCTATATTTTTCTCTATCTTAATGCTGTCTGTTTTTCTTCCGAAAAAGATTCTCGGATAGAGATGTCCGGTTGGCTGGTTTTTTTTCCTCTCTATGGGAATAAAATCTGAAATTGTTTAAATGCTTCAGATCTTGACTGATGCTGCTTTGTTGAAGCGCCAAAAGTTAGAGATAGAAGAGCTACGTATGAAGCTTCAGGTATAATCCATTTTTTTATTCCAACTACATCTAGGGATGGGGACGATACTAACAATAGTGATTCTTGTAGGGATCTCATGCTGAAGTGTTAGAACAAGAAATATTAAAGTTAAGCAATCAAATGTTTAAGGTAGCTTTTTGCGCTTTTCTCTTCTTGTATATGTATTGAATAAAACATAGAGCAGACACAGTATACGAAATGGATACTCTTTATCTTGGATTTCCAGTATGAGTTAGAATGTGAAAGGCTAAAAACACAACTGGAAGAAGAGAGAAGGAAACAGAAAGAGCAGGAACAATGCATCAATGAGCAACAGTTAAAAATAGAGAACTTAAACAATCTTGTCACTAATTCAGACTTCAAGAGGAACCAGTCAGAGGTACGGATGCATTCATTGGCTTAGATGATGTCCTGCTGCTATTGGATTGTTATAAGATATAAGGATCAATTCTGTGTGACAATCGTCAACCATTACATCCAAACATTTGTGTAGACTAGTTATTATTACTTTTAAGCTAATGTCGTGGACTCATGTTCTTTGTTATGTAAAGGTTTGTTAATGCAACATATTTATTGGCAGGATTTTATCAGTTTAAGAAAGACTCCAGATGGGCTATGCAATTTCAACGATAGTAGCGATTTTCCTGGGACTCCTTGCTTTAAATCAGCTTCCCGTTCCTTTGTGGTTTCGCGGTCAAATTATGCATTGTCTGAATTTAGTCCGATGGTTGATTCCCTGGGGGATGTAGCCGATGAAGACGCCTGGATGAAACTAAACAAGGGTTTTGTTGCAGACCTTGATAAGATCCAGTTTACACCTGCAGTTAAATGTCAACCCACTCCATTAAGTATGGCAACCACGGTTAGTAGATACATTTACATTACTCCTCCATTATTTTCCTATAGTGAAAATTATTTGTGCATGAAAAGCTTACATGATCACAGTGGATGCATATGGTCAAACCAACTCTCCTTCCCCTTTTGTTTAGGGTTTTAGTGTCTTTATTTGTTTTCCTTTTCATACCAAATTGCATTCAAACACTCTATACTTTCAGAAACTGGCTCAGATATATTTTGAATTACTGATTTTTGAAACTTCATATAGATGAATATCCAGGGATTGTCCAGATTTATGCTGCTTGTATGGTTTTCAACAACCCGGTGCTGAGGAGTTCAGTGCCTAAAACATGTGCCCTAATGCCCATTATTTTTTGTTAATCTCATTTAGGATTGTTTGCATGAAAATTACCAAGAAGTAGAAGATCTCAAAAGTCAGACTGATTGGCTGAACAAGGAGAAGGATAGTCTTCAGGTTAGTCTTTATTGGGTTTTTTTTTGGTTGTTCAAATGAAGATACTCTTTTAATTTTAGTTGGATAGTTCTCTGATGTAGCTCTGACCATATATTGAACTTGTTATCACGCTTTCATGAAATTAAAAGAAAGATTTCATTTTCTTTCGTCTACCTCCTTCCTTTGCAATTCACTTTTAGTTCTTATTAAAAACTTCATTTGATGTATTGGATGGGTACCAACTGTTTTGGAGTTATAATGATTATTTATGCATCAATTGTGTGCTCTTAGGTAAAGTACAACGAACAAGTACTTCTGAACAACAAACTGGTGGAAGAGATGTCTGAGCTCAAACAAAAACTGATTCCTATGAAAGAAATTCCAAAGAGGTTATCTAAGTCTGTTGCTAGTTGCAGGGACATCAACAAAGATGTTATATTAACAATGAAGGTGAACAGCTTACTTTTTCTTGTGTGATTTAATTCTGAGGTTATGAACAAAAGGACGATTGAGTTCAAGTGTTTTCTCTTGCAATTTGTTAGAGCCTAATCTCTGACGAGGAAACTCCAATGGCAAAGCTGCTCCTTAGTACAACTGAAATCACAACGAGCCTACTGTTAACTCTGGAAACACAATTATCAGTGATAATGGATGGACAGAAAGCGGGTAACGTAGATCATCTTTTATCTGATCAATGGGAAACACTTCGTGTGAATCTGAAGAGCACAGTCACATCCATGTTGCTAGAGGCAAAAGCAAAAGCTGAATTTCTCAACTGCCACAACAAGGTAGCTTCTTTGTCAACAAGATCAATCTTTTTTATTTTTTCAGTAGTTTTGCTGGGATACTTTGTCTCTCTTATTAGACTTTAGTCCAGTGAACCTCCACATATGTTGAAGTCCAAATAATTCTAATAAATGGCATTCTTTTGTTGTTTTCCCTGGTATTCTACAAATAAATATCAATGAAAGTTTGTGTTGCATAGTAAGTCAAAGCTCCGAGTTTGGATCATACTTTAGAAGTGTTTCCTGTTCCTTCGACTTCAGCATATTAAGTCTCGTCAAACTAAGGCCTCACGGTTTATAAGTAGACTATTGACATTTAAGAAGCTAAAGTTAAACCAATGCAAGTTTGACTGCCTCTTTTTTTGCTAAACACATTCTTTCTAATACGCCAATCTCGTGAGAGTTTCATTTGAATCTCGATACCATGTTTCCAGGAAAAGAAGCAGGACCTGATTGTTGTTTGGTTAGTTAGATCTTGTGGTCAGACTACTATTACTCCTCTCTAAGACAGGTTTTAAATGTGATTTTAAGGGACACAAAGCGGCTGCTTTGGAGGAGAAACTTAACACTGAGCTTAGCATCATCAAGGAAAGATACAAGGAGCTGGAGAAAGAGTTGTATTTGGATAAACAATTTCTAGAAGCTTCACGAAAAAGTAATGAGAGGCTGGAAAAGGAAATACAGTTCTTGAAGGAAGAAAGAGATACATTAGATGTAGAAATCTGTCAAACAACTCAGAGATTGAGAGTGATTGCATCTGATAAAGAAAATGCTTTAAAAGATCTTAATGTGGAAGTGAAGAGGAGGAAGGAGATGGAGAAAGAGATTAAGCAAATCAGTATTGCTTTCGGTATTAGGCAGAAATCTTTTCTGTCTTTCCACAATGATGTCAAATCCAAATTGAAGAAACTAACCACTCCAAATCCAGAATCTCCTTAGCCGAAACAGCTCTTTGTGTTAACTTTAAAGCCATTATAACAATTAGATTATGAATTTCACATTCACAAAATTCAGAAGCTAATAGATTATTTCATATGCGTCGATTTTCAGCTAATATTATTTATTAAATAATATTATAAAATAACACATTTTAAAAATTTTGTTCCAAAAACACCATTTTAAAATTAAAATTCTAAAAATACCACAAATAATTATATAAAAATACTTAGTTAATTTAAGTAAATTATATATAAACTTAAAACATTATATTTAAATTCATTTTTTCTAATTTAGAATTTAATTTTTTCATATTAAAATGAAAGTTTAATGTATTTTAATTTTAAATTTGTTCTATTATTATAAATTTAAACTAATAATGTTATTTTTGAAACAATTTTTTTTTAAAAAAATATTATTTTGGAAAATTGTCCTTATTTATTTTATGTATAGGTGACGAAAAAAAAGTAATGTGCAACACCTAGCCACTAAAACCAAATTTACTAATGTTTAAACAACAACAAAACTTAGAAAATCTTAAATAATACAATGAACATAACTTTTTTCAATATACCATTTATGAAAAATTCAAAGTAAACAAAAAATATTCTTTCTATGTTGAGGAAAAATAAAATAAACAAGGGCCGGGTAAAGATGGTGAAAGTAAGTATTTTCGCTGTACAGTTCACCAAATGATCAAACACTATATTCCATGTGTTATTTTCTTAATTTTAGGTATATACCGAAAATGGCAGTTACGAACGTATTACTAATAAAAATACACATTAATAATGGTTTATGTCAAAAATATCTCATACTTTGATTTCAATTTATTTTCGCTAGTATTTAGTATAATTGTAATTATTTTTAATATTTCTATAAATAAATAAAAATCTTTATATTTACTGTTTAGTTAAATTATAATAATAACTATATTAGATTATAATATGTGTTTTTTTATCATACATTTGAATCTATTGTAGTTTGTACTATATATAACACATTTGATCAAACTTATAATATGCTACAAATTCAAAAATTTAGAAATTAAGCTCAATTTGAGTTGCAATGATTGTACATAGGTCTTGTTCGTTTATCCACTACCAGTAGTTATATCTATTGCTATGATATATGTTGTTCGTTTGTTTATCGCCGACATTTATAGTTGATCACAAATTTTTAATCGCACCGTTGTATTAATCAATAGTCAAAAAATTATGACGTATATCATAGCGTTTAACCATTACGATTAGTCGCATGTAGATGCAATAGATAAACGAACAACAATCTATTACAATTGTAGATTCAAGAACCGTAAAAAATTATGGCTGACAAACAAACAATTAATTCTAATGTATAAATATATATTGTCCCATGCAATGCATGTGCTAAATCTACTTATTATATAAACAATTCAGTTAGCAGAATAGTTATTGGATAGTGAAAAAAAATAAGATTTATTAAAATTTATCTCTATCCATAAAATTTCGTTAATTGGATTTGTGTTATAAAAGCATTAATTAAGTTTTGATGACCATATAGATTCAACCACATGATTTGTTATAATCAAGGAAACATTCTTATGATGTCAAAAAAGGAAACAATTCTTACATATGTAAAAATAAGATGGTAATATTTGTCAAAGTTATATAACTTCTTAATTATAAAATAAAAAAATTTCATTCCTCAAAAAGTTAAATCATAAGTTTCTTCTAATCAATTTTTTATTTATTAATTTAGCCGCATAAATTAAAGCTTCACCTATGGTTATGTTCGTTTGTTAGCCGCAGGAAGTTGCGGCTACGGTTGCAGTATATTGTTGTTCGTTTATCTGCCGCAACGGTCAGATGCTGTATCTTGCGTCGTAATTTTTTTGACTGCTAATTAAAACAGCGGTACGATTAAAAATCTGCGATCAACCGTAGCCACAAATGCCGATGGTAAACAAACGAACAACATATATCATAGTCGTAGTATTGACTGCAACCACAACTGTAGTCACATGCGATAATCAAACGAACAAGACTTATATATATATACCAAAATTGCTATATTCTTAATTTAATTAACTAAAATTCCAATAAATCTTAAAATATTGATTTTTCAATATGCTGATCTTCTTTTACTTAGCAAAAGAAAATAAATATCATATGATCATATCTAATAAAAAAGAAAAAATGATTGTCAGTTACACAATGTATATCCCATCACATTGATATCACATCTTCAGTTTTGAAACATATTTAAAACTACACGAAATATATAAATAATTCAATGACATATACAAGTATTATAAGACATATATTTAACATCGTAATCTAATTTTTGATTAGTTAAAACTTTAATCGACGGTGTTAATCTAGTATATTAAAAAACTAATCCGAACTGGAATAACTATTCTGGTTATATAATTCATACTGTCAATTAAAATTTCGACTAATTGATGTATGATCCATGAGAATGTGTATATATCATCGTGTTGTTCATATATTTGTGTAATATATTTGTGTAATTTTAGATACATTATCTGATGGAGTACACTTTGTGTAAGTGCTATCATTTTCCCAATAAAAAGTGATAAAAGTTTGAGGCATGGAAGAAAGTAAAGACGATGAAAAGTTAAAAAGCAGGAAAAACATTTAAAGAAACAAACCAGAAATGATAATCTAGTTGGCTTGACGTGGATGAAACGGTAAAGGAATGCAACCATGATTCGATCGGTCGGACCGGCTAACCAATCCGGTTCACAAACCGGGCGTCGAAGAGACGCTACACTAACTTGAATATAACGCGGAAACGCCCATTTATCGGATACTCGGTCTCTTACCACCTGTTTTTCATTTTACGTGAAAACATTAAAGCCAACTTTTAGGCTGCAGCAACTGTGGTGGTTTCGATTCCGGCGAGATTTCTGCTTTTCTCACCTCGTCCCCGTCGGTTTTGCATTTCCTGCTTCAGGTCTCATTCCCTTTAATCCTCTTTTGAATCGACGTTAAACGGTTTTCTGTGGTTTCACGCCTGAACCCTAATCTTACCGACATTATTCAAACGAGTTCTGCAGATTCAGGTCTTTATATTTTCCCTGGATTTTGTGATATTCGAGAGGCGTAGTTTGTTTGATCGAAGAACTTGGTCTGTTTAGTCTTTTTTCCATAGGATTCAGAGGTACTCTTTGTTGAAGTTAATGTTTCGATTAGTGTCGGTTTGATTTTCATTAATCGATTTCTAATTTGATGATTTCTGGTTGTGAATCGCAATTTGTGATGCTGCCTTGTTCAATGTCGATCCAATTATGAGTAGACTGTGTTGTAAATGGTTTTTAGAAATTCTTTCAGTCCCGCCTCAGCTGTTTGGTTCTTTTGCTTTCTTATAACGATCTTTATCTTCTGTTTTGGTTTCATTACCTTTTGATTGGCTCTTTTCTTCTCATTGTTTTATATATCATGCCATGTTTTACTTTTTTTTGCTTACAACTTAAAGCTAAAATTTTTTTGCTTTAGTATTCCTAATTTTTCTTGTTTGGTTGTACCAGGCCAGAAGAAACACTTCATTTGCCTGAACCCGGAGTTGTGAATATTTAAGAGGAAGATGTTTGGTTCTTCTAATCGTAAGTGATCTCTTTACCTTTGCACGGATATATATAGCTTTTGGCAATGCTAAACTGATCCACCGGATATTTTTTGTGTACAGCCTTTGGACAATCATCTAGCAGCAATCCATTTGGGACCCAAACTCAATCTGTGTTTGGTCAGACCAATAACACGAGTAGCAATCCCTTTGCTCCGAAATCCTTTGGTACTTCTGCTCCTTTTGGCGCACAGACGGGAAGTTCCATGTTTGGTGGCACTTCAACAGGTGTGTTTGGTGCACCTCAAGCTTCCTCCCCTTTTGGTGCTACATCACAAGCGTTTGGGAGCTCTACTCCAGCTTTTGGAGCATCTTCTGCTCCCGCATTTGGCAGTTCAGCTTCACCTTTTGGTGGTAAGTACCTTTTATGCATATAATTGCGTGGTTTTTGTTAATCATTCCTTTGATTTAGTTCTTTACCACGCATGGAATATACTATATGTATTTATGCCATGTAATAGATACAACCGACTTTCTCCCAGTAGGACTGAGATTGTAATTAATACGGTTTTGCCACTGGTTTCTGGTATCTGATTTCTTTAAGCATTTGATTGTCTGTTAGTTTCAGGGTAGCAATAACCAAGTTTTATGGTGTTCAATACATTTCTTACTACTCCCATACCTAGTAATCTGAGAATTTGTAAATTATTAAATTTTCAGGGTCCTTTTGTTTTTCATGGTGACAGTCGTACTAGCTCCTGATTTGGTCGTGTTTGTTTGTTTTCCTTGGTCTTTTGATGTGTAACTTTGCTTTTGAGGACTATTTAATTATTTTTCTTCCCTCTTACAGGTGCTTCTACTTTTGGTCAAAAGTCTTTTGGCTTTTCAACGCCTCAGTCAAGTCCTTTTGGAAGCACCACACAGCAATCACAGCCTGCATTTGGAAACAGCACCTTTGGTTCATCTACACCTTTTGGTGCTTCTAGCACACCTGCCTTTGGTGCCTCGAGCACACCTGCCTTTGGTGCCTCGAGCACACCTGCCTTTGGTGCCACGAGCACACCTGCCTTTGGCGCCACAAGCACGCCTGCCTTTGGTGCCACAAGCACGCCTGGATTTGGCGCACCGAACACGCCTGCCTTTGGCTCCACAAGCACACCTGGCTTTGGTGCATCAAGCACACCTGCCTTTGGCTCCACAAATACCCCTGCCTTTGGTGCCTCAAGCACTCCTTCATTCGGCGCCACAAGCTCACCTGCATTTGGTGTGTCACCCACTCCAGCCTTTGGTAGTTCTGGGACTACATTTGGCAACAATGCCTTTGGTTCTGGAGGTTCTTTTGGTGGATCAGGTACACCTGCTTTTGGTGCATCAAGCACTCCTACGTTTGGGACATCAAGCACTCCTGCTTTTGGTGCATCAAGCACTCCTGCATTTGGGGCATCAAGTACCCCATCTTTTAGCTTTGGCTCCTCCCCAGCCTTTGGACAGTCCACCTCTACACAATCTCCCTTTGGAGCCCAAGGTTCTCCATTAGCTACTCTTATTCGATTTCAAATTTAGAAGTGAAAATTACCATCTAATAATGGTTATTACAGATTATGTTAACATGGTTTATTTTTGCAGGTGCACAAGCCTCAACCCCGACGTTTGGGGGTCAATCAACTTTCGGGGGTCAACAAGGAGGTAGTAGGGTCATGCCTTATGCACCTACAACTGAGGCAGACTCGGGCAATAGTAGTCAGCCTGCTGGGAAGCTACAATCTATATCTGCAATGCCTGTACACAAAGATAAAAGCCATGAGGAGCTTAGGTGGGAGGACTATCAGCGAGGAGACAAAGGTTATGCATTCATGTTATGTATTCATCTTAAGTTTGGATGTTTGTACATTACCTACCAAATATTGATTCTCTTTTTCTTCAACTTTTAGGTGGACAACTTCCTGCTGGTCATTCTTCTGGAGGTGCTGGATTTGGCGTAACAAATTCTCAGCCAAGTATATTCTCTCAGTCGCCAGCTTTTGGTCAGACACCTGCAAATCCAACAAACCCCTTTTCAAGCTCAACGGCCACAAACCCTTTCGGCCAGAAAACTCCAACAACTACTTCAAGTTTTCCCTCCCCCTTTGGACAAACCACTGCTCCATCCATGTTTGGATCAACTGCATCAACTACCTCATCCGCTTTTGGATCATCTCCTGGTTTTGCAACAGCCACATCACAGCCATTTGGTTCATCAACCACTCCTGGATTTAGCTCTTCGCCGTCAATTTTTGGTTCAGCTCCTGCACAAGGGTCAACTCCAGCATTCAATATCGGTGCAAATTTTAACAACAGTCAGTCATCTCCACTGTTTAGCACAAACCCCTCATTTGGACAGACTGGTTCTGCATTTGGACAGACTAGTTCTGCATTTGGACAGACTAGTTCCACATTTGGACAGACTAGTTCCGCATTTGGACAGACTAGTTCCGCATTTGGACAGACTAGTTCTGCGTTTGGGCAGAATACCAATCCTGGATTTGCCCAAACTAGCAATTTCAGTACACCTTCGACTGGATTTGGGAACCTATTTTCAAGCTCTTCATCTTTGACTACAAGCGCCTCTCCCTTTGGTCAAACAACGGTGACTTTCTTTTCAACTAATTTGGTTGCCAGTTCTCTTCGGAATTGATGTTTTTTCACTGCGTATTGAGCTATATGGGAATTTCTTATAATGGTTTTTTTTTTTTGCGTAGCCTGCTGGTTTGACACCCTACCAATCAGCTCAGCCAACTCAACCATCAGGTGCTTTTGCTTTCAACAACTTTGGTCAAACCCAAATAGGTAGGTTATTCAATCAAAATCACCCTGAATATTATCATCTTTAATCCTAGAATCTAACTCTTTGTATTTTATGTTCTTAAGCTAATACAACCGGCTTAGGTGGAATGGGATCTTTTAGTCAAGGCAACTTGGGGCAAGTGTATGGTCTCTATGACATCAGTGTTTATGGGATCTTATTTCTCCATTTAGATATTTTATTAACTGTATTCCTGAAATTGCACCCCTGGAGCCTCATTCTTTTTTTTTTTTGACAGGCCTGCGCCGGCTGTTACAAACCCATTTGGAATACTTCCTGCTTTGCCTCAGATGTCAATTTCTCAAGGTGGAAGTTCACCTTCGCTTCAGTATGGAATCTCCAGCATGCCAGTAAGTATATTCTGCCTTCTTTAAGACCGACACACCACCTTTTTACTCTTATCTATTCTCCAAATACAAAGCAAAGAATCCCCATAGAGTTGTATTGATATTCTGATAAAATTTTCTTGCTGGACATTCAACTCCTGTGCATATCATTGTTCATATAGATATGGTGTTGAGAGAGAAACGAATGATGGCTCCATGTTATTAACCAATATGTTTTTCATCTTCTCAGGTCATTGATAAACCTGCTCCTGTTAGAGTATCACCACTCCTGAATTCTCGACATCTTTTGCATAGGCCGGTCAGGCTACCTGCAAGAAAGTACCGTCCTGGCGATGATGGTCCAAAGGCATGTTTTCTGCGTTGTGAATTTTGGTTTGGTCGTGAATTCAACTTCAGTCTCTATTTTTTGTTACTAAGGTTTCTTTCTACCTGTCTGTTTCGTAAATGTCTATTCAGGTTCCATTCTTCAGCGATGAAGAGGAGAACTTTAATACACCAAAGGCTGATGCCCTTTTCGTTCCAAGGGAAAACCCTAGAATGTTGTTTATACGCCCCATCGAGAGGGAAAAATCAACACTTCAAAAGGATGGTCTGATCCCACTGCAGGAGAACGGTAAGGTTGCCTTTTTTGTTTTGGTTTACATTCATTGCCTCGTTTATAATGAAAAAAAGAAGCTTCCATTGCGCCAATAACATTTTTTTCTAGACATGGCTCCAACAGTTTCTCTTAGACAAGAAGTGCATGTAGACCACCTAATTTAGTGCTACCTTTCTATCTGAACTATCTGAGGATACTTTGAACTATCTGAGGATACTTGGAAGTGACGAATTTGATTGTTACTGATCCCTTTTTTACATCCGAATTTTAGGGAAAAGTTCTAATGGGGTTACTAATGGAGCCAACCATGAGAGTGAGTAAATTAATTCAGCATATTTAATAAAATAGTGGGGATCGTTCTCTGACTCTGATATTAATATTTGCAGATAAGGATAAGAGTGAAAGCCGTGATGCGCCTCCGGTCAAAGCCAATCAGAATCCGAATGGGACACATGGAAATCATGGAGGCGAGAAAAATGGCTCAAACAGTGCACCACCAAGTGGAGCAGATATTGAGTCATTGATGCCAAAGCTGCATCACGCTGAATATTTCACAGAGCCTCGGATCCAAGAACTGGCTGCAAAGGAAAGAGTGAACCCCGGTTATTGCAGGCGGGTAAGGGATTTTGTTGTTGGGAGACATGGTTACGGGAGTATAAAGTTTCTAGGAGAGACGGATGTGAGTAAGCTCGACCTGGAAACTTTGGTACAGTTTAATAACCGGGAAGTGATTGTGTACATGGACGAGAGCAAAAAACCGGCGGTGGGTCAAGGATTGAATAAGCCTGCGGAAGTAACTTTACTGAACATAAAATGTATTGACAAGAAGAGTGGAAAGCAAGTGAAGGAAGGCCCGAGGTTAGACAAGTATAAGGAAATGCTGAAGAGGAAAGCTGAAGAACAAGGAGCTCAGTTTGTGTCTTACGATGCTATTAATGGCGAGTGGAAGTTCAAAGTTGAACATTTCAGTTCGTACAAGCTTGGAAATGAAGATGAGTAGTCGATAGATCAAATCTCTTAAAAGTCTTTTGGGTTCTTTAAGGATTGTGCAATATGTATTAGACTAATGTCTTGTTTTTTTTTGGGTTTTTACTATATAATGTTCAAATTGATTTCGTCTTTTGCTTTTATTTCAAAATCTCTTGGTATCAGTTCTTGATTATAGATAGACTTTACAAAAAAAAAAGTCCTGGTTCTCTCACAAAAAATAAAACAATTAAAAAAATAACTAAATAGTCTTTTTTGTGACAAAATTGGTTTCAAGAAAATTTCCAAATTGTGATATATCAATAGCATTTTCTGTTTTTGATTATTCTCCAAAGGTAAGATTATTTTTTTGCCCAACATTTGCAAAGTACAACTAGGACTTCCGTTGTTTACCTCGATATTAAATGTCCCTGGTACCACTTCTTCAGATGTGCTGACTCCTCTCCCCCCTCTTCTTTACATTAGGATATATAATATATATATATGAGATAACTTGGATGAAAATTAAGCGAATAATAATTTGTTTTTTAGTAAAAAAAACTTTTTAACAAAAAGATCAATGACAAAGAAAGAGAGGACGATTATTAAAACATATCTACCACTACTAAATAAAGTTTATTACTCAATTCATTTATTACAAATTGTTTTCAATTGAATATTCATGATTTTTAATATACTATCATATTGTGTGGATTGGTCGATCTCGTGTGGGACAGTGCATTTGCTTGACAGAGACTTAGCAGGTCTCGGCAAGTGCTGGTCGGGTGATACAAAGCTAGTTTAGTGGGATCGGTTGGATGGTCGATCGTATGGGTTAGTGCTCGATCGGGTTCAGCAGCAAATCGACATGTCTTGACAGGTGCTAGCCAGATAATATGCGATCGGACATGTGCGATCAGTCGGATGGCCGATTGCGTGGGCAAGTGCTCGATCGGGCTCGACAGATGCTGGCCGATCGGGTTGGATGCTAAGCATGTCTGGCCGATCGGGTTGGATGTTATGCATGTCTGGCCGATCGAATGGTGGGCTGGCTCGGTTGTGCACGATCGGTCAGTTGTGATCGGTTGGATGGCCAATCGTGTGGTCCGGCAGGTCCTATGATCGGTTGGTGTGGGCTATTGGGCAGGGACTCGGCAGGTGATGCGTGACCGGCCTGGTGCGGCTGAGATCGGCCATCCCGTGCCTTCCAGAACACTCCTTGGCTAATTTTTGCTCTTTGTCCCGTTTAATTTTTCGTTGTATCTGAAATGAACGAAAAGGTACGCAAGATGTAGAAATGAATGCATTAACCTATATAATACAATGATAAATGCGAATGAACGTAAATGAATGAATAAAATACCTAAAATGCTAATGAAGAGACAAAAAAGAATGGTAAAATACACGGTGAAACAATGCAAAAACCATGGTTATCAACAAAGAACAAAAAAAAAGATGATAAGAGATCACTTTTTCTTAACCCTCTTCTCGAAATCACCTTACCAAACAGTTGATTGTTGATCAGAACCGAGTATGAGACAAAGGTTACACAAAACATAATCCAACCAACCCATTTTTGATGAAAAACCAAAGCTAAAAGCAGACTTTCAGAGAACTTCATTTTATTCGATCATAAGATTTTGACATATCATATTTTAGAGCCATAAATTCTCCAGAAATAACTGGGTGAGTCCTCAGACCATGAAAGATTTCATGAGCTATGGTAATGTTATCATAAATTAGTCTTTTGGGGGCAAAAGCAAACTGAGTGGGAGAAACTAAACATGTTAGTCATGGTTTTAGTCTTTTGACTAGAACATTAGAGATTATCTTATAGAAGACTAAACAGAGGCTAATTGGACGCAAATCACTCATCACCTTGGCATTTCTAACTTCTGTGATTAGGCAATGGTGAGTAAAATTCCATTCCTTTGGGAAGAAACCTGTGATAAAGAAATTACGTGAGGAGGCTGTTTCGGCAACGAGGGGCATGAAGATATTATGGTGGTGTGAGCCGGCTGAGTTAACAAAATTTTCGACGGCTTGAGCGACTGCTTTGGTGACGGGGCTAGCACATGAAGTGATTGGCTTCGACGAAGGTGAAGATGTAGCTGTTTGGCACTTATCCTTGAACTACTTGTGAAGTAGTACAAGCAATGAGTCAGGACCTCATGGAGACTGTCCAAGCGAAATAGAATGAAAGGAAGCAAAAAGTTGGACTAGGTGAGAAGCCCATTGGGAAGGATCCAACAAGCTTGGATCAAGTGGAAAGGATACAAAAAGGCAGTAAAGTGAAGTTCAAGAAATTTTCCTATTCTTGTAAAAGAATAAGGAAACTTGCAATAAAAAGAGATATGGAAATCTTATGGAGAAAAGGAATTTGACTCTAGGGTTTTGCACAAAGAAATAAGAATATATAAGGAGGGAGAACAGTGGGACGAATTCAACACTCACAAGATAGAGCTTTTATTCAAGGGTTTTGGGTTTCTAAGAGAGAGGGCAAAACTAAAGGGGTAAAAGGGTTTTGGTGAGATGTTCCAAGATTGTGTGTAATCTTGTGAACGTGTGATGCTAGTGTAACAAGTCAAGGGCGTCTTGAGCTTGTTCAAGGTCGTTTTAGGTGAGATTTGAGAGTGCACCTAAAAGATTTTCTAGTAGAGACACATATTGTACTAGTCGTTGTATCACTGCTTGACGCAGTTTTCTATTTCTATTAGCTTTTGCATTTTCAATTGGTATCAGAGCGGGCACTTTTCGGGTTATATACAAGTGTGATTCTGGAGAAATAATAGAAAGCTATACATATCTAGTTAACAGCTCGATGGTGATACTAGATTCGGGAAACTATGGCTTTTGGAAAGCAAGGATGAAGTCCTTGATTCGGGGCATAGATATGTTAGCCTGGAAGGCTGTTCTTGTTCAATGGGAAGAACCCACGATCAAGAATGAAGAAGGAACAGTAAGTGTGAAACCTGAGGAAGATTGGACAGAGGAGGAACTCAAGAGGTCCAAGTTTAACTCAAGGGCGCTTACTGCGATACACTGCAGTGTATCAAAGAAAACCTTTAAATTGATTCAAGGGTGTGAAACTGCAAAAGAGGCGTGGGACACTCTGCAAACCCATTTTGAAGGAACCAAGAAGGTTCAGAGCTCACGGAAGGATCTATTGGCTTCCAGATTTGAGAATCTGAGGATGGAAGATCATGAGTCTATTTCAGATTTTAGCTCGAAGCTGAGCTCGCTGGCACAAGAAGCGTCAACACTTGGTAAAAAATACAAAGATACCAAGTTAGTCAAAAAATTTCTAAGGTGCCTACTAGCAAAATTCATGGCATATAAATCAACGCTTAGTGTATTGCAAAATCTTGATGAAATCAGTTTTGCCGAAGTGGTTGGGATGCTACAAGCTCATGAGTTAGAGCTTGAAGGAGTTAAGAAGCCAAAATGTTTGGCTTCTAGTGCATCTGCAGCTCAGACAGGTGAGTCTGATGGAGAAGTCTCCATGAGCTTGTTAGTACGAAGGTTTGGCCGTGTACGAAGGAAGATGGAACAAGACGACAATTCAAGAAAATTTGATCCCATCAAGAAGTATGCTGAAGTAGATAAAACAGTAAAGAAACTTGATGTGGAATGCCATGAATGCAAGGGATAGGGTTATTTCGAAGCTGAATGTCCTATTGTTAAGAAAGAGAGTTAATATGCTTAAAATGCAAAAGTATCGGTCATACTCAGACAGAATGTGTGAACAATCAAAAATCAAGGAGGGAAAAGTCTATGTTGGCAGAAGATGACTCAGATGATTCTGCTGAAGATGAAGTGAACAACTTTGTGGGAATCGTTGAACAAGAATCAGATGATGAGGATGACGAAATCGATCTGATAGAAAGCTACAGGGAGATTCGTGAGACACTTATCAGGCTTGGCAGAGAAAATTCAGTCGTAACTAGGGAGAAAAAATGACTTGAAGCACTGGTTGAATCATTGCAGAGTGATCTTGAAGCTGAAAAGAAGATAAATCAGGAAGGATTGTCAACAACAAGGGAAAAGCTAAGATTGACATTCAACTACGAGCAACTAAAAAATGAGCTTCAGTCTGAAAGAGAGCTATCAACTAGACTCCAATCCGAACTGAATCAGCAACACAAAAAGATCCACATGTTTGCTGGTACTAGGCAACTGGATCAGATTTTAAGCTGTGGGAGGACCATGAACTCCTACATGGGATTAGGCTACAGTGGAAGAGAGGAGAACTATCTTGGAGAAACCCATTTTGTGTCAGCTAATCAGTATCGTCAATCGGCTCATGCATCAGAAAGTAGGTCAACACGCAGAATTTATTGTTACTTCTGTGGAAAATGGGGCATATCAAAGCTTATTGTTACAGATATATGAGAAGAATCAAGAGAATCAGAAGTCAAGGGAGATTCACATGGAATGGTGTGCGAAATCAAGTCTGGGTGAAAAAGTGTGATCTTCAAGATAAAATGACTAGAAGTGTAGCAGAGAATACATCAAAGAGTGCATCAAAGAGCACATCACGCAGTGCATCAAAGAGCACATCAGGGAGTGCATCAGAGGAAAATTATTACAGTAATTTGGCTCTGGTTGTAGATAAATATGATGAAATTGGCCTTTGGTACTTTGATAGTGGATGCTCTCGTCACATGACAGGTTCAACAAGTAATCTTTGAGAGGTTCAGCAAGTTAAGGGAGGAAAAGTGACCTTTGGTGATGGAGGTCATGAAATCATACAAGGGAAAGATTGTGAGGCAGTAAATCAGAATGGTGAAAGTGCGATGAAAGGAGATCGATCTGGAAACAACTGCTTTGTGTGGGAGAATTCGATTAAATGCCTCAATGCAAGGGATGATCTACACATGTGGCATCAATGATTGGGGCACATAAATGTTCGAAATTTAACTACTCTAGTTAAAAATGAGATAGTACGGGGAGTACCTCAAATCAAGGGAGAAGATCGTATGATTTGTGGACCATCCAACAAATGAAAACAAGTTAAAGTCCAGCATAAGAGGATCATTGACGTTCAAACCAAAGCAGTACTAGAGCTAGTGCATATGGATTTGATGGGACCAATGTAAGTTGAAAGTTTGTGTGGTAAAAAGTACGTCTTTGTGTTTGTGGATGATTACTCCAGATTTACGTGGGTTTGCTTCATTCGTGAAAAATCAGAAACAGTAGACAACTTCAGGATATGGGCACTCCAATTGATAAATGAGAAGGGAAGCATCAAAAGAGTGCGTAGCGATCATGGAAGAGAGTTCCAAAATGATACTATGAAAGTGTTTTGTGAAAATCATGGAATAGCTCATCAATTTTCTGCTCCAAGGACTCCTCAACAGAATGGGGTGGTTGAGAGGAAGAATAGAACACTTCAGGAGATGGCTCGAACCATGATTCATGAAAATAACGTTCCTGTAAGATTTTGGGCAGAAGCGATCAATACGACGTGCTATACAGTCAACAGAGTATACGTCACGAAGGGAACAACCAAGACTCCATATGAATTATGGAAAGGAAAAATACCAAACCTAAGTCATTTTCATGTTTTTGGATGCAGATGTTACATTCTCAATGATAAATACCATCTGGGAAAGTTTGATTCGCGAAGTGACAAAGGGATGTGTTTGGGTTACTCAACAAGTAGCTCTGCTTTTAGAGTCTACAACATGCGATCGTGTGTGATTATGGAATCTGTTAATATGGTGTTTGACGACCAGTCTTTCACGAAGTGGTATGAAGGAAATTCTGAAAGTGAAACAGATCAATCAGAAATGAACAGTAAAGAACAAATCGCTACAACAGTAGAATTAAGTAGCTCAAAAGATCACATTAACTCAAACAAATATCCGGCAGATCAGAGCTCAGATCAACAAGTTCACAGAAATCATTCGTCATCTGATGTCATTGGAAATGTGATGGATGGAAGGAAAACTCGAGGTGTGAAGATCAACTTTAGAGAAATGGTACGTTTCGCTAGCTTTGTCTCAGTTCTTGAACCAAAATCACATGTTCAGGCACTTGAAGATGAATTCTGGATTGTTGCGATGGAAGAAAAACTAGAACAGTTTGTGCGAACTAATGTATGGGAGTTCGTTCCTCGACCTGATGGAGTAAATGTGGTTGGCACAAAGTGGATTTTCAAGAACAAGATTGATGAAAATGGAGTTGTGGTACGGAACAAAGCTCGACTTGTAGCTCAAGGTTACTCTCAAACTGAGGGAATTGATTTTGAAGAAACATTTGCTCTAGTGGCTCGTCTCGAGTCTATCAGGCTATTCCTAGGTCCCCTCCTAGTTCACTACGACAACACGAGTGCTATCAGTATATCAAGGAATCTGGTACAGCACTCGCACACAAAACACATTGATTTTCGATACCACTTTATCCACGATCTAGTGGAGGAGAAACATGTAGTGGTTGAACACATTGTCACTGATTTGCAACTGGCTGATTTATTTGCAGAACCATTGGATTTTATTTATTTTATCACATTAAGAAATGCAATTAGTGTTTGCGAGATATGACTCTGCTTAAAGCCTATAGGACTGGACTATGTGCTGATCATGAAGCATATGAAGTTTTGATTTAGTTTGGATCACTCGCTTCGTGAAAAAGAGCTACCTATCATGTCGTCATCTCTGACTCTCAGTACAGGTTTCATGGAGTGACGTATCATCGAGCTGCTTCTGAGAAATCAAGTGATGGAGCTGTCTCACGTGCTCTTACAAAAAAAAAAGAGGCAGAAAAACAAAGCAAAGAAAAATTTGGAGAACAAAAAGAAAAGAAAACAAGAAAAAGAAAGTCAAACAGGAGAAGACAAAACTCAAACTGTGTATCTCAATCTTCTTTCACTCCTTGAACAAAGGTTGAAAACTGACTCAGTGCATGATAAAGACATGATAGTGTGAAAGCTAATCACAGCAGCAGTGACCACCAGAAATTACGAATCAGGCCAAGCAGAGTATGTTATCTTGATCTGGTACAAAATCGGTTAGAGTCGTGTTGAGCAATCTCGTTGTATATTTGTGTGGCATATTCTTGCTTTATTTTTTTCCTGTTTGATTCAGTCACCAGTTGCTTCGTGATGTATGTGACAACCATGCCAGTTGGTTCCCCATAGCGTTCGATATTGTTTATGGTTGTTGGTCTCTTATGTTGTGCTTGAGGTTGTACTACTAATTTGTTGTTAAGTGGTTGATACAGTGAGCTTGTGAGGAGGATCTTTTTCATTGGTTGATACAATGAGCTTGTTAAAGAGTCTTGATGCAATGGTTGACCTTGTGTTTGAAAGAGGCAAGCAGTCTTCGACTGAGTTTTGTGACGGGCTTGTTGACACTGTTGTTGCACTATCAGCTCTTGGTGATGTTGTTCGTCAGCTTCAACATGCCTTCAAAGGTATTGTGTTTTTAACTTATGTGCTCACAAGCAAGGGGAGAAGAGGATCTTAGTACTGATTCTGAGTCATTCTGATAGTACAACAGTTTGTCCTCTTAGTACTGATTCTGAGTCATTCTGATTAGTACAACAGTTTGTGTTAAACCAAGTTTTTTGGACTCTCATTGTGGTAGCAGTTAAGATGACTAGATTTTTTCTATAAGTGTCTGCTATGATAACTAAGATGGCTAGAATCATGGGGGAGATTTGTGTTTATAAACAGGACCTTGGGACTGAGTCTGAATCATTTTAGTAAGGATCTTAAGGATGCGCAAGTGTTGAATCATTTTAGTAAGGATCTTAAGGATGCGCAAGTGTTAGTGTGAAAATCTTTGTGTGGTTGTTGTGCAGTTAGATCGAGTTCTGTGAATGTTTGACTAAGGCTAGAATCGTGGGGGAGAATGGTTGGTTGTTTCTTTTGTTAGGACTAGAATCGTGGGGGAGACTTTTTTTTTGTAACTAACTCATATATCTCTCCGAACAGTTGTTTTTTTTACTAACATAAATTTGAGATCAAATCAATTCGTGGCTGTTGTTTCTTTGTTTCTCGTGTGTGGTGTGAAACCTTTGTTCAGGTGCTTGTAAGACACATAAGTTAAAAATGGGGAGATTGAAGATGTAGCTGTTTGACACTTATCCTTGAACTACTTGTGAAGTAGTACACGCAGTGAGTCAGGACCTCGTGGAGACTGTCCAAACGAAATAGAATGAAAGGAAGCAGAAAGTTGGACTACGTGAGAAACTCATTGGGAAGGATCCAACAAGCTTGGATCAAGTGGAACGGATACAAAAAGGCAGTAAAGTGAAGTTCAAGGAATTTTCCTATTCTTGTAAAAGAATAAGGAAACTTGCAGTAAAAAGAGATATAAAAATCTTATGGAGAAAAGGAATTCGACTCTAGGGTTTTGCACAAAGAAATAAGAATATATAAGGAGGGAGAACAGTGGGACGAATTCAACACTCACAAGAGAGAGCTTTTATTCAAGGGTTTTGGGTTTCTAAGAGAGAGGACAAAACTAAAGGGGTAAAAGGGTTTTGGTGAGGTGTTCCAAGATTGTGTGCAATCTTGTGAACGTGTGAGGCTAGTGTAACAAGTCAAGGGCGTCTTGAGCTTGTTCAAGGTCGTTTTAGGTGAGACTTGAGAGTGCACCTAAAAGATTTTCTAGTAGAGACACGTATTGTACTAGTCGTTGTATCACTGCTTGACGCAGTTTTCTATTTCTATTAGCTTTTGTATTTTCAGGAGGTTTAACGGCGGTGTGAGAGGCTGGTTCGACTGAGATATCGACGGCGTGAGAAGGATGGGTTCGAATGAGGCTTCGACGATGCGAGGAGGTATCGACAGTGGCGGTTCAAAGGAAAAGAAGGAAGACTTCTACTTTTTTCTTAGGCGCAAAATATGATAAGATTGTACGATTAATTTTTTTTTATATATGAAAAATTAAAATTTGATTATATTTAAAAAAAATTTTGGGTTTACGCACATTTCTAAAGAAATATTTTTTTAAATTTAGATTTCGATTTGGTTAAATTTCTGTTTTGTACAAATTTGTTTAGAAGAATGCTTTAATTCTAAAGTTTTTGTTTGGTCCAATTTGTTATTTATGCAAGTATAATTTAAAAATAAGTTTTCATTGCAGATTTCTTCAAAAGTTTACAAAACTCTAAATTTTCAATCAATTGAAACTAATTAAATATAATTTTTTGGTTTGTACAAATTTATTGCAGTATTTGCTTTATGTTTAAAACAATATTTTTCTTGCAGAAATATTTAGAAATCAACGATAACCTAAACCTTAAATTAATAATTTACTAAATATACAAAAATTGTATATAATTTTGATAAACATGGTAAACATATGTAATCAAATACATAACTCAAGCACTTTGCATTAAAATTTTTTATAAATCTAAGTTTTAACCTTACTTCGCGATTTCTTAATTCTTAGCATGTATTTTGTACACAAAACTAAACTATTAAAACTTAAAATATATAACCACAAAAATTAACAAACATGTGACATCAATTATATCTAAAATATCAAATTTAGATATGAATTTAGTATAACTTTTTTTATTTTGCTATGCATATGAATTTTAGTAATTACCAAAAATTTTAAACTAACATATTTGATTATTTTTAATTTGACTTAATTGGATTCAATAAAGTGATATTTTAATTATTTACATAACTATCTTTATATTTTGATTATGAATCCAATTTATTTAAATGCTTGCAAAGAAAAATCTAATTAGTAATTTATGTATCTTATAGATTAGTTTTGCCAAAAAATTAAAAAAAAAAGATTTGTATTTAAACTCAAGTTTTGATCATTATTATCAATTCTTCATAATTTACATATAGTTTTTAATCATCCACTACTGCAAACGCTTGCAAGAAGAAAATTTTGATGTAAAGCGATTTCAAGATAGTTTGATGTAAAATGCTTGCATATAGTTTGCATATAACAATATAAAGCAGTTTTCATAATCGCAATCATTAGCATTTCTAGATGATGGTTATATTTGGTTGTCAGCCGCAAAAACTTACGATTGTAGATGCAGCAAATTGTTATTTGTTTAGCTACCGCAAGTACTTACGCTAGACGTAGCGTCTGATCGTTGCATCTTGCGTTACAATTTTTTCGATCGCTGATTAAAATATCGATGTGATAAAAAATCTACGATCCACCGCAACTACAATTGCTAATGATAAACAAACGAATAACATATATCACAATCGTAACCGTAGTATTGAACGCAGCCGCAATCGTTTGCAATGACCAAACGAACAACATTAATATTGAAAAACCAATCAATACTTTAATATTGCTTATGGATGCAATGAACCACCATATGTGCTTTGTTTTGTGAATTTAGCATCCTTTATCCAAAAATAGCAAAAGAATTTTAAAAAATTCAACTAAAATTCCAAATGTCTATATTCATTCATTCACAATTTTACAAATATTTTGAATACGTGTTAATAAAAAACTTATGCAACGAATGTACGAACAAAAATGTTTAAGGTCACAATACGGAGCCATCAATCCTATCTTTCAATATATATTTTTCCTCGCCAAATTATGTGTTTTGTTCTTTTTGATAAAGTATTATAGTTTTTAAAATTATCGTATAACACTATATGAAATAGTAAACCATAGTTAGTTTAAAATATGTGTGTTTACGTTTTTAACTTTATATTCGAAGATAAATATGTTTAGATCTTTCGACTCAGAGATATATAGTTTTTAATTTTGTAAACGTAGAGTACATATAGTTGATACGCGATAGTTCCGAATAAGAAATAGATTATTAGTCCCAACATTATTTTAGTACACTAATATATAACTTAGTTTTGATGTAATAAATAAAGAAAAGTCCAAATAACTTTTCTAAAATATGAATACATAAGATAATGTTATTAGTTAAAACCCAAATATTTATAAAGAAACGAAGACATAAATAAAGACCAAATAATCATTTGGCACTAAAACACCATAGTGACCTTTTTTTACGTGAAAAAATCTTATCCAACTTCCTTTGTATTTTATCTTCATCAATTCCTTCTCCCCTTACGGTTAGTAAGTCTGTCTCTATATTATATGACACAAAACTTACTCCTAACAAAAAAAACATTTATACACATTATTTAAAAATTGAAAGCCTAATTAAAATGATATATATATGTAAAAAATGGCTAAAGATAACCATTAGTTTATGATTGTGTGTACCTTTAAAATTATAGATATAGTCTATAGCTTTCTCCCTAAGTTCTTCATCAGTAGATCCAAACTCGAATGTATATTCTTCCTACAAAAAAAATGAAATGAATTTAAAGTTTCAATGAATTCATTCTATAATTTCTTGATATGTAATAATATTAGATGTATAGTTGTTTTTACAGGGTTTCATGAAGATTTAACTAACCATTTTATTGAAAGTTTGGAATTTGAATAGAGATGATAAAACCAATATGATTGCAACTTATAGTGAACTGCTAACAGCTATTTATAATTTATTATTAAAATGTACAATTTTGATATGTTATGTAATCTTGCAGCAATGTGTGACACATA
Source organism: Pugionium dolabratum (assembly GCA_018901945.1). Taxonomy (NCBI): domain Eukaryota; kingdom Viridiplantae; phylum Streptophyta; class Magnoliopsida; order Brassicales; family Brassicaceae; genus Pugionium; species Pugionium dolabratum. The sequence continues at coordinate 478,285 of JAEVFF010000310.1, forward strand.
AAGAGCAAATTTATAATATAGTAAAATATATAAGAAAACATTATAAGTAGTTCCGTAAACAGGATAAAAATTTGTATAGATTTATAAAAAAAATTCAGTACCATTTTTATCATTTAATATTTAAAATTTTATTGTGTACCTAAGTATTAAAAATTATAAATTTATGAAAAATAAACCTATTTTATGGAAAAGAAAAAACTTTAAAAATGTTTCCCTCATTTTTTTTCTGTTTATGAAAAATAAACCTATATTATGAAAACAAAATTGAACAGAATTAAATGTTAAATCTTGTAGTATAGTAAATGTATATTTTTTTATATGGGAACAAAATCTTCTCAAAATCCATTTTTATCTTCATAGTCTATTTAATGGCAACTTGTGAAATAGAGAAATATTATTAAATTGATATGAAAGAGTAATGGTACAAGAGGATTTATATAAGACCAATAATCTAAATTGAATCTTATTGTAATTAATTTATAAATATTTAAATCACTAAATCCTTATCATACCAACTAGATTTATATCCACGGGAAAAAATATTGACAAGTATATAATATTGTTTATTAGTAAATATAATTTAAATATTTATATAATTTTAATTTTTTATTTAAAATTATTTTTAATATTAATTTTTTAGATGTAAATTAAAAATAAAAATAATTGTTTCTATTAATTTAACAGTATTTTTTGGTTAATTTAATCAATATATTGATTATTTAACCAAATTAATAACAATGACATATATTGTAATTCTTGTAGTAAATTAAATTTATTTATATATTTATTTGAAACTTATTAATGTGATTATACGTTATCATGACATTTTTGTTAATAAAATGTTAGGATAAGATTATTTTTTCAAAATATTTCTCAAATAATATATTAGAGATTATACGAAAGTGTTTTTGTTTAAACTTCAAAGATTTCTATTCATAATTGAGTTTTGACAATCCAAAAATTGACTCGCAAAATACGTATATTGCTCTCTAAATGTCTTCAATATTAAAAGTGTGGCGAAAAAATGCAAAATCTGTCACAAATCATAGCATCTTTGTTATAGACAACATGTAGAGGAAAAACAAAACATGTTTCAATCTTGAAATAATGATAACATTTCAACTCATATTTGGTCTTGATAAAGAAGACAAAATCTCCAGACATAACTACAATTTAACAAACAATCATCCTTATCTCAAAAACACTACAAAATAGACTAACCTCAAACCATTTGATAAGGATGTTTGAAGAATGTGCCATCCTTCGTTGACTCTTCTTGGTGACACTTATGTCATTATCTGTTGTCAACTATGAATCTACCATTTTCATCACCGTTATACTTATACATAGCCCCAACGGGTGATGACTTTTCAATATGTAGAGTTGATGAAAATTCATATGAAGACTTGTTTTTTGAATCCTGAGTTTCGCAAAACACGACAGCACAATTGAAATCAGTATAACTTCCACCAAACAATGCCGACATGACCGTTGTCTTAGCCCCAACCTCGTCCAAAACGATGTGAGTTTCTTTTGTTCTAATTCCAAGTCAAAATCGTTGCTTTGTCACTCTAAACATTCGAAGCTGTTTGTCTGTTTTTTTCATTGATGTAACTGTAGCTAAAGAGTTCATCAAATCAGACATCTCTGTCTCTTTTATGTTTGAAGCTGAGCCGTGAAGTGAAGGGCTGTGGCTACAAATGATTTGTTGTTAAGAGTCTTAGAGATGCTGCTTGATCACTCAAATCTCTTTCAACTGCTTTGCTCCGTGACTCCTTTTTTTTTACCAGTAGTCTAAGCAAGAGCAGGATCCGTCTTTGAAGTGATGGAACCGAACACGATCTCTCACAATGATCTCAGTGTTAAAGAGTTTTGAGATCAGTTTAGTAACCTCGTGGCAATCTCTGCAGACGCGGAGATTCTTGAATACACGGATTGGAGTCTGAGGTTGCAAGCTTATCAGACCAAAAGCAATGGCAAGTCTCTCACTGTGCAGCCTGAGGGAATACTCTTTGCTACAATCATCCGTTGCATCGACTAAAGGTGCTTGAGAGCGATCTGGTAAATAACCAATCGATCTCAGCTTGTCGTCAATCACCTTCAGCTGTTGGTATATGTGTTTAGTCTGAGGGTGCGATGTGTCTCCTGCAAAAAACTCATGGGAAATTCCGTTTATCTCAATGGAACTGCATCCGGGCTCTTTTCTAATTCGGTGTTCAGTCATTAGTTTTCTGATGGTTCCAACATCGTTCCATCGGCTAGCTGATGCATAGACCCTAGACAATAAGACATATGCACCACTGGATCTTTGGTTATCTTCCCTTGTTTCAATGATATGTCTAGCAATTTTTTCGCTTAGCTCCACACTAGCACCCTTTTTGCAACAAGCGTCAAGGAGACTTCTCCAGATCACTGCATCTGGTTTCATTGGCATGCTCATAACCATGTCTATAGCTTCGATGATGTAGCCTGCACGGGCAACAAGGTCGATGATGCAACCGTAATGTTCCAACGCAGGCTCGATGCCGTAATCTTTGATCATCATGTCAAAATACTGACGCCCTTTGTTTACCATGCCTCTGTGGTTGCAGGCGATGAGGATGGCTACAAACGTGACTGAGTTCGGTTTAAAGTTCTCACCTTTTTTCACCATACGGTCGAAGCAATCCAGTGCTTCCAAAGCTCTTCCGTGTGTAGCAAACCCCAGAATCATTGCATTCCATGATGCTAAGTCGCGTTTTTGCATCCCTTGAAACACTTGCTCAGCCATTCTCAACGACCCGCATTTGCAATACATTTCGATCAGAGAGTTCTTGACCAGAACATCCATAGCAACGTCGACATCGCAATTTCGCAATACAAATGCGTGCGCCCAAGTACCAAGTGACAAAGATCCGAGTCCAGCACACGCACTCAAAACACTCTGCATTGTATAACCATCCGGTTTGAACGATTTGTTCTGCATCTGTATAAACAGTTGTAACGCAGAATCATACTCGGCGACGCGAACAAGAGCATCAATCATCGAATTCCACGTAACAATACTTCTTTTAGGCATTTCATCAAACACCTTCTGTGCTAAATCCAAACATCCACAAGAACCATACAAATGAATCAAACCGTTGTTCACATACACATCTTCACTAAGCCCATGTTTAACAATCTGACAATGTATCTGTTTCCCTTCCAATAATCCGAAGATATAAGCACAAGCTTTCAAGACAAACGGAAACGTGTGTTTATCCGGTGCGGACTTCCCTCTCTCTAACATTTTCCGGTAAAGCAGAAAGGCTTCTTCTTTCCTGGAAACGTCATGTGCACATGCCCTGATGAGTGTGTTCCACATGAAGGAGCTATGGTTTTCTTGTTTGATAGAATCGAAGACCTGGAATGCGTAATTGACATCGGAGAAGGAGGAAGAAAGCTGGAGGATTCTGCCGTAGAGAAAAAGAGTGGCTGATTCGTCAGGATAAGTCGTACGGAGAGTGAAGGCGTGGAGTTGCTTGAGCTGAGACATGTTTAAGCATGCTTCAGATAAGGAAAGAATATGTCGGTGATGGTTATCGGCGGCGGAGAATGACGAAGCTCCGGTAGAAGTGGAGGTTGCAGGTGGGACATGAGGAGACAATGGGAGGAGCAGAAGACTGATAGACATTTGGATGATAAGTTCGTCGTTGGAGGTGAATAATTTGTATTCTAAAATTTATCTACAAAATTTGAGTCTCAAAACAAAATTACATATAGTTTCTTCTTTTTCAACAACTACATTTTAACTTCAATAAATTTCTTATCTACAAATAAATTAGAAAACAATGAAAAAAAAACTAAATTGGTAAGAGTGTCATTTTGTATTTTTGTTTCAAATTTTTGAAACAGAATCTACTATTATCTCTATTATGTTGGTATAGTAAATAGATTGACAAACTTCTAAATGTATTTACTAAAAATATAAAATTAATACTCCAAAATAATAATTTTAAGTTTTTGTTTCAAATTTACAACTCAAATTTAAAATTTCAAAATAGCACATATTATTTTCTGAAAATATATATTCACTATAAATAAATTACAATAAATATAATTAATATATTATATTTGAGTTTGTTTTTTCTAATTTAAAGTTTAATTTTTCTTTATTAAAATGAAATTTTAAAGTATTTTAATTTTTAAATTTGTGATATTTTGGAAATTTAAACTAATAGTGCTATGTTTAGAACAAAAATTTTAAAAATGGTATTTTTGTTAATTGTTCAAAAACAAAATTTATAAATATTTTTAAAAAAACTATTAGAAGTGTTTTTAGCAGATAAAAATTCTTCAGTGATAAATTTAAACAGATCAATTTCTAAAGTGCTCAATTCATTTGTTATTGGATGTTTTTGAGAAATACAAATATCAAACATAGAAATATATATATATATATATAGCAAATTTTTTAATATATTAATTGAAAAACAATTGTTTTCACTTTCAAATAAACATATAAATATATTTAAACTATTAGAATAATACCCAGAATATATTTATAAGTTTGTCAATCTATTTACTATACCACCATAAGAGAGATAAACATTTGTTAAATTATGCTAAGTATTATTCTCCTTTGATTACACGTATATTTATATTATATTTTGAGTAATTTACAAAAATATCATTTTTTAACAATTTTGTTCCAATATTAGTTTAAACTTTTAAAAATAACACAAATTTTAAATTAAAATAGCTTTAAATTTCATTTTAATAAGGAAAAATTAAATCCTAAATTCTAAAAAATAACTGAAATATAATATGTTAATTATATTTATAATTTATTTATAATAAATATGTATTTTATAAAATAATTTGTGTTACTTTTAAAATTTGAAGTTTGAGTACTAAATTTAAAACAAACATTTAAAAAAATACTATTTTTAGGTATTGTTTTTGTTGTTTTATTGCATGATTATTTCACTAATTATTAATTCACAAAAAATTATTGAAATGATTCGGATGCAACACGTCAACAATTTTGTCTTCCAGTATTTTGCATTTAATATATGAAAGCTAAAAGAAGATTAGATTTGTCTCTATTTTTGTAGACGTGTTATTTTGGGATAATTAATACGGGAAAAGACGTGTCATATGATAAATAAATACATTAAAGTGAGATGCATTATATTTGTACAAATATACTCGAATTGTTTTAAGAAATAGAAAAAGGTTTAATTAATATTATTTCAATAAACAAATGTGGCACATTCTGCTTGTCATGTTCTACCTTACACGCACTCCACTCTCTCTTCCTCTCCTTCCTCACGCCTTCTCATCATTTGCTTATTCTCCTTAGTTTGTGTCTTCATCCTCAGAATTCCTCAGTAAAATCTCCTCTTTCGATTCAATTCTAAGTTTCTTTGCATTTTCAACTGTCTGAGATTAGATCCGAAATCAATGGGAGTTGATTACTACAATGTACTGAACGTGAGTCCAAGCGCAAGCGAGGATGATCTGAAGAAATCCTACCGAAAATTGGCGATGAAATGGCACCCTGACAAAAATCCTACAAGCAAGAAGGAAGCCGAGGCTAAGTTCAAGCAGATCTCTGAAGCTTACGACGTTCTTAGCGATCCTCAGAAGCGTCAGATCTACGATCAATACGGAGAAGATGGCCTTAAGTCTTCCGATTTACCTACGCCGGGAGAAACTTCGGCTCAGCGGCGGAGCTACAACTCCGGAAACAACAACGCTGGATTCCGGTACTATCCGCGAGACGCCGAAGATATTTTCGCTGAGTTTTTCGGCGCATCGGGGGATGCATTCGGCGGAGGGAGGAGAAACGGTGAAAATGGTGGCAGCAGATTCAGAAGCGCGGAAGCAGGAAGTCAAACGAATAGGAAAACGTCGGCGAACAGAAAAGCTCCGGCGATCGAAAGCAAATTGGCTTGTACTCTCGAGGAACTGTATAAAGGTGGGAGGAAGAAGATGCGAATTTCTCGCGTTGTACCCGATGGTTTTGGGTAAGTACTCCATAACATCTTTCTCTCATATTAGTTTATTCGTTAATTCATAATTCTTTGATTCAAGAAACTTATTGGGAATAATAGAACAGAAATTTGGAATGGAATGAAACGTTTATCGAAAATGACAATCAATATGCATTTTCTTGTGTGATCCTATGGTTAATCTTCCTGAATTTATGTCGACTGATCTTACTCTGTGTGATCAAATGGGTACATTGTTGGATGATCTTTCGCTTTAGATTTCAAATGGGTTATGTCAATCCTCTAATGATTGCAGAAAACCAAAGCCAGTGGAAGAGATCTTGAAGATAGACATAACACCAGGATGGAAGAAAGGAACAAAGATAACTTTCCCTGAGAAAGGAAACCAAGAACCCGGAGTCACTCCTGCGGATCTCATATTTGTTATTGATGAGAAACCACATCCAATCTACAAAAGAGACGGAAACGACTTGATTGTAGAGAAGAAAGTGTCGCTTTTGGAGGCTTTAACCGGTCTCACTCTTACTCTAACAACACTAGATGGAANAAAAAAATTATTTTTTTAATATTTATATTTTTAAAATATTTAATTATTTAATTAAATATTTTAAAAATATAAATATTAAAAAAATAATTTTTTTATTTTTATTTTAATATTTAAATTAATATTACTTAAAATAATCATACAATTAATAAAAATAATATTATAAATATTAATATTATTAAACATTTATTTTAAATTACAAATTACAAAGGAGGAGCAGGAGGAGAAGGAGGAGAAAAAAAGTTATCAGGCAATTTATTTTTTATCATTTCTACAAAGTTTTTGAGATTATTCATCTCTATTTTCATGGACGCCATTTCTTCTTTTAACTGTTCATTTTCCTCGTTTCTAAGTGCAGATGTTGCGCCACCAATATCTGCAACTCTCCCGAGTCCTGGATGACGACCCTTTGAAAATGGTACTTCCTGTAAAAATAAGAAATAATATTAAAAATTTTAATAAAAATTATTATAATATTAATTATATATTTTTTTAAAAAAAACTTACATCAAGAACGAGACGGTTAATCTCAGAACGCGGCAATTCAGCGACCGAAGATGAAGAACCAACTTGAGATTGCTGGGTTAGAATATCACTTTTTTTTCTTTTTTACTTTTTCGATGATCTCACTAACGAGACCATCTTGGATACGACCAGTCTTTTTGTTTGTGTGGACGGCCTCGAGAAGTTGCAAGCGATCTGGAGGCGCTCCAATTTCTTGTGCCTAAAAATAAAAAAATTCTAAATTAATAATTTAAAAACTTTTAAATAATAATAAATAATTAATATAATAATTAATTTACCAATTGATCAGCTCGTCTGAGAAAACTAGTCGATCCGGCATTGTGAATATAAATGCTTTTGCCTCCTCGGTCGCTCTTCCGGTTTCCCGAATTAGTTTTCGAGATAACCTCAGCGGTGGAAGATTCCCAATAACGAATAAAGTCTTTCCAAACCGACTCATTCAACCCTCTTGGTTTATCTTTTCCCTTTTTCCATTTTTGTTTCCATTCGTTCATATGGCGGGAAAATTGTATTGCAGCCTCATTTTCGAAAGCGTCTTCCACCAATTTTGTGTTCATGGGATCCCATGTAAATTCTTGCTGCGAAATTTTAATATATATTACTAAAAAATTATTATTAAAAATATTTAAAATAATTATATATTTAAAATTTAATAACGTACCGCAAACGTCCTGAACCAAATCTGACGTTCTTCGTACGGAATATCTCGAAATTTGGTATATGATTTGTTCAAAAGAGAATGAAGCATCTTTAATATAGATTTGCTTATTCCATTGTTTGAAATACCAAACCTACGAATTTTTATTACAATAGTATTAAAATAATTATTTTAAATATAATTATATAATAGTATTAAAATAATTATTTTAAATATAATTATAGAAAATTTAATTTACCATGTCGAGTTTCCTTGACGTCTCGGATCGAGAAATGTGAGAAGTTCACGACCAGGCTGCTGAACTAATTCTTCAATTGTCATTGGTCGGAAAGAATCATTTGCAGATTCTGGAACTTGAGTTGGTATAAAACTCGGAGTCGATGACTCACCACGTCTTTGGTAATCTTGATACGACCTATAATTAGGTCATTTTATCAATCTATCTACATTTACTATTTATCATTTTTTTTTGAAATATTAAATTATTTAAAATAATATTCAAATATTTTTATTTTTATTTTTTGAAAAAATCAAGGTTTATTATTTGGAACTTTTTCAAATATAACAAAACCGAGACCAAACTAATATCATCAATAAACATATAAACTTTATTGTACCTACTTTTCTAAAACTATAAACTATTCTAATTTTAAAATTTTAAATATTTTCATTTAGTAGTTTTGAAACTTACAAATAGGTAACATTAGTTTTTGGATCATTGTTTATAAGTTTCACTGTCATCTGAATAGATCATTTTTATAACCAGCATGTATGTATAAGTAATTTCTTTTGATGAATATGAATTCCACATCAGGGAGAAGATGAGATGCAAAGCTCAACTTATAAGAGAAGGGAAGAAGGAGACTGTTCGGGGCAGCAAATATTTTTATGCTTTTTCCAGTTTTGGATACGTCAAATGCTTTTTATTGTTAACTCTTAACTAAACATTTCTTAGCAAGTGATAGAACTTTTGTCAGAGACTAAACTATGTAACTGATAACTAAATTCCAAAATGTGCCAAAATGAAAAGAGTAATGTAATACCCCAAAATCTTTCGACTTTCTTATAAGAACTCACCTCATCTTGGTCACATAGGCTGACTTATTGTTACATTGAACTATCGTTTCTATATTTTTTTATGTTTTTATATCAGAGTTGGTCGAATTTGAAAAACTAATCTGACAAATTAATTTGAAAAACTAATCTGAAAAACTAAAACTTACATGTTGAGGACGAGAATCGGCGGCGACGAGGAGAAAAACGGCGGCGAGGAGTAACGGCGACGAGGTCCTTCGGCGATCGACAAAATTTTTTAGGGTAACGCGAAACGGCGAGAGAGAAAGAGGAGAAGAAAAAGTCGTAGGTTATAATCGATATTTCCGACGGATGTTTTCGTCGGAAATCTGTCGGTACATCAATTTATTTTCGTGAAACCCCGCGTTTTTAATTTCGTTTACCGCGTAAATCCGTCGGAACTCCGTCGGATTTATTACAACACCGTGCATGATCGACACATGGTCTGCCCACGTTTGAAATACTTTTCCGACGGACATTTCAATTCCGTCGGATATCCGTCGGTATATAGAGTATGTATATTAATGTGTTAGATAAAACTTATACTATAAGGATATTTTTAACAAATTTCAAATAATTATATGTATATCAATTTTTAAATAAAATAATTTCAAATAAAATAACATATAATTATTAATATAATATATAATTTTCTAATTCACTTATTTTATCAAATAACTCTTTTAATTTTTGTATAACATGCATATTGGTTATCTATTATTCAAATAGGACAACAACAGTAAATCCCACAAATTTAACGAGACAAGTTTTCAAACCAAACAAAGGAAGTTGTACGAAACTACGTACACAATCCTAAAACATTATTTTTACAAATTATTTATCAGAAAAAGATAATGGAAAAAAAAATCTTATTATCACAAATTTAATCTAAATCTGATGAATATTCCGAATTTGCTGAATTTTGGTCGTCAAATTCGCCAATCTCTTCTTCTGAATCTTGAAACATGTTGTAATCTTCGTTCGTGGTGACATCAACAACAAGGTTAACTTCAAGAGAAGTTTCTATTGAACCTAAGTTACCAATTGTGCTTTGTTGCATAGGCTCTTGTTCGGTAATACCACATACCATTCCTCTAGGATGTATTGAGGTTACTGTAATCCAAGGATCTTGCTTGTTTCTCACACGAGGATATCGAATGTAACAAACCTGGTCCGCTTGTGATGCAAGTATAAAAGGATCATATTTTCAATGTCGCTTACGAGAGTGGACAGATGTAACACCGAATTCGTCTTCACGTTGACCCATGACAGGGTCATACCAGTCACAATAGAACACAATACACCTCAAATCAATCATTTCTGGATAGTGAACTTCTAATATTTCACGAAGAATACCATTGTATACAATTTCTCCCGATTGAGATGATACACCATAATTACAAGTTGTTTGTGAGTTTCCTTCGCGATGACTCTTAAAAGCATAACCACGAGTGCAATACATTGGATAAGATTTTGCAGTAAATGTAGGACCACTCACCAACTCAACTAACCACGTGGGAAACGTTATGCCCCTAGAAGGACCTGTAGTAACCTACAAAATAATAGAATGTACGTAGTAAATTATAAATATATATATATAGATATATAGTAAACTATTATTGAAAATTATGTAATTAATTGTGGTAACACTAACATAAAAATGCAACCATTTTGCAAATTCGCTTTTTTTAAGTTCGGCCAACTCATTCTCGCTGTAATCTGAATAATGAACACATATTTGTTCCATGTATATCCTGTTAATTATAAAAAAAAATTAACAATAAATTATAATAATAACTAATTAAAAACAAAATTAAATTGAATGTACCTTTCATATTCCAAAACGTCATCGCAATTTGTCAAAATATGCAAATGCAAGTGATTGTGTTCCTCCTCTGATAGGCGTCGCATCTTCCCTTTTCCACTTAAACGTCCAATTTGTGCAAATATTTCTGGCACATACACTGGATAGCTTGGTTTTTCTCCACCATCATCATGTCGTGAAGGCCGTCTATTTTTTGTTTGCACTTGCGATGGAAAATAGTAGCTAGAAAAGTTAGATGTTTCTTCATTAATACTTTGTGCGACGATTGAACCTTCAACCCTGGCAAGATTTTTAACTTTTTTCTTTAGATGGAACATATATCTCTCAAAAGGATACATCCATCTGTACTGAACAGGTCCTCCAAGGGCTACTTCTCTAGGGAGGTGAATAGGAAGATGCTCCATAACATCAAAAAATGCTGGTGGAAATATTTTCTCCAGGTTACAAATGAGAACCGGTATTTTTCCCTCCAAATTTCGGATATCTTCTACAGTAAGTGATCTTGTACATAAATCTCGAAAAAAGCACCAATCCCTACATAAAAAATATATTTTAATATCATATAATATATGAAAATATTATTATATATATATAATAATGTAAATTTAACGTCGTACCTGCAATTGCTCCGTGGACGTTTTTAGGCAGTAGATCGCTAAAGGCAAATGGGAATAATCTTTGCATGACAACATGACATTCATGACTTTTCATCCCTGAAAATTTACCTTCAATAGTATCGACACAATTACGAAGATTAGATGCATATCCATCTGGAAATTTGACACTATGCTTAATCCAGTCAAAAAATTCATCTTTTGCATGCGCATCTAACCGGAATGCGGGAGACAATGATTTTCTATTTGACATTACATGTAGTTCCTTCCGGGAACAAATATCCGGCAAATCCAATCTAGCTTTCAAATTATCTTTTGTTTTTCCTTGCACATTTAGAACGGGATTCATTATGTTGTCGAAAAAATTCTTCTCAATGTGCATAACATCTAGATTATGGCGCAACAAATGGTCCTTCCAATATGGTAAATCCCAAAAAATAGTCTTCTTGTGCCAATTATGGTATTCGCCACAACCATCAACAGGGTAATGTCCGTTACCTCCACAAGAAGTCGTTCTCTCAGCACCAAAATCTCTAAGTTGAGTCAACATATAATTCCCATCAAAAATAGGAGGTGGAGCATCAAAAATTTTTTTGTTTTTCCTAAACAATGTCGTGCTCCGGCGATCGATATGGATGATCTTGTGGTAGAAATCGACGATGACAATCGAACCAACTAGTCTTTCGTCCGTGTTTCAGTTGGAATGCATCAGTATTATCTTGACAATATGGGCATGCTAATCTTCCATGCGTCGACCATCCTGATAACATACCATATGCTGGAAAATCACTTATCGTCCACATAAGTACAGCTCGCATCAAGAAGTTTTGTTGGATGGAAACATCGAATGCTTCGACACCATTTTCCCATAATATTTTTAACTCATGAATTAGTGGCTGCAAGAAAATATCAAGCGATCGCTTAGGATGCTCTAGGCCAGGGACGAGAATCGTTAGAAATAAAAACTCTCGTTTCATGCACAAAGAAGGAGGCAAATTATAAGGTGTAACGATAACTGGCCATAACGAGTATTGCCTCCCATGCTTCCCAAAAGGATTGAATCCATCTGTAGATAACCCGAGGTATACGTTTCTAGGCTCATATGCAAAACTAGGATAAACCTGTTGAAAATGTTTCCATGCTTCTGCATCTGAGGGATGCACAATTTCTCCATTCGAATTATGATCTGCATGCCATCTCATAGGTTTTGCCGTGTGTTCAGATTGATATAACCTCTTTAACCTCTCTGTTAATGGCAAATACCACATCCGTTTATGCGGAATAGGTACTCTACCGCTTGTCTCTTGAAATCGAGGTTTGTGAAAAAATCGACACTTCTTGCGGTTTTCATCATTTCTCCAATAGATCATGCAATTGTCAATACATACATCGATCATCTGATATGGCAATCCAAGACCAGATACAAGTTTTTGAACCTCGTAATATGAAGTAGGTGCAATATTATCTTCAAGTAATATATTTCTAACAAAATCAGCTATCGCATTCACACAATCTTCAGGCAAGTTGAAATCCGTCTTTATCGTCATCAACCTGTTTGCAGCAGATAAAGGCGATAATCCATCTCTACATCCTTTATACAAAGGCTGCTTGGATGCATCTAACATATCAAAAAATTTCCGGGCTTCCATATTAGGTTCCTCTATTCTGCTAATATTTTCGATGTACGATTCTCTTTGTTCACGAAATGCATCATTCACCATCTGAACAGTACCTCCGTTTATATCAACTTCTGATGTCGGTTCCTCTACCCTAACATTAGTATTATCTATCTTTTTTGAAGTACTACCATAATATTGCATCGTTGCATCAGTTTCTCCATGTGAATACCAAATTTTGTAACCCGGCATAAATCCATTCCTATACAAATGATTACGTACTTATCTAACAGAGATTAATCTATGATTTCGACATTTAATACACGGACAATACATTTTACCGTATTCCGATGTCATGCTATTCTTTGATGCAAATGTCATGAACTCTTCAACACCTTGCACAAATTCATCAGTCAATTCTCCCGTGGTTGAATCATATCGAGGTTTATCCATCCACGATCGAAAATACTCAAAAGAACCCGAAGAACACATTTTTTTAAAAAATTTTGGTTCTGTTAAAATTTTGAAAGATCATAGCTTATTTATACTGAAAAATAGATATTATCACGATTTTTAACAGATTATTAAGAATTATTAACAGATAATTACGAACTGTAAAAAGATTATTCTTCAGAATATTCTCTATTTCCGACGGAATTCCGACGATTACCGACCACAACCGGATAATCACGTATTTCGAATAAATCTTATCAAAATAAACCGACGGTTTTCCGACGGATGTCCGACCATCGACGGATAAACACACAATTTTAACAAGGTACGTATATTTCCGACGGATTTCCGACTGTATCCGACAATGGTCGGATAGTTCCGATGGGTTTCCGACGACCTACGCCGACGGATTCCCGACGGGCTATAAAATACATAATCCGTCACGAACTCGTCGGAATATTACCGACGTATATGAAGCCGTCGGTAATATTCCGACGATTGCAAGAGGATATCCCGACGATTAGGATATCGTCGGAAACGCAACGGGTTACCGTCTGTTTTCACCATCGATTTACCGACGATCCCTACGGCGTCGGAAATTACCGACGGACCTCCGACGGATTCAAATCCTTTGGTTATTTGTCGCTTATCCGTCGTAATGTCGTCGGAAAAGTCCGATGGTTTTTTGTCCGTCGGAAATGCCGTCGGAAATGTTAATGTTTTCTTGTAGTGTTTATCAAACCATATCTATATGTAATGGATAACTCCACACATTACCTGCATTTTAAAATATTTTTAAACCAACACTCTTATACACATAAATCTGAACTTTGGAAACATTCATACAGAATATTCAGATGACTTCTTTAGCCTTAAATCCAGACAGTTTCAAAACAAGAAGAAGCTTGTTAATAGCAGAATCACAAGATCCTAAAAATCACAAGACCATTTAAGAATACCAAGAGAAAATATCGATAAGTAAATCATCAATTACAACACAAAAACTAAGGAACAAATCAATTATAACACAAATTACAACAAAACTAAAACATGTCTATAGTACTTAATTTCTCAGAGAAATTTCATCAAATATCCAGAGGGCAAAAATTAACAAAGGTGAGGATTATCTGATAACATTCAATTTTGGAAGCATATGAAAACAAAACCTATACGAAATCCTAGATTTAGCACATTCAACACCAAAACAAGTAGTATGAAGTCTATGGAAGTCAAAATGACAACAAAACGAAAACAAGCTAACCCGGGACTCTTACAGAGCGAATGCGACGCCGAGTGAGCAGTAAGAGAGGTGACGGAGTAAGATAATCGATGGAGTAAGAAAATCGGCGGAGTAAGAGAGTCGACAGAGTAATAAAGGCGGTAGTGGAGAAAATATTTCCAGAGAGAAAATTTCGGCGGTGGTGGAAAGAGGTATCACGTAAAAAGAGTAATAGAAATATAAGAGATTATGTTAAAATTAGGATAATTTAGTCTTTTTACAATTAAAAAATACTATATTTCGGAATTTAGGGTTATTATGATGTTTTAGTCACTAAAATTTGTTTTAGTACTAAATGAGTCATTTGCACTTTGCAATACATCCACGAAAGTCTTCACTTCAAGTAGATGCTAAAACTCGGTATATAAAAATTTAATATCAAGTTAAAACACTATAAAGGGTAATTCATATGTATTTTCTTTCTAGTTGAAATATGTGATAATTTTTGTGTCTAAAGTGTTTAAAGGTGAGGGAAAAATAAGTGTAATAGTAGTTACATGATTTGTATATTTGTTTTAAATATCTAGAGTACGATTTCACATTTTTCGTCAGTATAAATGTATAAATATATTGGATTATTAAATCTTAACACGAGGTAAAACAAAAAAAATTTAAGGAGTAAAAGCAAAAACAAACAGACAATTAAATCCAATATGGGCTGAGAGAATCAGAAGTTAAAAGCCCAATAGGATAGGCCCGTTATATCGTTGACCCAAAAACCTAAAAAATAGATACATAAAGTGTGTAGCGTAGAACGGCGATGCATCATTGTTAAACCTACAAGAACTATTTTTGAGAAGAGGAAGAAGGAAGACAAAGAGGCAATTTTTAAGTAGACGGAGAAACTATGGCGGTAGAAGACACTCTCAAGCCTGTTGTTACGGAAGAAGCGAACCCTAATTTTATAGAGAATCCAATAGATCGATACCATGAAGAAGGTGATGATGCCGAGGAAGGAGAAATCGTTGGCGGAGACGGAGACGTAGACGAATCGAGCAAATCCGCCGTTCCTCAATCGCATCCACTGGAGCATTCGTGGACTTTTTGGTTCGATAATCCTTCTGTGAAATTGAAGCAGGCTGCTTGGGGAAGTTCTTTGCGATCCGTGTTCACGTTCTCGACTGTTGAGGATTTCTGGAGGTTAGGTTTCTTTTTTCTCCGACCCAATCTTCGTTTAATTCAGTAATCCTGCATCTGAGTTCTTTTAGATTGGTTTTTGTTTGGGTTGCAATTTCACGAGAAAGTTATCTTCTTTGTTGGTGGATTAGATAGATCCCATGAAGTCATCGTTATTATCTGTTTTGGAAGAATACCCTCTTGGTTTTTGAAATTTGTAGCTAAAGCTTATGTTTTAAAATAGATAGCAAAATTTTATACATAATCTATTGCTTCACAAAAACTAAACTTTGAACCAGAAGGTTGAAAACACTCCTTGATGACTGTGGGATGATGTTGCATTGTCTTTTGTTCTTTTTGGTTGTGAATCTCTTTTTCATGAGATCAATAGGTTAGTACTTTGCTCTATCGACTTATGTTTTTCTTTTTGGTTACAGTCTGTACAATAACATGCGACATCCAAGCAAGTTAACAAATGGAGCTGACTTTTACTGTTTTAAACACAACATTGAGCCTAAGTGGGAGGACCCTATTTGTTCAAACGGAGGCAAATGGACTATGACTTTCCCTAGGGAGAAGTCTGATAAATGCTGGCTCTACACCGTATGGTTTTATAGTTTTTGTCGTTCGTTTACTTAATCGTTAGTTTCTGCTTCACCATCCAACCTAGTCTAACAAAGTTTTTCTTTTCACATGCTGTTGTCTAGTTGCTTGCATTGATTGGAGAACAGTTTGATCATGGAGATGAAATCTGCGGAGCTGTTGTGAACATTAGAGCAAAGCAAGAAAGGATATCCATTTGGACTAAAAACGCTTCCAACGAAGCTGCTCAGGTAAATAAAATAAGATAAAATAAAGAGACCTCTTATTAACAAAAACTCATCAAACCTGTCTTTCTGCTAGAAAAGCATAGATATATCATCTTCTTCAATAATACTATGAGCTTGTTGCAGGTGAGCATTGGAAGACAATGGAAGGAAATTCTTGATCACAACAACAGCATAGGTTTCATCATCCATGTAAGAAGAGAGCTTCTCTTGATTCTAATTCAAATGTCTCTTCTTCAGATATCTTACTGTTTGTTCTTTGTTTGGTTTGGTTTGTGATTTTTCTTTTCAGGAGGATGCGAAGCTTGACAGAAACGCAAAGAACACTTACACCGCTTGAAACGCAACAATCTCTCAAATCTTTTCGTCGTTTCAATTACAGTTTTGTATGTGAGAGATCTCTATTTATATCATCAAAAACATTACATGACACCATGACACAGTCTTTGATGGTTCACAAGCACTAACATTTCTTTTAACATTATATATAAGTATGGTCTTTATAGAATTTATTGTGCCCTTGCATAAAAGTAAAACCAAAGACAACTTTGATAGTTCCACCACGCTTCAACTGATGTAATTACAATTTTAGTTGACAAATACCCTTAAGACCTATTGGGCTTTAAAAACCCATAATCCTCGGAACGTCTTGTTTTGACACCTACGTATTCCAAGTTTTGGTTTACTAAAGTGATTTAAAAACGTGATTGGACCGGTTGAATTAGGAAGTAGTAGTCAATTTATAAAAACTTATAATAGTAGTTGATTTTTAAAAAATTTAAAACCGTGAGTCAGACTTTATAAAGCGTTTACAAATTTAATACAAAGTCATGTAAATATATTTATATTGAAATATATTATTGGAAAATAGCAAAATTAGTACAACCAATCAGACTAAATGCACATTGGGTTCATTGGTTTTTAAATCATTAGTTTACTATAGTTATATTCATGCGATGAGTCGATAAAAATATCATAAATAAAATTATTTATTAATAAATATAAATTAATTAATTATTTAATTTTAAATTTTATTTAAAATTGTTATTAATATTAGGTTTTTTATATATAAATTAAGAAAATAAAAATAATTATTTTTATGAATTTATTTATAATCAAATTAATAACAATTATATATATTATAATTATTTTAATAATTTAAACTTATTTATATATTTATTTAAAATTTATTGTAATTATGATATCATGATATTTATTTTTTAATATTTCTCAATGTATTAGGGATATTATAACTAATGTATTAGAGATATTGTTTTAGCAGTAATCAATTTAACTCGATTTTCTGACGGTGACCGGTTTGATTAACCGAGGAAAGGTAAACCAATTTAAGTTGATTTTCTGACGGTGACCGGTTTGATTAACCGAGGAAAGGTGAGTGTCGGTAGGAGATCTACATAACGAGTATGTCAACTGTCTGATAAGGACCACTTGGGAGTTGGGACGACAAGATTCTTCCATTCATACTCTTATTTATTTTGCACAATAATAGATTACTTCTTTTTTATTATTATTATTATTAAGCAATCTTCGATTCATCTGTTCTTTTATTTGTATCTTATAAACAGAAAAGGTTTCTTATGTAATCGTCAAGTATATGTTTCAACAAAGGTAAACCACAACCATAATCTGATAACTATTTTTAATAAATCTGGTAAATCAACACCGAAAACACCTCAAAATATTTAAAATAAACAAATTAATATATATTTTATATAAAAACGCACACAAAAAGGGTTGAAAAAAAAAACATATGGATGCATGTGCAGCTTTAGATCTAAATCTATACGACTATTGTAATACTTTAAAAGATCTTGCTGCGAAACTACACACATTTAATTCAAACAGTAAGCTTTTCTATATCTTTTTCAAAATTTATTAAATCAAACGCGCCTTCAAGATCAAGTTAAAATCAAATCTTAATTTACTGTCCCGATTAATGAAGAGGAAGACACTATTTTAAGTGATTTCTCTCTCCATCACACACAAAAGCTTTAGACTTTGTTGTAGCTCATCACTGAAAAGAGCTCAAACAGAAGATCTGAAAAGGGAAAGAGATTTAAGAGTCTCTCTGCAACAAGATCTACATCGATCAGGTGACTATTTATTTTATTTTTTTCTCTAACACAGCTTCGCTTCTAGCTCTGCAACTGTATCTTGTTTTAGCGAGATCCGTTCTGGGTTTTTGAATTCATTGCTAAAGTTACAGTCTTTAAATCTCTTTATGTTGGGTTTACTCTTTAAATCGATAAACTCTTGTTTTCATTTGCTGCAGTCTCGGTTTCGATTTGACATGACTTACACTGAATTTGCTAGATCGTCTTTAACAGATCTTGATATTTTTAGCTCAAAGTAGTGTGTTTTACTGAGAATCAAGTTTATGATTTGTTCAAATGATGCAGGAGATTTCAACAAAACATGGGTTCTAAGCATAATCCACCAGGGAATAACAGATCGAGAAGTTCTCTATCTCTAATTGTTGTGATTGGTTTATGCTGTTTCTTCTACCTTCTTGGAGCATGGCAAAAGAGTGGGTTTGGTAAAGGAGATAGCATAGCAATGGAGATAACAAAGCAAGCTCAATGCACAGACGTTGTCACTGATCTTGACTTTGAACCTCATCACAATACGGTGAAGATTCCTCAAAGATTAGCTGATCCGAAACCCGTTTCTTTCAAGGCGTGCGATGTGAAACTCAAGGATTACACGCCTTGTCAAGAGCAAGACCGAGCCATGAAGTTCCCGAGAGAGAACATGATTTACAGAGAGAGACATTGTCCGCCAGAGAATGAGAAACTACGTTGTCTTGTTCCAGCTCCTAAAGGGTATATGACTCCATTCCCTTGGCCTAAAAGCCGAGACTACGTTCACTACGCTAATGCTCCTTTCAAGAGCTTGACTGTCGAAAAAGCTGGTCAGAATTGGGTTCAGTTTCAAGGGAATGTGTTCAAATTTCCCGGTGGAGGAACTATGTTTCCTCAAGGTGCGG
The DNA here is from genome assembly GCA_018901945.1 of Pugionium dolabratum. Lineage (NCBI taxonomy): Eukaryota > Viridiplantae > Streptophyta > Magnoliopsida > Brassicales > Brassicaceae > Pugionium > Pugionium dolabratum. Next base: position 497,801 of record JAEVFF010000310.1, read on the forward strand.
ATGCTTATATAGATGAGCTAGCTTCTGTTATCCCAATCAAAGATGGCTCTGTTAGAACCGCATTGGACACTGGATGTGGGGTAAGTCTACTACATTTTCGCTCTTGAAATACGTTTTGGTTCTTGTCTTTGATTCTTCTTTCAATATCTAGGTTGCAAGCTGGGGTGCTTATATGCTTAAGAGGAATGTTTTGACTATGTCGTTTGCGCCACGTGATAACCACGAAGCCCAAGTCCAGTTTGCACTTGAGAGAGGTGTCCCAGCGATTATCGCTGTTCTTGGATCAATTCTTCTTCCATATCCTCCAAGAGCCTTTGATATGGCTCAATGCTCGCGATGTTTGATACCATGGACGGCAAACGGTAAACAACAACTATTTAATTAAGCGCAAATTCACATTTCTTTGCCTACTTTATACTCATAATGTTGTCTTTCCATCTTGATTACTTGTATAGAGGGAATGTACTTAATGGAGGTTGATAGAGTCTTGAGACCGGGAGGTTACTGGGTTTTATCTGGCCCTCCGATCAACTGGAAAACCTATTACAAGACGTGGAACCGAACTAAAGAAGACCTCAACGCTGAGCAAAAGAGAATAGAGGAAATTGCAGAGTCCTTATGTTGGGAGAAGAAGTATGAGAAGGGAGACATTGCGATTTTCAGAAAGAAAATAAATGATAGATCCTGTGATAGATCAACATCGGTTAACACCTGCAAAAGAAAGGACACTGATGATGTCTGGTATAAGGAAATGGAAATGTGCATAACACCGTTCCCTAAAGTATCAAGCGAAGAAGAAGTTGCTGGAGGAAAGCTAAAGAAGTTTCCCGAGAGGCTATTCGCAGTGCCTCCAAGCATCTCTAAAGGTTTGGTGAATGGTGTCAATGCGGAATCTTACCAAGAAGACATCACACTATGGAAGAAGAGAGTGAGCGCATACAAGAGAATCAACAGATTGATAGGTACCACTAGATACCGTAATGTGATGGATATGAATGCCGGTCTTGGTGGATTCGCTGCTGCGCTCGAATCACCAAAATCTTGGGTTATGAATGTGATTCCAACCATTACAAAGAACACACTGAGTGTTATCTATGAGAGAGGTCTCATTGGTATCTACCATGACTGGTAAAATTTAGATGCAAACGATATTTTTCTTCCTCCATTAATTGCAGTCATCTCTCGATTTTTCCAATATGTTTCCTTTGAAAATCTCTGCAGGTGTGAAGGGTTTTCAACTTATCCAAGAACCTACGATTTCATTCACGCTAATGGTGTCTTCAGCTTGTACCAGCACAGGTAAAAGATTGTACCTTTAATTTAACACTAAAGCTATAAACTTTCTGAACTAATTAACCCTTAATTCAACCCTAAAGCTACAAACTTTCTGAGATATCTCAGATATAACTACACAAAATATTCTGTATGTGCTTGGCTTACTTGGATTATGGGCTAATTTCATTTCGCAGCTGCAAAATCGAAGATATTCTTCTGGAAACGGATCGGATTTTACGGCCGGAAGGAATTGTGATTTTCCGGGATGAGGTTGATGTTTTGAATGATGTAAGGAAGATCGCCCAGGGAATGAGATGGGACACAAAATTGATGGATCATGAAGACGGACCACTCGTGCCGGAGAAAATTCTCGTCGCCGTTAAGCAATACTGGGTCGCCGGCGACGATGGAAACAGTGCGCCGTCGTCGTCTTCTGATAATAGTGAAGAAAAATAAACAAATAAAAAAACTCCTCAGCTATTTAAATCCCTGTAAGTTTACAGATTTACTTCATTTAACCAGAAAGTTTTGTTAAGATCAATTAAACCCAAAATGTAGAACTATGGAAATCTACAATAATGCATCTTTTGTTACAGAATTTATTATTATTTTGTGATTGAGAAACGAATTGATGAGTTTATTTTGTATGTTTTCAGGTAAGGTTTCTACTTTATGGCACCTGGATAATTCTTATCAAAGGAAGTAATACGAATTTCCATGAGAGAAAGGTGTCGAAACTTGAAATACAACATAGAATATGATTAAGCATTTAAGACGAATATGTGCATTTATGTGTTATTTTTGTTTCCTAGCTTTTATTTTAAGTTTTGAAGGAAAAGAAAAAGTTCACTGTGTCTCCAAAATAGTAGAAGCCGTTTTCAATGATCCTACAAATTGATATTTTCTACGGTTTCTATTTCTAAACCATTTTAAATTATCCGAAAGTTTAGAAAACAAAAAAAAGAATAGTAAATCGCCATTGATGAAATAAAAGAACCAATAAAAAGTTTAGAAAAGCAAAGCACACTCTCCAATTTCCAACAATTACTTTCATAAAAAAACTATTTTTTAATTAAATTATTCTATAACAAGTTCAATATCCTCCAGTTTTGATTTCTATGTTGTTTTATGAAATATAGTTTTATCATTTAAAAAATTATGTATATCCTGATACACATTTTAATTAGCTTCACACAAAGACATATTTGTAATAACATGATTGATAATATTTTTCAGGTAAACCACTAATGTAATATTATTAAAAGTCTGTTAATAATTGAAAAAAAAAACGCTTTTAATTTACAAGACACGTGAAAATATGAAATGAAAAGCGTTTTCATCACCACGATCTCAATCTTATCTGTGTCGGACTAATAAAACTGAATAATTCAACAACTACTACGACTTTAACAAATCTAATCATAATGAACTAAGAAATTAGGATCAATTATTTCGAACTTTTTTAGTTAAATTATAATGCCAGTGAATTCAAACTACTTTCCTCCCTCACAGCAACATAAAACATTAAAACGTATCTTTTTCAATAATAAAATTAAAAATGATGCGAGTTAAAAATAGGTGTGGCTATAGAGTAAAAAGCATTGGGATGGGACACATAAAACATTTGAACTTCATTCAATTACAAATACATATACAAACAAGATTTCTTTTTGACAAATGTTCGCTGTCGGTTTCACGTTGAACATGAAACATAAACAGTATTTAGATATGTAAGTATACCTCATTGTTTTGTTTTTAAATTTCTTTTCTTCTTCTATTACGTCTTCTTTCATATAACCTTTTTATATTAAATGTCTTTTTCTTTTTGTTATTTGTGGTACAATCGACGATCTCAATAACTTAGCATATAATAAAGAAAAAAAATATCAAACTCCACACATATAAAAATAATATATGCATGACAATCGACCAAACCGGAATTCCAACCAAACCAGAATTCCAACCAAACCAACATGTATGGTAAATATTTAATTTGCCTTAATCGCCACATCAAAACAAAATCAGCTATACCATTTTTACACCAATTAGATCAACAAATCGTGATCTATAACTAATTAGATTTTATAGTTTGAATATCAAAATAAGTTGAAATCCAGTAGAAAAAATTAAAAAGATAGATATTTAACAAATTTTTTGGTCTATATAGACATGCCTATTTAGGTACGGTTAAGCCCAATTGACATCTGTACTCCTCCATACCAAATATATATGTGACTAAATAGCTTGAATTGAACTGAAACCATAACCGTGCCAAACCACCATTTGAAAGGTGAGGAGGAACTATGGGCCTTCCAATAACTGTGTGCTATTCAGTTCTTTTTTTGTTCTATCATTAGCTCATATAAAGTTTTTTAAAGGTTTTTTTCCCATTCTCGAAAATATCAGAACAAGTTCTTTCAAAAATGTTATTAATACTATTTTTTTTTTCAAAATATCAACAAATTTTTTTTAAATACTATAAAAGTAAAATTTAAATCTTAAAATTCATAAACCATAATAACTACACCCTAAACTTAAAACACTAAATCTTAAATCCAAATTATTCATTTCAAATCTAAGCATTTAAATTATAAATTCTTAAAAAATTTAGTGTTTATGGTATTTTGAAAATAAAAAAATTGTGATGGTACTTTTGAAAAATAAATTAGGTCTTTTTGGAATTTTGTTATTGATATTTTATGATATTGCCCTTTATATTACAGTAGCTAGTATTTGTCTAGATTGTAATTTGGGTAGGTACACACTTATACAACTTTTATATCAATGAATAATTGATTCTATATCGATAGCTTTGTATATTAAAAAGCAGAAAAAAATCAAAGTGGTTACTTCTCACATTTTATACCTTTACAAAATTTCACTCACAAAATAATTATTCAAACTAAAAAAATTTATAAATGGTAACAAAACTTTCAAACCAGACCGCCATACAATTTAATTGAGCAATTAAAAATGTTAATAAAACAATTAATCTCTGTCTTATATATTAGTTGATGATTAAGGTTTTTTTTAACACGCATATTGAATAATCATTTTTTTTTTCAAAATTTAATATGAATTATTATCAAATCTGAAATAATTCAACCAATAATAATACATTCTACTTCCTCTAATAGTCATTTTATTGCGAAATATTTTCGTTTAACTTTTCTAAAATATCATATTTTTAAATTTTTTGTTTCAAAAATAAAATCGTTAGTTTAAATTTATAACAATAACACAAATTTAAAATTAAAATATATTTTAATAAAAAAATTAAATCATAATTTAGAAAAAATAAATTTCAATATAATATTTTAAGTTTATGTATAATTTATTTAGAATAAATAAGTATTTTTTATATAATTATTTATGTTATTTTTAAAATTTTAATTTTAATTTGATAAATTTAGAATAAAAATTTTAAAAATAGTATTTTAAAATATTATTCTAATTTCTTATCTTTTAAAAAATATTTGATTCTTGTGTACATTTTTCTTCTGTTTTTCGCCCAATCATTAGATCTTTGCGATTTCATAATCTTGATTAGCATATTGACTGTTCGATCTTATTCGATCATCAGTTCGCGATCTTAGTTTCGTCTGATTCAATTTCATCGATCTTTTAATCTATTTTATATGTTTTAGCCAACTAAAATTAATGTTATATAAGCAATTTGAAATTGATTTGGCCATTTGTTTCAAGTTGTGAACAACATATTTTGGTCAGGTTTGCATAACTAACTGCAAATAATTGTAAAATCAACCATCTCTATCACACATGATTATGTCATTCCAGTGCCAACCAGAGTATCAAGAGACGTTTTAAACAAAACTTACGACAATCATATTTGTTTTAATTTAATTTTGCATCTTAGTTTTTTTTTAGCTAATTATATTAATTTTAATTTTATATTTTCATCTTATCTGCATTTATTTATTTAATTTATTTTTAATTGATGAACTTAACATTTTGTATTATTTAAGTTCTGATATATTTTAAATGATATGAATTTAGATAAATTTTAAAAATTATTACGATTTTTTATTGAAATTATTTGCAATCCTATTTAACAGCACGAGATTTGTATCTTGTATTTTTACTAACAAGTTTCTCTAAATACTTAATTAAATTAACTAGAATATCTGGAAAATGGAAAATATGCAAGTAAATTTGCGCTAACGTGATAAGTGATAATTTAAGGGGGAGATAAACCTTTCTTTCTGTCAAAGGAAACCTATATTATATTATAATATATATATTAATTAAAAAAACCAAAAAACAGATAATTTTTATCCTTTCTTTTGTTAAGTCAATTACACTTTTATCTTCGTGACCCTTTTTATTATCTTTATCCTTTTTATTGTCAATGACATTAAAATCACCAGTGACCAACTTATTCCAACTCTCCACCCATTTTCTTCTCTCTCTCTCTCTAAATCGCCATATCAACCAAAAGGTTTTAACTTTGAATGTGACTAACGAGAGAGATAGCCGTGTGAAGGGTTTTAGCAGATCTGAAAGAAACGCTCTCAGGTATGGCGAGACCTTTAAAATATGAAATTACCCTCTCTTTTCTTTTGATCAATTAAATATTCATTACATGTGATATGAGCATCTCTTTTCCCTGTGAAACTCTGGATTTCAGATCTTCAATTTTAGAGAAAACTGCAATTTGATCACAACTCTTTCTCTCTGGGTATTTTTTTTCTTAATTTCCCTAATTCTAGGGATTTGTCTGTTAATTATCATTAGTCCATGTTTATCAATTACATTCACTGCATGCACGAGTTAACAACAACAAATACAATTAATTATTACAATGATTAATATTTTCTCTTCGCTTCAGAGCTTTGTTAGATTTCATCAATTATTCTTATCTCATCAATAATACACACTTTTTGTATATTACTTTCCGATGTTTATTCCTCTATAAAAATATTCCATTTTCTTTATTTTTTTACTAAACAAAATCTGGTCAACGGTTTCGTTTCCGTAGAATCTACCGGAGACGACAGTGACGGCGGCGAAAAGCGGCGGTGGTGGCCGCAAAAACGATGCAAAGCCAGCTATGGTTTTTACCGTTAATGATTTATCAGAATGGGAAAATTTCCCGAAAGGACTTAAGATTCTTCTTCTCCTTAACGGTGGCGATGAAAATGGTGATGGCTTCTCCGTCGCCGAAACTCAATCAAAGCTCGAATCAATGGATTATATCGGTAAGCGACTACTTTTCCTCCGTTTCGTTCTTAAACCCCCTTTTCAGCAGTTCCTCGATTATAGAATAAGTTTATTAATTATTTAATGGTTGGATTCAAATAAAATAATCATATTTGCCAAAATATGTGAGACTTTATGTATATAAGTATTTTTGTTTATTTTATAGCTTAAGCTATTTTCATGTCCCGTGATGATTCCATTTTTTTCTTGTTCATAATTGTGACAAAAAGCCTATTAATGGCTATTGTAACACTATAGACAAATGTGTGTAGATTACGGTAAAACGCAACGTTTTAGTCAGTTGAAAGTTTAAAGCAGTAGAGGTTGTGCAGTTGTGTTTTATGGAATCTTGAAAGAGTTTTCTGATAAACTCATCAACGTTACTTTTTTCTATAATCTGCGGTTTTCGTGAACCGGAATCCAAACTATCCCGAGGCTTGTTTGTGTTTATGAGTGTTAAGTCTATGCACTCAAATTCTTAGTTTCTTGGAACTTTCTTGCAGTCACTACATTCACTGATGAATCCAAAGCTCTCTCTGCGGTTTTCAAGGACCCAAAGAGTTTCCACATTGCAATCGTGGAGGTGAATACGAGTGTGGAGAATGAGAGTTTCAAGTTTCTTGAAGCTGCCAAAGACCTTCTTCCTACTATAAGTTTGTGAACCGTTCAAAGTAGCCTCATAAGTTTATATGAATCTTTACAATACGAGAAAATGGTAAAAAATGTTGATTTGCTTTTTTGTCTTTACAGTGATTTCAACCGATCATTGTATCTCAACTACGATGAAATGCATAGCGGTGAGTGAATGGTACTTTGCATTTGCTTAGATGTATAAAAATGTAGGTTATGTGATGAGAATTGAAAAGTGTTTTTCCAGCTTGGTGCAGTTGAGTTTCTTCAAAAACCGCTCTCACTGGAGAAACTAAAGAATATTTGGCAGCACGTCGTTCATAAGGTTCAGCTAGCTTTTAATTAGCTTCTTTACTTCCTCGTTAAACTAGTAACAATCTAAGAGGTGTAAAGTTTATTGATGTTAGGCATTTAATGATAAAGGAAGTAGCGTTTCGAGATCAGTTAAGCCAGTGAAAGAATCCGTTGTCTCAATGCTTCATCTTGAAGGTGATGCTGATATGACAACCGATGAGAAACATCCAGCGCCATCAACCCCGCAACTAAAACAAGATTCACGGTTATTAGCTGCGGATTGCCAAGAGAACATAAATTGCTCGATGGAAAACGCAAATTCCTCTACCGAAAAGGAGAACACAGAAGATCAAGACATATGTGAATCCAAATCAGTCGACACTACAAATCCTGAATTAGATGATGACAAAGTGGTTGTCAAAGAAGAGACAGGAGACAGCGAGAAAGAAGTTGAAGAAGGCAAAACCGAAGATCTCAAAAGCGAGAAGACAGATTTAGTTAGTTGTAATAAGAAGGAAGATGGGGATATTAACCTTATTAAAGAAACATCCGGGATCAAGAACTTGTCTGGTAACAAAGCTAATCGAAAGAAGGTAATGTCTGAGTTTTTTTCTTTATGGTCCTTAGTGCTAAATAATTTAGTCTCTCTCGTTGATTATTCTTATTGCCTTTCTTTTCTCTAGGTGGATTGGACAAAAGAGCTGCACAAGAAGTTTGTGCAAGCGGTTGAGCAACTTGGAGTTGATCAAGCGATACCTTCACGGATTCTTGAGTTGATGAAAGTAGAGGGCTTAACAAGACATAATGTAGCTAGTCACCTTCAGGTAACTGTGTCTAAACTCTCTCTCTATCTCTTAGAAAGTTTCCGAGTTTTGTAAAACGCTACAGAATGTTTTGAGCAGAAATTTCGGATGCATAGGAGAAGTATTCTTCCAAAGGATGATCATAACCATACATGGATACAACCTCAAGATAACCAAAGACAAATTCAACGGAATTATAACGGTTTTCAGCAGCAACACCGCCCCGTAGTGGCTTATCCCGTTTGGGGTTTTCCCGGTGTTCATCCGCCTAGAGCTATACCTCCTATGTGGCCACCGCCGCTGCAATCCTCTGGTCAACCACCTCCGTGGCATTGGAAACCACCTTATCCAACGGTATGTTTTTAATTATATATTTTCTATAAAAAATCAAAAACGAGCACAAAAGAAAGTTAAGCAAATTTCTAGCTAAAAAGAAAACATCATCAGGTTACGAATGTAACAATACATTATGCATTCATCATTTATACTATAAGTACATTTTAGCTATGCCAGTCTCTATGATACATAGCTAAATCGTCGATTGAATATATATGAAATCGTGATTGCAGGTGAACGGTATTGCATGGGGTTGTCCAGTTGGTCCGCCGTTGACCGGATTTTTCAATACTCATCCGGTGAATATTTTTAGCAATAAAATCATAAATTTATATATTTGAAATATAATTGTTAAATACATTTTAAAAATTATATATTTTTGTAAAGACATTTTCTTTTGTCACAGACTACTACCGGCGGTGGATTTCAATTCTCCAACGGAGGTGAAACGGGCTTCAAAATAATGCCGGCGACTCAGCCGGTAAGTGTCACAGATTGTATATTTCCGTGAAGATTTATAATCCCTAATAAATTAAATACTTTCGGATTGGGTCAGGACGAGGAAGTGATTGATCAAGTAGTCAAGGAAGCGATCAGCAAACCGTGGCTGCCGCTACCGCTCGGGCTGAAACCGCCATCCGCCGAGAGCGTTTTGGCTGAGCTTTCGCGTCAAGGAATCTCAGCCGTCCCTTCTTCTTCATCCGGTCTCATCAACAGCTCTCGTATGCTGACGTGTGAATTGCGCGAGACCCATGCAAAGCCGGCAATGTGATGACGTCATGCGTGGCTTCCTTCTCCGTGTCTCACATTACGAACCGGGAACTGATTCGGATCCAGAGAGTGTTTGTTCTTTTAATTATTTTTCATTATGTCATCAAAATATTTTGTTTTTATTATCATCATTATCAAGAAATCGGACGGTGGAAATATGGTCCACGATGTTAGTTGGAGAACCACAAGTGGAATCTGCGGCTGTAAATAGATACTGGACACAGAAGTCATAATCCGACGTGTGTATCTATTGTGGGTTGTCGTGGTGGGTCCTACATAAGAATTTAATAGTTGACATGTTTAGCTGATGAAATACTTCCGTGATGGCATTTTGTGTGCCTGTCAATATGATTCTTTACCCGTGGGTCCCGTCCCGTTTGACCTGCTGCGGGTCGAGTGAAAATTTTTTTTTCATATGCGGGGTGGGTGCGGATCGAGCATTATTTAGAGTGGGGCGGGTGCGGGTCGCAATTTTTTAATTTGCGGGTTAGCGGCTACCCGCAAATTTTGGGCTCAATCAACTTAATCAAATTCAGGCCCAACTAATTTAGGCCCAAACTAATTTAAACCCAAACAAATGAAATTATTAAATATTTTAATTAAATTATTTAAATATTTTTAGAAACTTTAATTAAATTTATTAAATATTTTAATTTAAATAAATTTACTAAATATTTTAGTTTAATTAAATTTATTAAATATTTTTAAAATTTTTAATTAAATATATTAAATATTTTGTTTTAATTAAATTTATTAAATATTTTAGTTTAATTAAATTTTTTAAATCTGTTTAAAATTTTTTGAAAAATGAAGCGGGTCACCCGCGGATCACCTGCGGGACCCGCTTGATTAATGCGGGACGGGTGCGGGTCTAAAAAAATTGATTCGCGGGTTTTGCGGGTAAAAAAATTTTGTGCAAAAAAATCTGTAACCCGCCGTGTGGGGGTTTAGGTCGGGGAGCTGGCGTTCCTCCCCTCCCCCCCCCCCCAACCCGCTTGACAGGCCTAATTTTGTGTATACATCGGAAAAAATTAAAACTGACTTGCGGAAAAACATGAGTAATGCCCGAAGCATCAAAGACATAGCTTAATGTACATAAAAGCTCGCCTAGTTGTAAATAAATTCAATAAGGAATTGATTATCTGAAAATCTATGGTCTAGTCGTTAGAACAACCACAATAAGATGACAATATGTCGAATTGTATAAAAAGTCGACAGCATTCTGTCGCTCTAATTAGCGACGGATGTGAATGCTAATGGGGTTTTTTTGTAGTGAACATGTTGCGATCCTATAATGTGAAGATGCAGTAGGTTGAAACATTCTTGAGCTAATTGGGAAGTAGTACAAGAGATGAGTCAAGACATCATACAATGAACTAGAGAAAAAGGAAGAAACTGGATTTCGTGAAGCCCATCTAGAATGACCTAACATACCTGGATTAAGAGGAGAAGTGTGGAAAAAGGAAGCAAATTCGAGTCTTAAAGGAGGATATATTCTTGTGAAAAGAATAAGGAAACTTTACAATAAAAAAGAGATATGAGAATTATGAGAAAAAAAGAAGTTGTATCTAGGGTTTTGCACGAACCAGCAAGGATAAATAAGGAGGCAAAACATTGTGGCAACTCAACACTCACAAGAGAGAGCTTTTATTCAAGAGTTTTGGGTTTCTAAGAGAGAAGACAAAACTAAAGGGGTAACACGGTTTTGGTGAGGTGTTCCAAGATTGTGTGCAATTTTGTGAACGTGTGAGGCTAGTGTAACAATTCAAGGGCGTCTTGAGCTTGTTCAAGGTCGTTTTAGGTGAGACTTGAGAGTACACTTAAAAGATTTTCTAGTAGAGACACGTATTGTAGTAGTCGTTGTATCACTACTTCATGCAGTTTTCTATTTCTATTAGCTTTTGCATTTTCAATTGGTATCAGAGCGACACTTGTCGGGTTACATACAAGTGTGATTCTGGAGAAAAAATGGAAAGCTATATAGATCTAGTTAACAGCTCGACGGTGATGAAAATGCAAAAGCTATTAGAAATAGAAAAACTGTGTCAAGAAGTGATATAACGATTAGGACAGTACGTGTCTCTACTAGAAAATCTTTTAGATGCACTCTCAAGTCTCACCTAAAACAATCTTGAATAAGCTCAATATGCCCTTGACTTGTTACACTAGCCTCATACGTTCACAAGATTGCACACAATCTTAGAACCCCTCACCAAAACCTTTTTACCCCTTTAGTTTTGTATTCTCTCTTAGAAATCCCAAAACCTTTAAATAAAAGCCCTCTTTTGTGAGTGTTGATTTCGTCCCACTGTTCTCCCTCCTTTATATATTCTTATTTCTTGGTGCAAAACCCTATAGTCGAATTCCTTTTCTCCATGAGATTTTCATACATCTTTTTATTGCAAGTTTCCTTATTCTTTTACAAGAATAGGAAAATTCCTTGATCTTCATATTACTGCCTTTTTGCGTCCTTCCCACTTGTTCCAAGCTTGTTGGATCCTTCCCAATGGGCTTCTCAAGTAGTCCAACTCTCTGCTTCCTTTCTTTCCATTTCGTTTAGACAGTCTCCACGAGGTCTTGACGTACTGCTTGTGCTACTTCACAAGTAGTTCAGGATGAGTGTCAAACAGCTACATCATCAATCTCCCCCTTTTAAACTTCTGTGTCTTACAAGCACCTGAACAGAGGATTCCACACAATACACGAGGAACAGAGAAACAAAGAGCCACGAATTGATTTGATCTCAAATTTAGTTAGTCAAAAAAACAAAAACAACTGTTCGGAGAGATATAAGAGTTGGTTACAAAAACAACGTCTCCCCCACAATTCTAGTCCTAACAGAAGAAACAAGCAGTCATTTTCCCCCATGATTCTAGCCTTAGTCAGACATTCACAAAACTCGATCTAACTGCACACAAACATTATCACACCAACACTTGCGCATCCTTAAGATCCTTATTACAATGATTCAGACTCAGTCCCAAGGTCCTGTTCTCCCCCTGCTTGTGAGCACAGAAGTTAAAAAAACTTTAGATCAACAATCGATTTCCCCCTTTTTTAATCGATTTTTTTCCTTTTTTTAAATAAATAAAAAATAAATAAAAATACAATATTTTATTAATTGTAACGATGAGCACATCCACCTCTCCCTGTTGTAAGTAATGGCCACTGCAATAATCTGGAAATGCTGCACACACTCTAGAAATAGTCAACGCAACCACATGACATAGGAAAAATGATGGAAAATAAACTGGAAGGATTATCACACATATCACAAGACAGCATGGCGACCAAAAAAAATAAATAAATCAAAGGAAAATACAATGAGCTTGTAGAATAGATTTTAACTGTTTTAATACCCGAATCAGAGAACACACTCAGCTTTGCCTGATTCAAGGTGTCTGGTTGTCACATCCACAGTGACTAGCTTTTACACTATCATGTCTTTATTGCATCCTGAGTCAGTTTTCAACCTTAGTTCAACAGGCTAGAGTGATTCTTCAAAAAATTTCTTTTGAATCCTGGTTTTGCCTGATTCTTCTTGTTTTTTTTCTTTTTTTTTTTTCTCCTTTTTTTTGTTGTTTCACACAGATACTCCATTAGTCAATTTAACTAAGATAGCGAAAAACCACATCCAACTGTGAATCTTGTACTGAGAGTCAGTCACGATGACACGATAGGTAGCTCTTTTTCACTGTGACCAGTGAGCCAAACAGAATCAAAACTTTGTATGCTCCCTCATCCAGTACATGTATCAGTCTTACATGCTTCAGTCAAAATCATATTCCACAAACACCAATTGCATTGCGTAAAGTTATAAAACGAGTAAAAGCCAAAGGTTTTGTAAACAAGTCAGCTAGTTGCAAATTAGTGACAATGTGTTCAACCACTACTTGTTTCTCCTCCACCAAGTCGCGAAGGAAATGGTGCCGAATGTCGATGTGTTTCGTGCGAGAGTGTTGTACTGGATTTCTTGAGATGCTGATGGCGCTTTTATTGTCACAGTGAACTAGGAGAGGGCCTGAATCCATTTGGTAATCTGTTGACATTTGTTTCATCCACAGGAGTTGTGACATTCTGCTTCTGCTGTAGACAGTGACACAGAATTCTGTTTTTTGCTCATCCACGAAATGAGATTGTTTCCAAGAAAAAAACACCCTCCACTCGTGCTTTTTCGGTCATCCACACTTCCTGCCCAGTCAGCATCGCAATATCCCACCAGATTATTGTTCGACCCTTTTAAATACCATATACCAAGGTTGGTTGTCCCTTTGACATACTTGATGATCCTCTTTACTACCTCTAGATGTGACAGCTTTGGTGCTGCCTGATATCTTACACAGATGCCAACACTCAAACACAAATCTGGCCTACTGGCAGTAAGATACAAAATACTACCGATCATGCCTCTGTAAGTTTTCGAATCTACCTCCTTACCTTCAGTATCTCTTGACAGTTTGAGTGTTGTACTCATAGGAGTATTCGCTTCTTTACATTGATCAAGTTTGAACCTTTGTACAAGGTTCTTGGCATACATACTCTGAGATATGAATATACCTTCACTACTTCTGAGTAATTTGCAATCCCAGAAAGTATTTCAATTCACCAACCATACTCATTTCAAATTCTTGAGTCATATCCTGCACAAATTGATCCACCAACTATTGTGATGTACTTCCAAAGATGATGTCATCAACATAGAACCATCATGATACGGGTGTTCTGTGTCAGAATGAAGAGTCTTTTGTCGACACTTCCCCTGGTATAGCCTTTCGTGATTAAGAAGTGTGTAAGTCGCTCATACCATGCACGCGGAGCCTGCTTCAGTCCATACAACGCCCTGTTCAGTTTGTACACATGATTGAGTTTCAATGGGTCTTCAAACCCCTTAGGCTGCTCGACATATACCTCTTCTTGCAATATTCCGTTTAGAAAAGCACTCTTCACATCCATCTAATAGATTGTAAAATTCATGATGCAGGCCATACCCAAGAATAATTTGATAGACTTGAGACGAGCTACTAGAGCAAAGGTTTCTTCAAAATCAACTCCCTCAATTTGAGAGTAACCTTGAGCTACAAGTCGAGCTTTGTTTCGTACCACAACTCCATTCTCATCAATCTTGTTCTTGAAAATCCACTTTGTGCCAACCACATTCACTCCATCAGGCTGAGGAATCAACTCCCATACATCATTTCGCGCAAACTGTTCTAGTTCTTCTTCCATCGCAACAATCCAGAATTCATCTTCAAGTGCCTGAACATGTGATTTTGGTTCAAGAACTAAGACAAAGCTAGCGAAACGTACTATTTCTCTAAAGTTGATCGTTACACCTCGAGTTTTCCTTCCATCCATCACATTGCCAATGACATCGGATGACGAGTGATTTCTGTGAACTTGATGATTTAAACTCCGGTCTGCCAGATTTTGGTCTGAGTCATTTTGGTCTTCTGAGCTACTTAACTCCTCCGTTGTACCGATTGGTTCTTCACGATTCATCTCTGACTGATCTGTTTCACTGTCAGAATTTCCTATATCCCACTTCATGAAGGACTCGTCGTCAAACACCACATTAACAGATTCCATAATCACACACGACCGCATGTTGTAGACTCTAAAGGTAAGGCTACTTCCTAAATAACCCAGAAACATCCATTCGTCACTTCGTGAATCAAACTTTCCCAAATGGTCTTTGTCATTGAGAATGTAACATCTGCATCCAAAAACACGAAAGTAACTCAGGTTTGGTATTTTTCCTTTCCACAACTCATATGGAGTCTTCGTTGTTCCCTTCCTGACGTATACTCTGTTGATTGCGTAGCGTGCTGTATTGATTGCTTCTGCCCAAAATCTTACACGAACGTTGTTTCCATGAATCATGGCTCTAGCCATCTCTTGAAGTGTTCTATTCTTCCTCTCAACAACCTCATTCTGCTGAGGAGTTCTTGGGGCCGAAAATTGATGAGCTATTCCATGATTTTCACAAAAAAATTTCATAGTTTCATTTTGGAACTCTCCTCCATGGTCGCTGCGCACCCTTTTAATGCTTCCCTTCTCATTTATTAGCTGTAGTGCCCATATTCTGAAACTATCTGCTGTCCTGATTTCTCACGAAGGAATCGCACCCACGTAAATCTGGAGTAACCATCCACAAGCACCAAGACGTATTTCTTACCACCCAAGCTTTCAATCTGCATTGATCCCATCAAGTCCATGTGCACCAGCTCTAGTATTGCTTTGGTTTGTACGTTAGTGACCTTTTTATGCTGAACTTTGACTTATTTTCCCTTGTTGCATGGTCCACAAATCATGTGATCTTCCCCCCTGATTTCAGGTACACCCTGTACTATCTCGTTTTTAACCAAGGAGGTTAGATTTCGGACATTCATGTGACCCAACCGTTGATGCCACAAGTGTAGATCGTCCCTTGCATTGAGGCATTTAGTCGGATTCTCCCACACATAGCAGTTGTTTCCGGATCGAACCTTCTTTAGTGTACTTTCACCCTTCTGATTTACTGCCTCCCAGTCTGTACTAGTGAATGCAACTGTTAGTCATTTGTCGCAGAGTTGGCTCACACTGATCAGATTGGCTTTGAGACCTTTAACAAGATAAAGATTATCCAATTGTGGTAATTCATTACATGTTTTAGCTTTCCCTTATATGACTACACGACCTCCATCACCAAAGGTCACTTTTCCTCCCTTAACTTGCTGAATCTCTTGCAGATTCCCTGTTGAACCTGTCATGTGACGCGAACATCCACTATCAAAGTACCAAAGGCTAATTTCACCATATTTATCTGTAAATATTGCTGTAATACTCTACCTCTGATGCACTTCCTGATGTACTCTCTACCACACTCCCTGATGTATTCTCTGCCGCACTGTTACTTGTTTTTTCCTGCAGATCAGATTTTCTCACCCAGATCTGATTTCACATGCCATTCCACGTGAATCGCCCTTGATTCTTGATTTTCTTAATCCTCCTTATGTATCTGTAACAATAAGTTTTGATGTGACCTGCTTTTCCACAGAAATAACAGTGAAATCTATGAGTTGCCTTACTCTCAAGTGCATCGGCTGAACGATGATACTGGTTAGCTGCTACAAAAAGAGTTTCTCCAATATAGTTTCTCTCTCTTCCACTGTAGCCTAATCCCATGTGGGAGTTCATGGTCCTCCCATAACTTAGGATGTGATCGAGCTGCCTAGTACCTACAAACATGTGGATCTTCTTGTGTTGCTAATTGAGTTCCGATTGGAGTCGAGTTGATAGCTCTCTTTCAGCCTGAAGCTCTTTTTCCAGTTGCTCGTAGTTGAATGTCAGTCTCAGCTTTTCCCTTGTGATTGATATGCCTTCCTGATTTATCTTCCTTTCAGCTTTAATGTCTCTTTGCAGTGACTCGACCAGTGATTCAAGTCTTCTTTTCTCCTTTGTCAAGATTGAATTCTCTCTATCAAGTCTGAAAAGTGTCTCACGAAACTCCCTGTAGCTTTCAAGCAGATCAACTTTATCATCCTCGTCATCTGACTCTTGATCAATGATTCCCACAAAGGCTACAAAGTTTCTCACCTCCTCTTCTGCATCATTGTCTGAGTCATCTTCTGCCAACATAGATTTTTCTCCTCTTGATTTTTGCTTGTTCACACATTCAGTCTGAGTATGACTGATGCCTCTACATTCAAAACATTTCAACTATCTTCTCTTAACAGTAGGACACTCAGCTTTGAAGTGACCGAACCCCTTGCATTCAGGACATTGCATATCGACCTTCTTTACTGTTTTATCTATGTCAGCATGCTTCTTGAAGGACCCAAACTTCTTGGAGCTGTCCCCCTGTTCCATTTTCTTTAGTATACGGTCAAACCTTCGTACCAGCAGACTCATGGATTCTTCTTCATCAGATTCGTCTGCCTGTGCTGCAGAAGCAGTAAGGGCCAAACTTTTCGGCTTCATAACTCCGTCAAGTTCTAATTCATGAGCTTGTAGCATCCCTACCACTTCATCAAAACTTATTTCATCCAGATTCTGGGATACACTCAATGCTGATTTATATGCCATGAATTTTGCTGGAAGACACCTTAGAAATTTTTTGACCAATTTGGTATCTTTGTATTTCTTACCGAGTGTTGATGCCTCCTGTGCCAACGAACTTAGCTTCGAGCTAAAATCTGAGATAGACTCATGATGTTCCATCATCAAATTCTCAAATCTTGATGCCAGTAGGTCCTTCCGTGAGCTCCGAACTTTCTTGGTTCCTTCAAAGTGGGTTTGCAGAGTGTCCCACGCCTCTTTTACAGTTTCACACCCTTGAATCAGTTCAAAGGTTTTCTTTGATATATTGCAGTGTATCGCAGTAAGTGACCTTGAGTTAAACTTGGACCTCTTGAGTTCCTCCTCTGTCCAATCTTCCTCAGGTTTCACACTTACTGTTCCTTCTTCATTCTTGATCGTGGGTTCTTCCCATTGAACAAGAACACCCTTCCAGGCTAACACATCTATGCCCCGAATCAAGGACTTCATCCTTGCCTTCCAAAAGCCATAGTTTCCCGAATCTAGTATCACCCTCGAGCTGTTAACTAGATCTGTATAGCTTTCCATTTTTTCTCCAGAATCACACTTGTATATAACCCGACAAGTGTCCGCTCTGATACCAATTGAAAATGCAAAAGCTATTAGAAATAGAAAAACTGTGTCAAGAAGTGATACAACGATTAGGACAATACGTGTCTCTACTAGAAAATCTTTTAGATGCACTCTCAAGTCTCACCTAAAATGATCTTGAACAAGCTCAAGATTCCCTTGACTTGTTACACTAGCCTCATACGTTCACAAGATTGCACATAATCTTGGAACCCCTCACCAAAACCCTTTTACCCTTTTTGTTTTGTATTCTCTCTTAGAAATCCCAAAACCCTTGAATAAAAGTCCTCTTTTATGAGTGTTGATTTCGTCCCACTGTTCTCCTTCCTTTATATATTCTTATTTCTTGGTGCAAAACCCTATAGTCGAATTCCTTTTCTCCATGAGATTTCCATATATCTTTTTATTGCAAGTTTTCTTATTCTTTTACAAGAATAGGAAAATTCCTTGATCTTCATATTACTGCCTTTTTGCGTCCTTCCCACTTGTTCCAAGCTTGTTGGATCCTTCCCAATGGGCTTCTCAAGTAGTCCAATTCTCTGCTTCCTTTCTTTCCATTTCGCTTGGACAGTCTCCACGAGGTCCTGACGTACTGCTTGTGTTACTTCACAAGTAGTTCAGGATGAGTGTCAAACAGCTACATCTTCAGGTGATACTAGATTCGGGAAACTATGGCTTCTGGAAGGCAAGGATGAAGTCCTTGATTCGGGGCATAGATGTGTTAGCCTGGAAGGTTGTTCTTGTTCAATGTGAATAACCCACGATCAAGGATGAAGGAGGAACAGTAAGCGTAAAACCACAGGAAGACTGGACAGATGAGGAACTCAAGAGGTCAAGTTTAACTCAAGGGCACTTACTGCGATACACTGCAGTGTATCAAAGAAAACCTTTGAACTGATTCAAGGGTGTGAAACTGCAAAAGAGGCGTGGGACACTCTATAAACCCATTTTGAAGGAACCAAGAAGGTTCATAGCTCACGGAAGGATCTAGTGGCTTCCAGATTTGAGAATCTGAGGATGGAAGATCACGAATCTATTTCAGATTTTAGCTCGAAGCTGAGCTCGCTGGCATAAGAAGCGTCAACACTTGGTAAGAAATACAAAGATACCAAGTTAGTCAAAAAAAATTTTAAGGTGCTTGCCAGCAAAATTCATGGCATATAAATCAGCGCTAAGTGTATCACAAAATCTTGATGAAATCAGTTTTGCCGAAGTGGTTGGGATGCTACAAGCTCATGAGTTAGAGCTTGAAGGAGTTAAGAAACCAAAAAGTTTGGCTTTTAGTGCATCTGCAGCTCAGGTAGGTGAGTCTGATGGAGATGTCTCCATGAGTCTATTAGTACGATGGTTTGGTCATGTACTAAGGAAGATGGAACAAGAAGATAATTCAAGAAAATTTGATTCCATCAAGAAGTATGGTAAAGTAGATAAAACAGTAAAGAAACTTGATGTGGAATGCCATAAATGCAAGGGATGGGGTCATTTTGAAGCTGAATGTCCCATTGTTAAGAGAAGAGAGTTAATATGCTTAAATTGCAAAGGTATCGGTCATTCTCAAACAGAATGTGTGAACAATCAAAAATCAAGGAGAAAAAGTCTATGTTGGCAGAAGATGACTCAGATGATGCTGCTGAAGATGAAGTGAACAACTTTGTGGGAATCGTTGAACAAGAATCAGATGATGAGGATGACGAAATCGATCTGATAGAAAGCTACAGGGAGATTCGCGAGACACTTATCAGGCTTGGCAGAGAAAATTCAGTCCTAACTAAGGAGAAAAAATGACTTGAAGCACTGGTTGAGTCACTGCAGAGTGACCTTGAAGCTGAAAAGAAGATAAATCAGGAAGAATTATCAACAACAAGGGAAAAGCTAAGATTGACATTCAACTACGAGCAACTAGAAAAAGAGCTTCAGTCTGAACGAGAGCTATCAACTAGACTCCAATCCGAACTGAATCAACGACATAAAAAGGTCCACATGTTTGCTGATACTAGGCAACTAGATCAGATTTTTTTAAGCTATGGGAGGACCATGAACTCCCACATGGGATTAGGCTACAATGGAAGAGAGGAGAACTATCTTGGAAAAACCCGTTTTGTGTCAGCTAATCAGTATCGTCAATCGACTCATGCATCAGAAAGTAGGTCAACACGCAGAATTCACTTTTTACTTCTGTGGAAAAGCGGGGCATATCAAAGCTTATTGTTACAAATACATGAGAAGAATCAAGAGAATCATAAGTCAAGGGAGATTCACATGGAATGATGTGCGAAATCAAATCTGGCTGAAAAAGTCTGATCTTCAAGATAAAATGAGTAGGAGTACAACAAAGAGCACATCAGGGAGTGCATCAAAGAGCACATCAGGTAGTGCATCAAAGAGCACATCAGGGAGTGCATCAGAGGAAAATTATTACAGTAATATGGCTCTGGTTGCAGATAAATATGATGAAATTGGCCCTCGATACTTTGATAGTGGATGCTCTCGTCAAATGATAGGTTCAGCAAGTAATCTTCGAGAGGTTCAGCAAGTTAAGAGAGGAGAGTGACCTTTGGTGATGGAGGTCGTGGAATCATACAAGGGAAAGGTAAAACATGTAATGGATTACCACAATTGGATAATGTTTATCTTGTTAACGGTCTTAAAGCCAATCTAATCAGTGTGAGTCAACTCTGCGATAAAGGACTAACCGTAGCATTCACTAGTAAAGATTGTGAGATAGTAAATCAGAATGGTGAAAGTGCGATGAAAGGGGTTCGATTTGGAAACAACTGCTATGTGTGGGAAAATTCGATTAAATGCCTCAGTGCAAGGGTTGATCTACACTGTTGGCATTAACGATTGGGGCACATGAATATTCAAAATTTAACTACTCTAGTTAAAAATGAGATAGTACGGGGAGTACCTCAAATCAAGGGAGAAGATCGTATGATTTGTGGACCATGCAACAAAGGAAAACAAGTTAAAGTCCAGCATAAGAGGGTCACTGACGTTCAAACCAAAGCAATACTAGAGGTAGTGAATATGGATTTGATGGGACCAATGCAAGTTGAAAGTTTGGGTGGTAAAAAGCAATACTCCAGGTTTACGTGGGTTCGCTTCATTCGTGAAAAATCAGAAACAGCAGACAGTTTAAGGATATGGGCACTCCAATTGATAAATGAGAAGGGAAGCATCAAAAGAGTGCGAAGCGATCATGGAGGAGAGTTCTAAAATGATACTATGAAAGTGTTTTGTGAAAATCATGGAATAGCTCATCAATTTTCTGCTCCAAGGACTCCTCAACAGAATGGGGTGGTTGAGAGGAAGAATAGAACACTTCAGGAGATGGCTCGAGCCATGATTCATGGAAATAACGTTCATGTAAGATTTTGGGCAGAAGCAATCAATAAGGCGTGTTACACAGTCAACAAAGTATACGTCAGGAAGGGAACAACAAAGACTCCATATGAATTATGGAAAGGAAAAATACCAAAACTAAGTCATTTTCATGTTTTTGTTAGTAGATACATTCTCAATGACAAAGATCATCTAGGAAAGTTTGATTCGCGAAGTGACGAAGGGATGTTTCTGGGTTACTCAGCAAGTAGCTCTGCTTTTAGAGTCTACAACATGTGATCGTGTGTGATTATGGAATCTGTTAATGTGGTGTTTGACGACCAGTCTTTCACGAAGTGGTATGAAGGAAATTCTGACAGTAAAACAGATCAATCAGAAATGAACAGTAAGGAACAAATCACTACAACAGAGGAATTAAGTAGCTCAGAAGATCACAGTAACTCAAACAAAGATCCGGCAGATCAGAGCTCAGATCAACAAGTTCACAGAAATCATTCGTCATCTGATGTCATTGGAAATGTGATGGATGGAAGGAAAACTCGAGGTGTGAAGATCAACTTTAGAGAAATGGTACGTTTCGCTAGCTTTGTCTTAATTCTTGAACCAAAATCACATGTTCAGGCACTTGAAGATGAATTCTGGATTGTTGCGATGGAAGAAGAACTAGAACAGTTTGTGCGAAATGATGTATGGGAGTTGGTTCCTCAACCTGATGGAGTAATAGTGGTTGGCACAAAGTGGATTTTCAAGAACAAGATAGATGAAAATGGAGTTGTGGTATGGAACAAGGCTCGACTTGTAGCTCAAGCTTACTCTCAAATTGAGGGAGTTGATTTTGAAGAAACCTTTGCTCTAGTGGCTCGTCTCAAGTCTATCAGGCTGTTCCTAGGTATGACATGTATCATGAATTTTACAGTCTATCAGATGGATGTGAAGAGTGCTTTTCTTAACGGGATACTACAAGAAGAGGTATATGTCGAGCAACCTAAAGGGTTCGAAAACCCAATGAAACTCAATCACGTTTACAAACTGTATGGACTGAAGCAGGCCCCGCGTGCATGGTACGAGCGATTGACACAATTTGTAATCACAAAGGGTTACGCCAGGGGAAGTGTGGACAAAACCCTTTTTATTCTAATACATAACAATCACATCATGATGGTTCAGATTTATGTTGATGATATCATCTTTGGTAGTACATCACAATAGTTGGTGGATCAATTTGTGCAGGATATGACTTAAGAGTTTGAAATGAGTATGGTTGGTGAATTGAAATACTTTCTGGGATTGCAGATTACTCAAAAAGAAGAAGGTATATTCATCTCTCAAAGCACGCATGCGAAGAACCTTATACAAAGGTTCAAGCTTGATCATTGCAAGGAAGCTAATACTCCTATGAGCACTACGCTCAAACTGTCAAGAGATGCTGAAGGAAAGGAGGTTGATGAAAAATCGTACAGAGGCATGATTGGTAGTCTTTTGTACCTTACTGCTAGCCGGCCAGATTTATGCTTGAGTGTTGGCATATGTGCAAGATATCATACTGCACCAAAGCAGTCATATCTAGAGGCAGTAAAAAGGATCATCAAGTACGTCAAAGGGACAACCAACCTTGGTATCTGGTATTCTAAAGGGTCGAACAAAAATTTGGTGGGAAACTGTGATGTTGACTCGGCACGAAGTGTGGATGACAGAAAAAGGACGAGTGGTGGTTGTTTCTTTCTTGGAAACAATCTAATCGCATGGATGAGCAAAAAGCAGAATTCTGTGTCACTCTCTACAGTAGAGGCATAATATATTTCCTTGGGTAGTTGTTTCTCACAACTTCTATGGATGAAGCAAAGGTCTGCCGATTATCAAATCGATTCAGGTTCCCTCCTAGTTCACTGCGACAACAAAAGTGCTATCAGTATATCAAGGAATTCGGTACAACACTCGTGCACAAAACACATCGATATTAGACACCACTTTATCGGAAATCTAGTGGAGGAGAAACAGGTAATGGTTGAACACATTGTCACCGATTTGCAACTGGTTGATTTATTTACAAAACCATTAGATTTTACTCGTTTGATCACATTAAAAAATGCAATTGGTTTTTGCGAGATATGACTCTGCTTTAAAGCCTGTAGGACTGGACTGTGTGTTGATCAAGAATCATATAAAGTTTTGATTTAGTTTGGATCACTCGCTTCGTGAAAAAGAGCTACCTATCATGTCGTCATCTCTGACTCTCAGTACAGGTTTCATGGAGTGATGTATCATCGAGCTGCTCCTGAGAAATCAAGTGATGGAGCTGTCTCACGTGCTGTTACAAAAAAAAAGGTAGAAAAATCTAGAGAACAAAAAGAAAAGAAAACAAGAAAAAAAAAAGTCAAACAGGAGAACACAAAGCTCAAACTGTGTATCTCAGTCTTCTGTCACTCCTTGAACAAAAGTTAAAAACTAACTCAGTGCATGATAAAGACATGATAGTGTGAAAGCTAGTCACAGCAGCAGTGACCACCAGACATTACGAATCAGGCCAAGCAGAGTATGTTATCTTGATCTGGTACAAAATCGGCTAGAGTCATATTGAGCAATCTCGTTGTATACTTGTGTGGCATATTCTTGCTTTATTTTTTCCTGTTTGATTCAGTTACCAGTTGCTTGGTGATGTATGTGACAACCACGCCAGTTTGTTCTCCATAGCGTTGGATATTGTTTATAGTTGTTGTTATCTTGTGTTGTGCTTGAGGTTGTACTACTAATCTGTTGTTAAGTGGTTGATACAGTGAGTTTGTGAGGAGGATCTTTTTCATTGGTTGATACAGTGAGCTTTTTAAGGAGTCTTGATGCAATGGTTGACCTTGTGTCTGAAGGAGGCAAGCAGTCTTCGGCTGAGTTTTGTGACGGGCTTGTTGACATTGTTGATGCACTATCAGCTCTTGGTGATATTGTTCGTCAGCTTCAACATGCCTTCAGAGATATTGTGTTTTTTAACTTATGTGCTCACAAGCAGGGGGAGAAGAGGATCTTAGTACTGATTCTGAGTCATTCTGATAGTATACCAGTTTGTGTTAAACCAAGTTTTTTAGATTCTCATTGTGGTAGCAGTTAAGATGACTAGACTTTTTCTATAAATGTCTGTTATGTTAACTAAGATGGCTAGAATCATGGGGGAGATTTGTATTTATAAACAACTCATGTCGTTCTCTTAACCAAGTATTTTGGATACTCTAAAAGAAATTGAATTTTCATGATTAACTCGATTCAAGTTTTGTGGCTGTTGTTTGGTATGTGTTTTGTTTTTGTGAAAAGAATATGGAAATTTTACAATAAAAAGGAGATATGAGAATTATAAGAAAAAAGGA
Organism: Pugionium dolabratum; assembly: GCA_018901945.1. Taxonomy (NCBI): domain Eukaryota; kingdom Viridiplantae; phylum Streptophyta; class Magnoliopsida; order Brassicales; family Brassicaceae; genus Pugionium; species Pugionium dolabratum. Next base: position 522,471 of record JAEVFF010000310.1, read on the forward strand.
AGTTGTATCTAGGATTTTGCACAAACCAGCAAGGATAAATAAGGAGGCAAAACATTGTGATAACTCAACACTCACAAGAGAGAGCTTTTATTAAGGGTTTTGGGTTTCCAAGAGAGAGGGCAAAACTAAAGGGGTAAAAGGGTTTTGGTGAGGTGTTCCAAGATTGTGTGCAATCTTGTGAACGTGTGAGGCTGGTGTAACAAGTCAAGGATGTCTTGAGCTTGTTCAAGGTCGTTTTAGGTGAGACTTGGGAGTACGCCTAAAAGATTTTCTAGTAGAGACATATATTGTAGTAGTCGTTGTATCACTGTTTGACGCAGTTTTCTATTTCTATTAGCTTTTGCATTTTCATAATGCATTCCTGTCCTAACGATTCAAACAAACAGTGGTGTAACACCGGTCTCCATAATACATGACACGTGTTATCGTCTCGTACTTAACTTACAATTCATTTGAAACCTCATATAAAATATAAGTAATAATTCTTTTTATTAAAAGAATTCTCCCAATCCAACTATAATATTATTAAAAAAAGACATAAGGTAATAACTTTAAAAAAAACCAAAGATATTCAAGATTCAAAATAAAATATATAAATAACGTTTAAAACTTCCCAAAACGTAGCACCACAACGAGTCACGGCATCACTACTGCTCGAACTCACCTGCATCCAAAAAAAGGCTTGAATAACAGAATTACTCAGTGAAACGATCACGCCTACCCACATATTCTCATTATACAAATATGTATATAATCTTGATAATTACTTTATTTAGCAAGGAAAACTAGCAAGATTGATTCCACAAAAGTTGACACAAATACTACCAAGATATATGTATTTAAACCGTGCTTGCCTAAGTCACAACCACTCTTCCTCATCCCTAACCACATCGGTTTAAGGATTTGGAACCCCCAAAGCCACGTTGGCTTTCCACCACGGCCACATCGGCCTATTTGCTCACGTCGAGCTCCTGTCACGTCGACGATTGTTTCTGGCCTGCCAGCCATTAATGAACTACGATTCAACACCAATGTTGTCGTAGCCCAACATCCATCAACGCAGGTGAACCAACTAACATTGCTTCAATACACCATACCCACGTTACGTGAATATCACATTCACCAGAACTCATTACCACATTAACAAATCAGCCATTATACTTGCTTAGACTAAATGTTTAATATTTATATAACAATTATATTAATTTATTCTAGTTAATTAATTGATTATGATTCATTTTATTATACCATAATCCACCATAAATAATTTAATGTCCTTAACCAGTAAACCAACACACAACAATTTATATTTCTTAATAATTTGGTCAATATAATAATCTCCTTTAAAATAATAAATTAGCCAAAATTTTTACTCTTTTCTCTCACCACACCACACAAGTACACCATCCCATTCCTATTCATTTTTTAATATTTATTTATTTATTAGGTAGTAAATCTCTAATAGATTTAATTGTTTTTCCTGATAAAAACACTATTAATTCTTTTGCAACAATTAACTAAAACCCTAATAGTACACCTGATTTCAACCTCTAATTTTCTCTTTAAACGAAGCAATCATCAAAATACATATACATAATTATATAATGGAAATCATAGATCTTGCCTCACCTCACTTTAAAACCTTGGTTAATGGAATGTTGGAATCGTCTCTCGTGCGTAGATTTCTCTTCCTCCGACGATGGTACACACGAACACCTAAGCTCTCCAACGCTAAACTTTCCACCCCTCTGCTCTGTCGAAATCTCTCTTTTTCTTCTTGCTTTTGTTTCTGATGCGCGGCTGCCTCTAATCCCCTTTTACGACGTCATATATAATCATTAGGGTTAATTAGGGTTTCAGAAGAATTGTCTTTTATACCCTCACTTCTATTTATGTGGACCTCATGGTTTAAATTTAGGCCCGCTATGTTATAATTCTCCCCCACCACAGAAAAATTCGTCCCCGAATTTGATGGTTCCACCACACTCTCGTCGTGGTCCTTAAAAAGACCAGGGTAATCAATTCTCATATGATATTCAGACTCCCATGTCTCTTCTTCAATTCCGTCTCTTTCCCAATGAGCACGCACTGATTTAATATTCTTCCCTTGCATATCAATTTTTCGTTGTCCAATGATTTTTACCGGTTTACTAAGAATTGTCAAGTTTTCTTCCAAATCCTCTGGGGGTTGCTACATATTGAGTTGGGCTTCTTTGACAACTTTTCGGAGGACTGATACATGAAACACATTACGAAACGCTGCTAACTCCTTTGGTAATCTCAATCTATATGCAACTGTACCAATCATTTCAGTAATTGGATAAGGCACCATAAAACGTGGTTTGAGTTTTCCCAACTTCTTGTTCTTATCTGCTCCTCTGAATACTCTCATCTTCAAATACACCTCGTCTCCCACTCTAAACTCCAATTCCCTTCTCCCTTTATCAGCGTAACTCTTCTGACGGTCGTGAGCCTGCTTTAGTCTAGCACGAAGAGTTTCCACTTGATCCACTGTCACTTGAACCAACTCAGGTTCCAAGTCTCTACGCTCTCCCACTTCTGTCCAGCAAAGTGGTGTCCGACAAGGCCGCCCATACAAAGCCTCATATGGTGACATCTTTATGCTACTATGTTAGCTGTTGTTGTACGCAAACTGTGCTAACGGTAAATATCTCTCCCAACGACCTCCCCAATCCAACATACATGCTCGTAACATATCCTCAAGGGTTTGAATTGTTCTTTCCGACTGTCCATCTGTCTGTGGGTGATATGTGGTACTCAGATGCACTTTTGTCCCAAGTGCCTTTTGGAATGCCTGCCAAAATATTGAGGTAAATTTTGGGTCTCGGTCTGAAACAATACTCACTAGAACCCCATGCAGCCTAACAATAACTTCCACATATACTCTTGCTAAGTGGTCCACATTGTCTGTCTTCTTAATCGCCAAGAAATGAGCTGACTTCGTAAGTCAATCAACAATTACCCAAATCGTATCTAGTTTACTAATTGTCCTCGGGAGCCCTGTCACGAAATCCATAGTGATCATATCCTATTTCCATTCAGGCAACGGTAGACTTTGCAATAACCCAGCAGGTACTCTATGTTCTGCCTTTACTAGTTGGCACGTAGGGCACTTCGCTACCCATTCTGCGTTATCTCATTTTATACCGTTCCAATTATAATAACGTTTTAGATCTCGATATAGCTTTGTCGCCCCCGGATGGATTGCAAAACGTGAGTGGTGTGCCTGCTATAAGATATCATCCTTTAATTCCTTAACATTGGGAACACAAACCCGATTCCTATACAAGTAGGTTCCGTTGTCTGCAGTATGATATCATTCCACATTATTATCCACAACCTTTCTGAGTGTATTGTCTATCTTTTGAGCCTCACATATTTTCCAAAGTAAGTCTGCCCGGTTTATGGCTTCCAATCCTATGGCATCTTTCGTAACCGTAGTAGCACACAAGCTTAATTTTCCCAAGGAAGCCACTAACTCCTCTGCTTCCCGTTCCTTTGATATGTCATTTTTCCTTCTACTTAATGCATTTGCTACCATGTTAGCCTTTCCAGGGTGGTATGCGATTTCTAAGTCATAATCTGCTAGTAGCTCCATCCATCTCCTCTGTCTCAGATTAAGATCTGGTTGCGTAAATATATATTTTAAACTCTTGTGATCAGTAAAAACTTGGACTTTTTCCCCATATAAATATGCACGCTAACTTTTTAAAGCAAAAAAAACTGATGCCAATTCTAAATCGTGGATGAGATAATTTATCTTGTGTTTCCTCAACTGTCTAGACGCATAGGCAATTACTCGTTCTTGCTGCATCAGCACACAACCCAGTCCTACCCAGATGCGTTAGTGTATACCAAATATGGTACCCTAGTCCTTGGTAAAACCAATATTGGAGTCTTAGTCAAATGCCCTTTCAACCTTTTAAAGCTCTCTTCACACTCTTTGGTCCAATTAAATTTCACATCCTTTCCCCTAAGTTGAGTCACAGGCTTGGCTATACTCGCAAATCCTTCAACGAATTTTCGATAGTAACCCGCTAGGCATAAAAAACTACGGACCTCTGTTGCGTTTCTAGGTGTCGGCCATCCCATAATCGTTACAATTTTTTCCGTATCCACTGATACTCCAGCTTCAGACACAACATGACCTAGAAAGCCAATCTTCCTCTGTCAGAAACTATATTTGCTCAACTTAGCATATAACTTGTATTCTCGCAACTTTTCTAGTACCACCCTTAAGTGCTCCATATGTTCCTCCCGGCTCTTAGAATAAATTATGATGTCGTTAATGAACATAATAACAAATTTGTCTAAATACTCCCGAAACACATTGTTCATGAGCTTCATAAAAGCAGCTGGTGCATTAGTCAAACCAAATGGCATTACCACAAATTTGTAGTGACCATAGCGTGTCCTGAAAGCTGTCTTCCTTATATCCTCTTCAGCAATCGTAATCTGGTGGTACCCTGACGTTAGATCGATCTTAGAGAACCATGAAGCTCCTTCCAATTGGTCCAATAGCTCATCAATTCGTGGTAATGGGTACTTATTTTTTATGGTCATTTTATTCAATCCACGATAGTCAATGCAAAGTCTAAAACTTCCATCTTTTTTTTTCACAAACAACACAGGTGCCTTCCCCCCACGACGAACTACTAGGTCTTATAAATCCTTTACTGGTTAAATCTTCTAATTGCTTCTTTAGCTCAGCCATTTCTGCAGGGGCTAACCGGTATAGTGGCTTAGACACGGGAGTGGTTCCAGGCTCCAAATCGATGGTAAAATCATCACCTCGTGATGGTGGAACCCCTTTTAACGGTTCAAATATATCCTCGTATGTTGTTGCTACTGGGATACTACTTAGCTCAAATTCTTCTAATTTTCTTTCAATCGTGATTGTTGCCAAGTAAGTCTCATTCCCTCTATTGATAAGCCCTTCTGTCTGAATCATAGAAACTATGGGAATTCCACATTGTACTCGAACCCCTTGAAACGTCAATCTTCCTTTAGCACTAGCAAAGGTAATGTGTGCACGTCGACAATCCAACATAGCTTGATGGCGTGTAAGCCAATCCATACCCTATATTACCTCATAACGTTTTAACTTCATCTCTACAAGGTCTCCCAGTAATTTCACTCCTTCCAAGATTAGAGGAACCTCCTTGTAAGTCCCTAGTGATTCTACCACTTCTGCCCCCGCTGTTTCAACCCTTCTTTCTTTCCTAGAAAACTCTCCTTTAAAACCCCAACACTTTGTGAATTCAGGACTAACAAAACTATGTGTGGCTCCAGAATCAAACAAGGTATGAGCGATCGTTTCTCCGACCGAAATCGAGCCTACATGGTTTATTTTTCTGAGAAACAGTACCAATGAAGTATAGAAAACCAAATAATCTACGTGCGTCTAAGTAAAAATAACAGACAAAGATTCTAAACATACATGCGATCGGTTTGGCGCCCTCCTCGACAACTACTGCAAACACCCGAGGTTCCACAACCTGTCTTTTTGGGGGTGGTGGTGGCATACGCTCCCTCGCCCTATCTCTATCCCCTAGCTACCTCGTTGGACAGTTTCTTAAGATATGTCCTGGTAGCTTACAATTGTAACAGAGATCATCTCCACTTGGACAATGCATCCTGGTATGTCCGGTCTGACCGCACCTGAAACAAGTGAGCACTCCTCTAACCTGCATCGGGCCCATATTCCGATTATCTGTGGTACGTCTCTGCGGCTCAGTTAATTTTTTCCACCCTTGCTTGGGCCACTTTGGCTTGCTTGGTTTCTGCCTCAATGCCCTGTTCCACTAAAGACGCTGTTTCCACTAAATCGACCATGCTATTGTATTTCCGCACCATGCAACGATTTCTCACCTCTAACCTCAAACCTCTTTGAAACTTGAGAATCATGTCATATTCGCTTGTTCCTCTTCCTGCGAATCTCCTAAGTCGACGAAACTCTAGATCATACTCCTGAACTAACTTAGCCCCTTGCCAAAGGTCGGCAAACAATCCGACCATTTGGTCTAAAACCTCTTCTGGAAAGTATTTCCGTGCAAATTCCTCTTTAAAGTCATGCTAGTTCACCAAGTGGTTTGCATGAGTGTTAGCGACCACACTATCCCACCAAACCTACGCTTTGTCCCTTAGGTATTGAATCGCCAATTGCTTCCTAAACTCAATCGGACACATGATTGTCTCGTAGTTCCTCTCTAACATCCTCATCCAATTGTCTGCTGCAATTGGATCGATCCCTCCACTAAACAACTTCATGTTCAAACTCCTTAACATTTTCAAAGCATCCCAATACGTGGGCCCCTGGTCCCGTACAGGTACCCTTTGGATTAGAGGGGACGGTAGTGGATATTGAGGTGCCACAAACTCTTGAACAGGAGGTTCGGGTACAGCGAACTCCGGAGCTGCCTGCTCAGGCACTATAACTTGTGGTATCTGATTTGCTGAAGGAATTTGCTGCAACAGAGACGCTAACACCTCACGCATACTTTGCATCATAGCTGCACTGAGTGCCGCATAATCCACCACGGGAGCAACAGCTGAACTGGGGCAACACCTTCCTGCTCCAACGATTGGTCACTATGGTTGCGCTCACGATCTCCACTACGCAGACCAACCCTACGATTAACTTTCTTTGGGAGCATAATGTCCAAATAAACAACAAATCCACATATCATTCCAATAGTATTATAAATCAACGAAAATTCATTGACTTCACGACAATTACTTTGACTGGTGCTCTCCCATCGAATATATATATATATATATATATATAACTTTTTTTGAAAACATTTTTTTTAAAACCTTAAATAACGCTCTCCGGATCAGAATCAGAGTAGCAACCTCGCTCCGATACCAAAATTGTAACACCCATCTCCATAATACATGACATGTGTTATCGTCTCGTACTTAACTTACAATTCATTTGAAACCTCATATAAAGTATAAGTAATAATTCTTTTTATTAAAAGAATTCTCTCAATCCAACTATAATATTATTAAAAAAAAAAGACATAAGGTAATAACTTTAAAAAAAATCCAACGATATTCAAGATTCAAAATAAAATATATAAATAATGTTTAAAACTTCCCAAAACGTAGCACCACCCCGAGTCACGACATCACTACTGCTCGAATTCACCTGCATCCAAAAGGAGGCTTGAATAACAGAATTACTCAATGAAACGATCACGCCTACTCACATATTCTCATTATACAAATATGTATATAATCTTGATAATTACTTTATTCAGCAAAGAAAACTAGCACGATTAATTCCACAAAAGTTTACACAAATACTACCAAGATATATGTATTTAAACCGTGCTTGCCTAAGTCACAACCACTCTTCCTCATCCCTAACCACGTCGGTTTAAGGATTTGGAACCCCCAAAGCCACGTCGGCTTTCCACCACGGCCACGTCAGCCTATTTGCTCACGTCGAGCTCCCGTCACGTCGACAGTTGTTTCCGGCCTGCCAGCCGTTAATGAACTATGACTCAACACCGCTGTTGTCGTAGCCCAACACCCATCAACCTAGTTGAACCAACTAACGTTGCTTCAATACACCATACCCGGGTTACGTGAATATCACATTCACCAGAACTCATTCTCACATTAACAAATCAATCATTATACTTGCTTAGACTAAATGATTAATATTTATATAATAATTATATTAATTTATTCTAGTTAAGTAATTGATTATGGTTCATTTTATTATACCATGATCCACCATAAATAATTTAATGTCCTTAACTAGTAAACCAACACACAACAATTTATATTTCTTAATAATTAGGTCAACATAATAATCTCTTTTAAAATAATAAATTAACCAAAATTTTTACTTTTTTTCTCCCACCACACCACACAAGTACACCATCCCATTCTTATTCTTTTTTTTAATATTTATTTATTTAGTTATTATGTAATAAATCTCTAATAGATTTAATTGTTTTTCCTGATAAAAACATTATTAATTCTTTTGCAACAATTAACTAAAACCTTAATAGCACACCTTACTTCAACTTCTAATTTTCTTTCTAAACGAAGCACTCATCAAAATATATATACATAATTGTATAATGGAAATCATAGATCCTGCCTCACTTCACTGTAAAACCTGGGTTAATAGAATGTTGGAATCGTCTGTCGTGTGTAGATTTCTCTTCTTCTGACGATGGTACACACGAACACCTAAGCTCTCCAACGCTGAACTTTCCATCCCTTTGCTCTGTTGAAATCTCTCACTTTCTTCTTGCTGTTGTTTCTGATGTGCGGCTGCCTCTAATCTCCTTTGAAGACATCTTATATAGTTATTATGGTTAATTAGGGTTTTAAGAGAATTGTCTGTTATACTTTCACTTCTATTTATGTGGACCTCATGGTTTAAATTTAGGTATGGTATGTTACTAAGTGGCGTCTCACAAAATGAAGAAGGAAGGCTCGAGACTGTAGCGCCTAAACCCATTCAGATTTGGACATCAAAGTAACCCAACTGTTTGCAACTATCACAAAAAGAGAACAACAATATGAGCAATGACAAGTGTCAACACAATCACAATGTACAACCGATTTGATGTTTTTGGATCTCTCGCCGAAATGCAGCACTGACAAGTATCAAAGAATCTCGAATTATGATTTTATATTTCACCAATCTCACTCATGCATAAAAGTAGCAAGAATATGAATGTATCTAAACACTTTAAACGAAAACAATAAATAAAAAAAATCAATGGTCTTCATCTTCTTGTACCTGTTTTAACCTTCTTTCAAACAAATCAAACATAATAAATATGTTTATCGTCATTCAGCGTGTTGCTAACTAACAACAACGAAACAAATAAAACGACATGCCTTTCGTTCGTTTTCTAGAGTGAGAGATAATGAAAATATAAGAGCTAGTTGTCCTTGTATAGGCCAAAATTATTATTTTGAGCCAGATATATTATATTTTAATTTCATATTTTCATGTTTAGGATTATATTTCCCAATTGAAATATTTTTTAAATATAGTATGTAAGAGAAAAATATATTTAGGAGACAGAATTTGGATTCCAAACTAGTCTTGTCAAGAAAATGTATGTAGAAAGTCTCTAAAATACACATTCTGTTCATTGCTCTATTCAAAGGCAGAAATATCAAACAAATGATTGTAGTAAACATTGAGAATTATTAGACAGACTGCAATCTATACTGGGCCTAAAAATGAGAAATGTTCAAAATTAAGCTTTGAGGAGTGATAATCGCGATGGGAGAAGATATCTACAGTGGTGTATTTCTTTTTGATGAAAGGTATTTAAATGTTACTGTTATTGTGACTTAGTTCTTGCTTTTCAGTTGATAATATTGAATGGGTTATAATTTAATAAAATTTGGAAAAATGAAAACAGAAAAAAATTAGAAGATTACGAATAAGTAAACAAAAAAAATCACAAATGTAATTTATAAGAACCAGTGGATGTATAATTCCATAATAGCTTAACGCTAATCTTATTTAAGAAAAAAGGCCAACATTGTCAAAAGTCAACTATTCAAATTACACATTAAAAAAGTAGGCATACAAAATTTTAAAATTATGTGATAATCTGTAACTACTTGGAGACGTTATTTTATTCGGCGGAATTCAACTAAATTATTAGAATAGAATGAACAAATTTCCATAATTTATAACATACTTATCTCATTTATTTAATTTACTTGAATAGTTTAAGTTTTCTTTCTTCAAACTGTCATGGAAAATAAATTTAAACAAAGTTACCCCCTCGAAACATACAAGCGGTTTTATTTCGTAGTATATATATACTGTTTTCTTTTTTGCCAACAATAGTTACTTTATTAATTATCAATATTACTGTTTACAATAGATTTTAAAAGAAAAGAAAACAATGATAAATATTCTAATTAACAGATAACATAATAGATGACAATGTCAAAATATCACCTATGTGGTTGGTGATGAAATTGAATCTCTTCGAATTCAGATATCCATTGTTGAATCGTTTGAATATAATGTTAATATTGTAGATATAGACTTTTGTTGTTGATAAAATTATTTAATATTAAATTATTATTTTCAAAAATAACAGAGCGATAATTCAAAGATCACGTATACGGGATAACCCAGATTAGTATACTAAATTCTATTTCAATGATTATATAACGTTCATAAAATTTTCTCCTTCCAACTGAAATAAAGAAACCATGATTGTTACGGATAATCTATCCTAATCCTGAATAAAAATTATCGATGAATAGCATTGTATATTGTTTATTATTATTAACAAATAACAATGCATAAATATATAATCTAAGAGACATAACATGTGAAAAGGGTCCGTGTAATAGTTCTCCAATCTTCATTCGAATGAAAATATGGTTTTCTGTAACACAATATGCTTTTCCATAGAAATTATAAGAATATATATGGTAAACATTTCATATAAATATATAAGATATTATCACTCGATCTAGATGTATCTCGACGAATTCTTATTGTGCATATGTTTTACCCATTGAAGCATACTTTTAAAAACCTAACTCTACTGAGTGACAGCTCAAAACGCAATAGTAGAGAAACAGTTGTCTCTATCTACACCAAATTGTCTGGTCCATCTTATATTATACGTTTTCACATATTCATCATACATTAGCTATACATATATGATGATAATACCATTCTCTTGCATAGTGGGATCTCCGATCCTCTCCAAACCCGTATGGTTATAAAACTTCAAAGTAATGAACAAAAATGATAATGATTTCTGACGTAGAGAGATGAAACATTCCACTTTTATTTTGTAATTTTGTATACAAACAATAACATCACCCTCATTTTATTCCTTTTTTTATAAGAATTTTATTAATACTATTTTTTACTGGTACTTTCGTAATTAAAAGCAAAGAGTCGAATTTCTTTTGGATTGTTACATTGATTCGGTTGCTGTATTGATAAAGACCAGTGACTTTCTTATAAAGATTATTTCTTATTTATTTGGAAGTTTTTTAAAAAGTATAAAGTTGGTTGAGGAAATGTCTAAGAAGTAAGCGATTATGGAGGAAAACGCCGCCGTTTATTGGGTGAGTTGCGACGAGTCATTGCAGTGGCTTACAGCTGTCTATTGGTACCGTAATAGTACTCTTTAATTTATAACCGACATGTATCATATTTTGCTCATTTTTAGAAAATCAATTTTTAGCCCCTATCCTTTTAATATAAAATATAAAATTCTAAAATATTTAAGAAAATAAAATTTAAAAATATTTAATATATAAAAATATTCTAACATTAAAAATACAATATAAATCAAGGTATTAAGATTTTTAAAAATTAATCATACAAAATATAAAATAAAAATTTGAATTAATTAAATTTATTATTATCTACAATTATTTACCTCATTTAATAATATTATCTATCCAAAATAAAAATAATTTAATTTCATTTGTATAATCCGATTTTTTATTTTATTTATATAATAAATACTAATTTTTTAAAAAAATATTTTAAATAACAGATAAATATTTCTATTTTTAATTTATATTTATTAAATACTTAATCAATTATAATGTATCAATATTTTTCTCCATCAATATTTACTAATCTAAATCTAGTTATACCTTCATCAGTGAATATTTTGCATATTGTTTAGTTTTGATTAGAACAAATTTCATAACCGTGAGACAACAATAAAGCATAGAGTTTTCGCTCCAATATTTGATAGATATAAATAATAACAGGATCATGAATTCGTTAAAATTTAAATTTATTTCATATTCTTTTCTAATTAATCATTGTTTTCTCTTTTCATGAAACCTAGCTCTATTTGCTATCATACCATTATTTATGTTCTAGATATTTCTTATAAAGAAATATTCAATGTGAAAACAAAATACGAAATTTACCAGTTAGTGAAAATTGCAAAGAGGCATGCATCTGTGTTGTTCAGAATAGTAAGATATGTGGCAAAAGAAGCATTTTCTTTCTCAAACAAAAAGGGGCCAACGCGTAATTGTTACCATCTACGTGGGCCCGAGTTATCACTTCATAAGGATGTAAAAGATCTTCTTCTTCTTTTTTAGCTACGTCAAAAAGCTAAACAGTTTTATATATGTTATTGTGTGGAATTCTCATAACTTTCAGTTTAAAATGATAAGTAATGAGCTGTAAAAGGAAATGAAAGTTGAGGTCTTCAAGTTGAATTTCTTAAAACTTGAAACATACCTATCGTTGAGTCATATGTCTTCTCCTTTGGGCTCACCAGAGGCCAATACTCCTCGCCACCTTGTTGGTACAACTCCGTACACACACACACTCTCTCTCTTTTTATAAATTGCACACAATACATGTATGCATGTACATAAAAATACATATGTGTAATGTAATATAGACGTGTTCCTTTATATGTCCGCAAAAAAATCGTTAAATGATTAATTATTGTTTGTTTATCTGTTATAATTTTTTTTTGCTACTCGTAGTGATCAAATGTTTTGTATCGCCAGTTTTTAAACGTTAATTAAAATATCGGTGTAATTAAAAACTTACGATTAGTCGTAACCATAATCACAATAATAGATAAAAGAATAATTTTTATCTAGTAACCGATAACATTCAAACGAATATATTTATAATATATAGATTATTTTTTATAAATAACTTATAAATTTTATTTTATTTTATCTTTTTCATAACATAGTTTTAAAATCCATCAATAATTATATTATAAATTATAACCGTAATATCCAAATGTTTTTCATAATCTATTTTGACAAAATTCAAAGTTAATTGTGTTTGAATTGAATATATGAACTACAAAACATGATTTTTAATATCTTTTAAATAAAATAAAATACATTGAATCTTGTGCATTTTTTTTCTTATGATCAAACTATTATTAGCTAGTGATTCGTTATATATATTTTAAGTTCGATTATGTACAAGTTAAGATATAATAATAGAAGTGTTAGATTGATATAAATCATGCATTAGAATAAAGAAATATCAAGTATACGTGTGAAGACAAACCGAGTAGTCACTATATGGATGTCACTAGATTTTGTAGGTACAACCCACTATGAAAAATTAACTTTCTTATTATTTCAAGAAACAATAAACAATTTCAATAAGGTATAATATTATTAGATGTGTATTTTCGCCCACAGAAAATTATGAATCGTGCAATATCTGTACT
>JAEVFF010000310.1:543748-835478 GCA_018901945.1 Pugionium dolabratum
AGTAGTGTAGAGCTAAATGAAAAGATTCATATATAATTTATGATCACATGTTTGACTAAATCATAGTGATGGATTTAAATCTATAGATAATGATTAATTTAACAAATATCATGATATCTCATAAGTTCATATTATGCTGACCAAAAAAATATATTCTATTTATATGGCATGTTTACATTCCATTTATCAATTACCTTACCAGAATAATCGTACCTAGGAAAAATAAAAATGTTTTAGTGTTTCTTTAACCAAATTTACAAGTTCGACATTCAAGATCTATATATAATGAATAAGGAAAATTTTCAATATTCCTTTTTTACCTCAATAAAATATATATATATATATACATATCAAAAGCCAAAAACAAAATTAAGAAACAAATTCAAAGTAACGAAAACCATCAAAAATAGTTAATACAAAAATAGAAAGCAAAAAAAAAACAAAAACAGCCACGCATACATACAAGGAAACGAAAACCATCCATTTACGTAGCCTCTTCTCGGTATAGTAACATCCTAACCCATGAAATAGTCGCAAAGCCATTTCTTCTTCGTTTCGGATTGCTCTCGACGAGATCAATCGGAGAGAAGTCTACCTCGTAGACCTCTCTCAAATTAGATTCCCATTTTTCGTTACCCGATGTCAAATATGTGTTTCTCTCGCGGTCTTAATCATCCTTTCGTTCTCTCCTTCGTTCTTGTCCTTGCTGCACCAGCTTTATCGGCTGACGTAGCTATCTTGAGAACAGATTATTACCAAAAAACATGTCCTGATTTCAACAAAATCGTACGTGAAACCGTTACAGCCAAGCAAGCTCAACAGCCGACAACTGCAGCCGGGACACTGCGTCTCTTTTTCCACGATTGTTTCCTTGAAGGTTGCGATGCATCCGTTTTGATAGCGACTAACTCGTTTAACAAAGCCGAACGTAACGATGATCTCAACGACTCTCTCCCAGGAGACGCTTTCGACATCGTCACTAGGATTAAGACAGCTCTCGAACTGTCTTGCCCCGGTGTGGTGTCTTGCGCTGATATTTTAGCACAAGCTACGCGTGACCTTGTCACGATGGTTGGAGGACCTTATTTCGATGTGAAGCTTGGTCGTAAAGACGGACTTGAATCCAAAGCCCATAAAGTCCGAGGAAATGTCCCTATGCCTAACCAGACGGTCCACGACATCCACGGGATGTTCAAGAAAAACGGGTTTAGTTTACGCGAGATGGTGGCATTGAGTGGAGCTCACACGATTGGATTTTCTCACTGCAAGGAGTTTAGTGACCGGCTTTATGGATCAAAAGCTGATCCAGAAATTAACCCGCGATTTGCAAACGCTTTGAAAGAACTATGCAAAAACCACACCGTGGACGACACAATCGCGGCGTTTAACGACGTGATGACTCCTGGAAAATTCGATAATATGTACTTCAAGAACCTAAAACGTGGACTAGGGCTATTAGCTTCCGACCACATCCTTATTAAAAGCAATAGAACGAAACCGTTCGTTGAGCTTTACGCAACTAACGAGAAAGTATTCTTTGAGGATTTCGCACGTGCGATGGAGAAACTCAGTACTGTCGGCGTCAAGGGCGACGGAGAAGGAGAAGTGAGACGTACTTGCGACCACTTCAACGATCTCAACGTATAAGAAAAAAAACATACATAACCAAAATAATATATGTTCTGTTTCGTATTTGAAAGGAGAAATAAGAAATTAAGGATAAGAGAGATTTGCTTGGTATATATAAGCATGAATGATCGTGTAACAATTCAAGATTCATGGGATGTTAAAAAAAATTCATAAAAAGTCCAAATTTTTTATTGAAATTATAAAAAAAACATTATTCGAACAATTGTAGTTGACATTACATTTTATTAGTTGAAATTATAAAAAATATTAATTTTGCCAGTCAAATTTACCCAAAAATAAATGTTAGTAGGAAAGGAAACCACAATAAAAATGATTGAAAAACAAAGTAACAAAAACATAGTTTATATGATTGGTAACAACCTATTAAGACTTCAGTCGATAAATGCACAGATAAAATAAATTGGATGTAAATGAAGGAGATAGATATTAGTTAATGGGATATGAAAATTAGAGAAATATTGTCGTCTCGTTCATTCTTCTGCAATTTACTAGTGGAATACTTTGCTCTGAAATTGGTCCAATTTCAGTTTGTCTAGATGAATAAGTGGATTTTTTTTCTTGTAAATAATCAAAGTTTAGTTAGACATTTTCTTCAGTCCAATTTTCTTCAGTCCAATTTTCTTCCGTCCAATTTTCTTCCACTAAACCATTACCAGTTGCGTCCTAAATTAATGCGTAGTTGTTTTCCTATTCCGATCGTTACTAGTTAGAATCGCAATCGTTTAATAAAATATTTATTATATTCGATTTCAATTTGTGAAGTCATCAATTTGTTTCAGCAAAGGTTGTTGATATGTTGTGTGTAATGTTTTTGAGATCATGCTTTTGGTCCACCGCAATTTTCCTTAATTATAGCTTTAGGTTGAAGGGGAATGACGACACGTTACATGAACCGTCTAAAAAAGCATGTGTTTGAACAACACTTTCATGTCCGAAAATTTTGTTTGCTTATAAACTGGATCACAAGTTACTATAGTTCTTCAATCTGTTAATCTCTCTAGTGTATGGTTCCCAGAAAAAAAATGAACTTCTTGGTTTACCTCGTTGTTTTTTGTCTCCTCTTGAATGGTATCAAAGCCAATAAAGTGGCAAATTCTCTGATTCAAGATTCTTGCAAGAAAGCTTCAACACATACGGAACCATACTTCTACAAGTTCTGTATCGCATCTATCAAAGAAAATCCAGAGAGTCAGAAAGTGAGAAATATCGATGAATTGACTGTGGTAGCAGTGAAAAACGCAATGTTGAACATGACAAGCTTGAAGAGAATTGTAGAGAAGATTCTGAAGGAGAAAAAATATAAGAGTAGGTTGAGCGAGAAGCTGTTGCGCGATTGCCTTAGGCTTTATTCTGAAGGCAATGATTCGTTAACCAAAGCTTTAGAGTACATCAAGTTGCGAAATTACAGGAAAGTCTACCATAGTATTAATGACGCAAGAACTGTTCCACGAACTTGCGAAATGGGATTCAACGATGATAATCAACAGAAATCTCCAGTGACGAAAGAGAATGATGTTTTATTCGATATGGTCGACATTTGTGAGTCTTTTAATTACAATGCCCATATAAAATCGGTCACTCCCTTATAACATATATGTCCATCACAGTTTTAGTCGGTTAACGATTTTGTTGTGTTATATAAAACAATGAATTAATGAAAAAGCGTGAGGTTTGCTTGTATTCTATTAAATAACTTGTATGGCAATCAATGACAAAAACAAATATTCTTTAAAAATGTATTTTCTTTCCACACTTCTCAATATTCAGAAATTTTTATGATTCAAATTATCCAAAATCATAAATATTTGAAGTGTTACACTCTAACAGAAAAACCCAAAGAAATAAAGAAAAACCCAAAGAAATAAAGAAAAACAGAAAAAGTGAATGAATTATTGTCATAATAATAACCAAAACACAAAGGTTTATTATATACCCTTGGTTTCAAACAATCAATTATAAAATCAAAGCTTGATCAAAATGTACGAATCCAAGTCTGGCTGGTTTCTACCGACTCGGTTCAACACGCACGTATGTGTGAGTTTACTCTTCTATTTAAGGCTGGAGTGCAACCGTAAGTTCGCTAATAAGATCTTACATCCATTAAAATCTTAAGCTACCCCAAATCCATCATGACTACTTTCACTGGGAATTTTTTTTCCTTCATCCAAAAAGAGACATAAGCAAATGTGAAAACTTTTGGTTTAAACTCTATTGAATCAATAAGTTACTAAGGTGAAATATTCACAAAATTGCATGTGAAAGATAAAACAGAGGTATCCTGTTTCAGATTGCTATTAAGTAGCTGTCTTGGATATTTAATGCAAGTTTTCAGTCAATCTAACTCTACACAAATAAAGATTCGTGCAAGAAATTAATTAAGAACACAACAAATCTCAAGAATGCAGTTGACTCTACATGATTCAGAAGGCACGAGAATGTCAACTAATTAGAGTCCTAGTACTTGTTCTAATACTCTATGTTGTAAGCAATATATAAGTGAGCTAACTGAGAGAGTAAGAAGGTTAAGAGTGAGGGCAAAGAAGTAGAGAAACACTAAGATAGCAAAACACTTGTAAAAGAGTAAAGGGCTCGGTTTGAGCCAAGATTTCTTAGTGAAGTTCCGAGCTAATACCTCGGTGAGACGTAGAGACACCGGTTTAGGTTCTGAATTCGTAAATGCCTGGTGTCTTTCTCTGTTTTCTTTTCATTCGATCATCTTCTTTAGCTGTCGAATAACCTGCAACAAACAAACAGAACATTAACAACATTCTATATCATTGATAATCTCTCACAAATTGGTATGAGAGCCTTCTTCAAACGATGACTTCAGGAAGAATTGATATGGAGAAATTTGATGGAGGAGGTGACTAAATGTTGTGGAAAGAAAAGCTACTACCCCATCTGGAGATGGTAGGATTGCTGGAAGGAATAGATGATAAAGAAGTGACAGAAATGGAGGAGTATACAGGTGGTACTGGTGAACAGGCATCAACCTCACTACAGCCTCTCGAAACAGATTCAACAACACCTATGGACAAGTCTCTTAAAGAGAAAAGAGGAAAGGTCAGATTGACAATCATATTGAGTGTCACAGACAATGTCCTAAGGAAGATTATTAAAGAGAAAACAGCTGCAAAAATGATCAAAGTGCTTGACCAACTCTATCTACCAAAGTCACTCCCAAACAGAATCTACTTAAAACAGAGGTTATACAACTACAAAATGAGTGACACCATGACCATTGAAGAGAATACATACGACTTCTCAAAGCTCATTGCAGACCTGGAAAATGTAAAGGTCACTGTTTCTGAAGAAGATAAAGCAATAATCCTACTAATGTCTATTCCTAAACAATTTGATCAATTTAAAGAAACACTCAAATACTGCAAAATAACGCTGTCATTAGAGGAGATTCACATTGCAATAAGGTCAAAGGTTCTGGAGCTTGGAGCAAATGGCAAACAAGCCAAAAGTAGCTCAGATGGTCTGTTCATTCAGGACAGATGGAGAACAGATAAGAGAGGCAAACAAGTTGATAGAAATAAGAGTAAATGCAGGTCAAAGTCTCGGGGTGAAACCAAAGTTTGTTGGATCTGTGGAAAAGAAGGGCATGTCAAGAAGCAATGCTCAATATGGAGAGACATGAACAAGTCAAGGG
Organism: Pugionium dolabratum; assembly: GCA_018901945.1. Classification (NCBI taxonomy): domain Eukaryota; kingdom Viridiplantae; phylum Streptophyta; class Magnoliopsida; order Brassicales; family Brassicaceae; genus Pugionium; species Pugionium dolabratum. The sequence continues at coordinate 549,057 of JAEVFF010000310.1, forward strand.
ATTTCAGATTAGAAAAGGGAGAATCATCAAATACAGTTTCAAACATAACTGATGTTGCTGCTTTGGTAGCTTCAGATGCTCTGATAAGCTTCCCTGAGATCACTTCAGAAACATGGATCCTTGATACATGATGTTCCTTTCACATGACGTGTAAGAAAGAATGGTTGTTCGCCTACAAGGAGACCAACAGTGGGAAAGTAAGAATGGGGAATGATACATTCTCATCAGTCAAAGGCAGTGGAAACATCAAAATCCTGAACAAAGATGGATCAACCATTCTTCTCACATCAGTAAGGTACGTCCCTGAAATGTATAAGAACCTTATATCTTTAGGGACTCTAAAAGATAAGGGTTGCTGGTTTCAATCCAAGAAAGGTGTCTTAGACATACTAAGAGATGATAAAGTTCTGTTAACTGGTAGGAAGATAGACACTTTATATTTCCTGCAAGGATCAACACTCTTTGGAGAAGTACATGTTCCTGAGAAAGTTAGTGATGAATCCAGGTTGTGGCATAGTCGATTAGGCCACATAGGTGCTAAAGGTTTAGAGGTACTGGTTAGAAGAGGCCTGCTGGATAAAACTAGGGTGAGTGAAGTGAAATTCTATGAGGATTGCATCTGTGGAAAGACACATAGAGTAAGTTTTGGCTCAGCTCAACATGTGACAAAAGAGAAACTGGATTACATACACTCAAATCTTTGGGGTTCACCTTCTGTCCCATTGTCTTTAGGAAAATGTCAGTACTTCTTAACTAGGCCTGGGTTTTCGGCATAAATCAAAAAACCCGAACCACCCGAACCGAGAATCTCGGTTTTTGGTTTTATATTAAATATATTAAGTAAACCGATCAGTTAAATAATTAATTTTATTCGTTTTATATTTTGGTTCGGTTCGGGAAGAGAAAACCGATCGGTTTTCATAAACCGAAAATTGCACCCCTATATAAGTGAAAAACCCTACTTTTTGCAGTTGTTTTTTGCGTTTCTCCCTACGACTCTTCCTTCTTCTTCTTGTAATTTTTTTCTCTGCGATTTTCTTTTCTTTTGATTCTTCTTTTCTATTTCTTCTTTTTTGGTTGTTCCTGTTATCCCTTTCTTCCTCGTGTGTAAGCCCCCCCTCCCCCTCCCCCGTTATCTCTTTCTTCCTTGTTTGTAATTAATTTTATTCGATTTACATTTTGGTTCGGTTCGGGAAGAGAAAACCGATCGGTTTTTATAAACCAAAAATTGTACCCCTATATAAGTGAAAAACCCTACTTTTTGCAGTTGTTTTTCGCGTTTCTCCCTACGACTCTTCCTTCTTATTCATGTAATTTTTTTCTCTGCGATTTTCTTTTCTTTTAATCTTCTTTTCAATTTCTTCTTTTTTGGTTGTTCCCGTTATCCTTTTCTTCCTCGTGTGTAAACCCCCCCTCCCCCTCCTCCGTTATCTCTTTCTTCCTTATTTGTAAGTAATTTTATTTGGTTTATATTTTGGTTCAGTTCGGGAAGAGAAAACCGATTGATTTTCATAACCAAAAATTGCATCCCTATATAAGTGAAAACCCTACTTTTTGCAGTTGTTTTTCGCGTTTCTCCCTACGACTCTTTCTTCTTCTTTCTGTAATTTTTTTCTCTGCGATTTTCTTTTCTTTTGATTCTTCTTTTCTATTTCTTCTTTTTTGGCTGTTCCCGTTATCCCTTTCTTCCTCGTATGTAAGCCCCCCTCCCCCGTTATCCCTTTCTTCCTCGTTTGTAATTAATTTTATTTGGTTTACATTTTGGTTCGGTTCGGGAAGAGAAAACCGATCGATTTTCATAAACCAAAAATTGCACCCCTACATAAGTGAAAAACCCTACTTTTTGCAGTTGTTTTTCGCGTTTCTTCCTACGATTCTTCATTCTTCTTCATGTAATTTTTTTCTCTGCGATTTTGTTTTCTTTTGATTCTTCTTTTCTATTTCTTCTTTTTTGATTGTTCCCGTTATCCTTTTCTTCCTCGTGTGTAAGCCCCCTCTCCCCCGTTATCCCTTTCTTCCTCGTTTGTAATTAATTTTATTCGGTTTACATTTTGGTTCGGTTCAGAAAGAAAAAACCGATCAGTTTTCATAAACCGAAAATTGCACCCCCTATATAAGTGAAAAACTCTATTTTTTGCAGTTGTTTTTCGCGTTTCTCGCTATGACTCTTCCTTCTTTTTCCTGTAATTTTTTTCTCTGCAATTTTTTTTTTATTCTTCTTTTCTATTTCTTCTTTTTTGGTTGTTCCCGTTATCCCTTTCTTCCTCGTGTGTAAGCCCCCACACAAACAGAACATTAGCAACATTCTGTATCATTGATAATCTCTCAGAGCAAATAAATTATTATGAAAACAATCATCTCATCTCACCAAGCCACGATCAAGAATTGCAATCAAACAGTCGATTCATGCATTCAGTTATGCTCATGACAATTACTCTCGTCAAACTAGGTTACGCAATGTCATTGAACACTCTTCCTGTAACCAGACAAGTCTCAGCAAGCATCGTTGTCTCCATACGTGTTGAACCAAACAGGATCTATACTGTCAAGTAAATTGAACCAAACAGAGCAAGAAAATACAATGAAACATAATAAGTAATCGGTTGCAACCAGTCAAGCAATGGACTAAGTGAATCTATGACAAAAAATGATCCTACACATAGAGTTGCACTGAAACGGGTACGGGAACTAAAAACAAAAACGAGAACGAGGACGAAAAACGATAAAATCAAAATTTAAAAAAACGAATACGGTATATATACGACAAAAATAAAATAAAAAATATGCATAAATTAAAATTAAAAAATTATAACATAAAAACTAAAAACATTGAAGTTTAATATCTAATTAATAAAAAATAAATTAAGCAATGAGTAAAACATTTTCAAAATCAAGCTCATCGAGTGAGAGAATTGCAAATTCTAAAAATCTCATATCTTGCATAGAATTAAAGATATCTCCACCTATATTACACATTTTGATTTTTTTATCCATATATTGATCAAAATTATTTGATATAATACGTAGATTAATCGCAATTAAATACAGAAACATTATGAAAACAAAAAAAACATTTCAAAAATAGTAGAAATATCTCCCCTTTATGGAAATACCATGGGGATATTTCCAAACCGTCCCTATAGCGTTTCTGTTTCGGAAACATTTTAAAAAAGGGGAGATTAGTTTTTGTTTCGAAAACGTTTTAAAAATGAGAGAGGTCATCTAACTGAATCTGCCGTGCTTAGCCACGGTCAAATCAACTTTAGAGGTCATGTAAACATAGAGCATAATGTCAAATCTTGTTCTATAACGTAATATTTTTCTAACAGTGATTATTTCTGTACATTTTTTTCAAAGAAGTGGAACGACGACGTAAACGTGTAGAAAAAAAGTGTTTAAACGAACAAATAAATATAGGAAACGAAGTTTGACCCCCAAAAAATGGCAACGAAGCAAGTGGAGTGGTAACGCATGACATGAGCCATCTAAAAAAAGACATGTGTTTGAATCTCATGTCCGATGATTTTTTGTTCACCTATAAATTGGAACATAAGTAACTATAATTTTTCAAGCAAAAGTACAATGAAGTTCTTGATATACCTCGTTGTGTTCTTTCTCCTCTTCAATGGTTTCATGGCCAACAAAGTAGCAAATTCTCTGATCCTAAAATCGTGCAAGCAAAATTCAGAATTTCCGTCAGCGTCTACAATTCCACATTACTACAAATTTTGTGTCGCATCTCTCCAAGAGAACCCGGAAAGCCAAAAAGTGAGAAATATCGATGAATTGACTGTGGTAGGAACGAAGAGCGCTATATCGAACCTAACAAACGTGAAAGGAATTGTAGAGAAGATTATAAAAGAGAGGAAATATAAAAGTAGGCTAAGTAAGAAGTTGTTGGAAGATTGCCTTAAGCTTTATTCTGAGGGCTATCAGTCATTAAACACAGCTTTGAAGTATCTTCAAGCAAGGGATTTCGCTAAAGCTATTGATGGTTTATATAAAGCAAGAATTGCACCATTACATTGTGAAATGGAATTCAATGGAGATAACCAACAGATATCACCGGTTAAGAAAGTGAACGATGTTCTCTTCATCATGATAGACATTCCTTACACGTTTAATATCAATGCACATGTTTCTTAGTTTAGGTTGTCGCATGAGTTCTATTTAAAAGAAAAAATAGGTTATGAAAGATCAATTTTCCTTTATAATTTTGTAAAACACTTTTTAACACGTTGGTCAAATTTTACGTGGATTTATTGCATGTTGACCATAATATGGAAAACAAAAGAATGCATGTTGACCATAATATGGGTAACAAAATAATGCATGTTGACCATAATATGGGTAACAAAATAATGCATGTTTGACCAATATAAAAACAAATAAATCGATGATTTAAGAAATAATTATCAAATTACCATATATATATATATCTTTGAACTTTTATTAAATTGTTGATGAAGATGGCATAATGGTTTTAATAGTTCAATTTTTTTAGTAAACAAGTTAATGATTTGGACAACACTAAACGTGCATATATGGAAAGTATTTATTGCATGTTGACCAATTTCAAATGAACATTTTGATCATTTAAGAAATAAGCATTAAAATTGAAATGTAAAAGAGTTTGGCACGTTAATTAATAATCTACGATTTTTTGCTTCATTTACTATAAACTGAATCACAAAGTTATAATTTTATTCATCGGTCGATTCTCATTACTCTTCTCCATTAATTGCAAAAAAACAAAAATGAAATTCTTCGTTTCGTTTGTTATGTTCTTTCTTCTGTTTAACGGTTTCGCAATCGCTCAAACTCTGATTCAAGATTCTTGCAAGAAAGCTGCAGCCAAAGACCGAAACCTCAACTACAGTTTCTGCGTCAAGTCTCTTGAAGAGGACCCGCAGAGTAAAACCGCAACTACTCTTGAAAAATTGGTCATAGCATCCACGAACAGCGCTGCTTCTAAAACGACCAACGTGAAGGGAATCGTTGAAAGTATTCTCAGGAACAAGAAAGCTTCACTGGGTATTGAAAAACTATTACGCAATTGTGTCGAGTTATATACTGTTGCTAATGGTTCTATACACGTCGCTGTGACAAGCATTAAGTCACACGATTACAATACCGCTAACGTGAATTTGGGTGCTGCTTTGGATGCACCAAGCAATTGCGAAGATGGATTCCATGAACTTAAAAAAAAATCTCCAATCAAAAATCAAAACAATGCTTTATCTCAAAAGATTTTGATTCCTTTGGCTTTTACAAATATGTTATAATAAATATACTAAAGTTTATTATTTAACATAAGAATCAATGTTTAATAAATAAATTTAAGAGCAAAGAGACATTTTCTATTTGAAAAGTTTGCTGTTTTATAAGTCTATAAGATATACCTTTTTTTTACTAAGTTGTTGATCAATGTTTAATACAAATTTTTTTTATGATTGACAAATATATACAAACTAGATTTTAGACATTGTAATTAATTATATATATTGTTAATGTAAATCATATATATATATATATAATTTATCTCATATTTAAAATAATTTTATTGTCTTTTAATATTGATTACAAAAATAAAATAGATCACGAAATCGGATTATACAAATATATTTAAATTGTATCTATTTTGGATAAAATTATAGATGTGATAAATATTCAATTAAACTAAATTTTTGTTTTATTTTTGAGTAATACCCTAAAATAGCACCTTTTAAAATTTTTCTTTCAAATCTAGCATCATAAAATTAAATTTCCAAAAATAGCACAAAAACTTATTTGAAAATAATTATTTATTCTAAATAAATTATACATAAACTTAGAGTATTGTATTTGGGTTCATTATTTCTAATTTAGGGTTTAATTTTTTTCTATTAAAATATAGTTTTAATGCATTTTAATCTTAAATTTGTGTTATTATTGGAAATTTTAACTAATGATGCTATTTTTGGAACAAAAACTTAGAAATGTGCTATTTTAGATATTTGCCTTTTATTTTTTGATTGACTAATTTTTCAAAATTCATAATATTTTGTTTTATATTGTATTTGCATTTTATGATAAAATACATTTTATATCGAAATATTAGAGATTTACATATAATATATTGTTTGGTGACAGTTTTGTAAATAATCTATTAAATTATTTTTAGATAATATTTATTTTAAAATATTCTAATATTGTGACAAATCAACGTTATATAGTTTTATATTACACGTTAACATAAGATTAATTTGTTAAAATGATTATAAATTAATATATTAGGGATTATTTATTTATTCATAAAATAGTCGTATACTGATAAGATAGTCGCAATATTAGCTAGATACGATTTGGTCAAGTGGCTACTTGGGAAGTGAAAACCAATTTCAATATGTCGCGACAGCTGGCCCGAAAGTCACCTACAATTGTGTAGCCATGGCATCCGCATCTGCCTCGGCGTCCATGATCACTAACTTCGGCTAAGAAGATGACTCATATATTCCATAGGAGATGTGCATATTGAAGATGTAGTTGTTTGATACTTATCTTTGAACTACTTGTGAAGTAGTACAAGCAGTGAGTCAGGACCTCGTGGAGACTGTCCAAGCGAAATAGAATGAAAGGAATCAGAAAGTTGGACTACGTGAGAAGCCCATTGGGAAGGATCCAACAAGCTTGGATCAAGTGGGAAGGATACAAAAAGGCAGTAAAGTGAAGTTCAAAGAATTTTCTTATTCTTGTAAAAGAATAAAGAAGCTTGCAATAAAAAGAGATATGTAAATCTTATGGAGAAAAGGAATTCGACTCTAGGGTTTTGCACAAAGAAATAAGAATATATAAGGAGGGAGAACAGTGGGACGAATTCAACACTCACAAAAGAGAGCTTTTATTCAAGGGTTTTGGGTTTCTAAGAGAGAGGGCAAAACTAAAGGGGTAAAAGGGTTTTGGTGATGTATTCCAAAATTGTGTGTAATCTTGTGAATGTGTGAGGCTAGTGTAACAAGTCAAGGGCATCTTGAGCTTGTTCAAGATCGTTTTAGGTGAGACTTGAGAATGCACCTAAAAGATTTTCTAGTATAGACACGTATTGTAGTAGTCGTTGTATCACTGCTTGACGCAGTTTTCTATTTCTATTAGCTTTTGCATTTTCAATTGGTATCAAAGCGGGCACTTGTCGGGTTATATACAAGTGTGATTCTGGAGAAAAAATGGAAAGCTATACAGATCTAGTTAACAGCTCGAGGGTGATACTAGATTCGGGAAACTATGGCTTTTGGAAGGCAAGGATGAAGTCCTTGATTCGGGACATATATGTGTTAGCCTCGAAGGCTGTTCTTGTTCAATGGGAAGAACCCACGATCAAGAATGAAGAAGGAACAGTAAGTGTGAAACTTGAGGAAGATTGGACAGAGGAGGAACTCAAGAGGTCCAAGTTTAACTCAAGGGCGCTTACTGCGATACACTACAGTGTATCAAAGAAAACCTTTGAACTGATTCAAGGGTGTGAAACTAGAAAAGAGGCGTGGGACATTCTACAAACCCATTTTGAAGGAACCAAGAAGGTTCAGAGCTCACGGAAAGATCTACTGGCTTCCAGATTTGAGAATCTGAGGATGGAAGATCATGAGTCTATTTTAGATTTTAGCTCGAAGCTGAGCTCGCTGGCACAAGAAGCGTCAACACTTGGTAAGAAATACAAAGATACCAAGTTAGTCAAAAAAAATTCTAAGGTGCCTGCCAGTAAACTTCATGGCATATAAATCAGCGCTTAGTGTATCGCAAAATCTTGATGAAATCAGTTTTGCCGAAGTGGTTGGGATGCTACAAGCTCATGAGTTAGAGCTTGAAGAAGTTAAGAAGCCAAAAAGTTTGGCTTCTAGTGCATCTACAGCTCAGGCAGGTGAGTCTGATGGAGAAGTCTCCATGAGTCTTTTAGTACGAAGGTTTGGCAGCGTACTAAGGAAGATGGAACAAGACGACAATTCAAGAAAATTTGATTCCATCAAGAAGTATGCTGAAGTAGATAAAACAGTAAAGAAACTTGATGTGGAATGCCATGAATGCAAGGGATGGGGTCATTTCGAAGCTGAATGCCCTACTGTTAAGAAAAGAGAGTTAATATTCTTAAAATGCAAAGGTATCGGTCATACTCAGACAGAATATGTGAACAATCAAAAATCAAGGAGAGAAAAGTCTATGTTAGCAGAAGATGACTCAGATGATGCTGCTGAAGATGAAGTGAACAACTTTGTGGGAATCATTGAACAAGAATCAGATGATGAGGATGATGAAACCGATCTGATAGAAAGCTATAGGGAGATTTGTGAGACACTTATCAGGCTTGGCAGAGAAAATTCAGTCCTAACTAAGGAGAAAAAACGACTTGAAGCACTGGTTGAGTCACTGCAGAGTGATCTTGAAGCTGAAAAGAAGATAAATCAGGAAGGATTGTCAACAACAAGGGAAAAGCTAAGATTGACATTCAACTACGAGCAACTAGAAAAGGAGCTTCAGTCTGAAAGAGAGCTATCAACTAGACTCCAATCCGAACTGAATCAGCAACACAAAAAGATCCACATGTTTGCTGGTACTAGGAAACTGGACCAGATTTTAAGCTGTGGGAGGACCATGAACTCCCACATGGGATTGGGCTACAGTGGAAGAAAGGAGAACTATCTTGGAGAAACCCGTTTTGTGTCAGCTAATCAGTATCGTCAATTTGCTCATGCATCAGAAAGTAGGTCAACACGCAGAATTCACTATTACTTCTGTGGAAAAGCATGACATATCAAAGCTTATTGTTACATATACATGAGAAGAATCAAGAGAATAAGAAGTCAAGGGAGATTCACATGGAATGGTGTGCGAAATCAAGTCTGTGTGAAAAAGTCTTATCTTCAAGATAAAATGAGTAGAAGTGCAGCAGAGAATACATCAGGGAGTGCATCATAGAGCACATCAGGTAGTGCATCAAAGAGCACATCAAAGAGTGTATCAGAGGAAATTTTTTACAGTAATATGGCTCTGGTTGTAGATAAATATGATGAAATTGGCCCTTGATACTTTGTTAGTGGATGCTCTCGTCACATGACAGGTTCAACAAGTAATCTTCGAGAGGTTCAGCAAGTTAAGGGAGGAAAAGTGACCTTTGGTGATGGAGGTCGTGGAATCATACAAGGGAAAGGTAAAACATGTAATGGATTACCACAATTGGATAATGTTTATCTTGTTAAAGGTCTTAAAGCCAGTCTGATCAGTGTGAGTCAACTTCTGCGATAAAGGACTAACTGTAACATTCATTAGTACAAATTGTGAGGCAGTTAATCAGAATGGTGAAAGTGCGATGAAAGGGGTTCGATCTGGAAACAACTGCTATGTGTGGGAGAATTCGATTAAATTCCTCAATGCAAGGGATGATCTACACTTGTGGCATCAACGATTGGGGCACATAAATGTTCGAAATTTAACTACTCTAGTTAAAAATGAGAAGTACGGGGAATACCTCAAATCAAGGGAGAAGATCGTATGATTTGTGGACCATACAACAAAGGAAAACAAGTTAAAGTCCAGCATAAGAGGGTTGCTGACGTTCAAACCAAAGCAGTACTAGAGCTAGTGTATATGGACTTGATGGGACCAATGCAAGTTGAAAGTTTGGGTGGTAAAAAATACGTCTTTGTGCTTGTGGATGATTACTCCAGGTTTACGTGGGTTCGCTTCATTCGTGAAAAATCAGAAACAGCAGACAACTTTAGGATATGGGCACTCCAATTGATAAATGAGAAGGAAAGCATCAAAAGAGAGCGTAGCGATCATGGAGGAGAGTTCCAAAATGATACTATGAAAGTGTTTTGTGAAAATCATGAAATAGCTCATCAATTTTCTGCTCCAAGGACTCCTCAACAGAATGGGGTGGTTGAGAGGAAGAATAGAACACTTCAGGAGATGGCTCGAGCCATGATTCATAGAAATAACGTTCTTGTAAGATTTTGGGCAGAAGCGATAAATCCGGCGTGCTACACAGTCAACAGAGTATACGTCAGGAAGGGAACAACAAAGACTCCATATGAATTGTGGAAAGGAAAAATACCAAACCTAAGTCATTTTCATGTTTTTGGATGCATATGTTACATTCTCAATGACAAAGACCATCTGGGAAAGTTTGATTTGCGAAGTGAAGAAGGGATGTTTCTGGGTTGCTCAACAAGTAACTCTGCTTTTAGAGTCTACAACATGCAATCGTGTGTGATTATGGAATCTGTTAATGTGGTGTTTGACGATCAGTCTTTCATGAAGTGGTATGAAGGAAATTGTGGCAGTGAAACAGATCAATCAGAAATAAACAGTAAGGAACAAATCACTACAATAGTGGAATAAAGTAGCTCAGAGGATCACAGTAACTCAAACAAAGATCCGGCAGATCAGAGCTCAGATCAACAAGTTCACAGAAATCATTCGTCATCTGATGTCATAGGAAATGTGATGGATGGAAGGAAAACTCGAGGTGTGAAGATCAACTTTAGAGAAATGGTACATTTCGCTAGCTTTGTCTTAGTTCTTGAACCAAAATCACATGTTCAGGCACTTGAAGATGAATTCTGGATTGTTGCGATGGAAGAAGAACTAGAACAGGTTGTTTGAACTGATGTATGAAAGTTGGTTCCTCGACCTGATGGAGTAAATGTGGTTGACACAAAGTGGATTTTCAAGAACAAGATTGTTGAAAATGGAGTTGTGGTACATAACAAGGCTCGACTTGTAGCTCAAGTTTACTCTCAAATTGAGGGAATTGATTTTGAAGAAACCTTTGCTCCAGTGGCTCGTCTCGAGTCTATCAGGCTATTCCTAGGTTCCCTCCTAGTTCACTGTGACAACACGAGTGCTATCAGTATATCAAGGAATCCGGTACAGCACTCGCGCACAAAACACATCGATATTCGACACCACTTTATCCACGATCTAGTGGAGGAGAAACATGTAGTGGTTGAACACATTGTCACTGATTTGCAACTGGTTGATTTATTTACAAAACCATTAGATTTTATTCGTTTTATCACATTAAGAAATGCAATTGGTGTTTGCGAGATATGACTCTGTTTAAAGCTTGTAGGACTGGACTATGTGCTGATCAAGAAGCATATGAAGTTTTGATTCAGTTTGGATCACTCGCTTCGTGAAAAAGAGCTACCTATCATGTCGTCATCTCTGACTCTCAGTACATGTTTCATGGAGTGACGTATCATCGAGCTGCTCCTGAGAAATCAAGTGATGGAACTGTCTCACGTGCTGTTACAAAAAAAAAAGAGGCAGAAAAACGAAGCCAAGAAAAATATGGAGAACAAAAAGAAAAGAAAATAAGAAAAAGAAAGTCAAAAAGGAGAACACAAAGCTCAAACTGTGTATCTCAATCTTCTGTCACTCCTTGAACAAATGTTGAAAACTAACTCAGTGCATGATAAAGACATGATAGTGTGAAAGCTAGTCATAGCAGCAGTGACCACCAGACATTACGAATCAGGCCAAGTAGAGTATGTTATCTTGATCTGGTACAAAAAATCGGTTAGAGTCATGTTGAGCAATCTCGTTGTATACTTGTGTGGCATATTCTTGCTTTATTTTTTCCTGTTTGATTCAGTCACAGTTGCTTGGTGATGTATGTGACAACCATGCCAGTTGGTTCCCCATAGCGTTGGATATTGTTTATGGTTGTTGGTCTCTTGTGTTGTGCTTAATGCTGTACTACTAATTTGTTGTTAAGTGGTTGATTTAGTGAGCTTGTGAGGATGATCTTTTTCATTGGTTGATACAGTGAGCTTGTTAAGGAGTCTTGATGCAATGGTTGACCTTGTGTTTGAAGGAAGCAAGCAGTCTTTGGCTGAGTTTTGTGACGAGCTTATTGACACTGTTGCTGCACTATCAGCTCTTGGTGATGTTGTTCGTCAGCTTCAACATGCTTTCAGAGGTATTGTGTTTTTAACTTATGTGCTCACAAGCAAGGGGAGAAGAGGATCTTAGTACTGATTCTGAGTCATTTTGATAGTACAACAATTTGTTCTCTTAGTACTGATTCTGAGTCATTCTGATAGTACAACAGCTTGTGTTAAACCAAGTTTTTTGGACTCTCATTGTGGTAGTAGTTAAGATGACCAGACTTTTTCTATAAGTTTCTGCTATGATAACTAAGATGGCTAGAATCATGGGAGAGATTTGTGTTTATAAACAGAACCTTGGGACTGAGTCTGAATCATTTTAGTAAGGATCTTAAGGATGCGCAAGTGTTGAATCATTTTGGTAAGGATCTTAAGGATGCGCAAGTGTTAGTGTGAAAATGTTTGTGTGGTTGTTGTGCAGTTAGATCGAGTTTTGTGAATGTCTGACTAAGGCTAGAATCGTGGGGGAGAATGGTTGGTTGTTTCTTTTGTTAAGACTAGAATCGTGGGGGAGACTTTTTTTGTAACCAACTCATATATCTCTCCGAACAGTTATTTTTTTTAATAACATAAATTTGAGATCAAATCAATTCGTGGCTGTTGTTTCTCTGTTTCTCGTGTGTGGTGTGAAATCCTCTGTTCAGGTGCTTGTAAGACACATAAGTTAAAAAGGGGGAGATTGAAGATGTAGTTGTTTGGCACTTATCCTTGAACTACTTGTGAAGTAGTACAAGTAGTAAGTCAGGACCTCGTGGAGATTGTCCAAGCGAAATAGAATGAAAGGAAGCAGAAAGTTGGACTACGTGAGAAGCCCATTGGGAAGGATCCAACAAGCTTGGATCAAGTGGGAAAGATACAAAAAGGCAGTAAAGTGAAGTTCAAGGAATTTTACTATTCTTGTAAAAGAATAAGGAAACTTGCAATAAAAAGAGATATGGAAATCTTATAGAGAAAAGGAATTCGACTCTAGGGTTTTGCACAAAGAAATAAGAATATATAAGGAGGGAGAACAGTGGGACGAATTCAACACTCACAAAAGAGAGTTTTTATTCAAGAGTTTTGGGTTTCTAAGAGAGAGGGCAAAACTAAAGGGATAAAAGGGTTTTGGTGAGGTGTTCCAAGATTGTGTGTAATCTTGTGAACGTGTGAGGCTAGTGTAACAAGTCAAGGGCATCTTGAGCTTGTTCAAGATCGTTTTATGTGAGACTTGAGAGTGCAACTAAAAGATTTTCTAGTAGAGACACGTATTGTAGTAGACGTTGTATCACTGCTTGACGCAGTTTTCTATTTCTATTAGTTTTTGCATTTTCACATATAATATATATGTACAAGAGGATTGGATCTAGATTAAAGTACTTACAGAAGGTTCATAAACGTAAATTACAAATATTTATGTAATTAAAGTGTTTTTTTATGTTTCTTTTACACGAGTGTTCAAGATAGAGGACTTGCCCCTTCAAGATAGATGGGTCTTTGCAGCTCGAATCATGTATCTTAGTTCTAGGAACCGTGCAAGGTGGTCACGGTTTTGTGAGAACATTGGTGAGTTGGTATTTGGTGTTGTCGTGAGCTACACGAAGAATGATGTGTTGAACATGCTCCTGAATGTAATGGTATCAATGGCAGTATGTTTCATTCGTGAATGAAACACGGAGTTTGCATATTGGAAAGTTGCTCCCACATTTCAAAAGTAAACCACTATGTTTTCCATTGACAGAAGAGAGGAGAAGACAAATAAGAGAGAAGATGCAGCCAAAAAGGATTCTCGAAGCTTTTCATGTCTTGCAAGAGAATGTGAGGATGGTAACATCATTCAAAGCTTTTTTCGTAGGTTTTTCACAAGTGGATCAAGAAAGATTCTCCAAGTAGAAAGTGTTTTTAGAACATCATCATCACAATGAGTTTTCTAAAGCAGGAAATTTATTGTTGCTATGAGCATCACTATGATTTATAATAGTTTGGTTATGAATTTAAAAATAATAATGTTTCAAACATGTATAAAACACATGCACCTACATGAAGTAAACATTTTAACAGAATATTAGGAAATATACGCATCCAACTCAAAATCAATCGGTAATGAATGGAGTGTCCCATATTCGTTATATACATGTGTAGAAAGTCTCCAACTTCCAATGTGGGACTTTCACACATTCTAATATGCCTCCTCGAGATGTGGGCGGGACACGCACCAACATCTTGAACATAACACGATAATACGGGTCACTTCTAATGGGGGAAGCCGTTTTTGTGGGAAATCACATGTCGGACTAACATGGGCTCTGATACCGTATTAGGAAACATGGACATCCTATTAGAATGTGTGAAAGTCCTACATTGGATGTTGGAGACTTTCTACACATGTATATAAGGAATATGGGACACTCCACTCATTGCCAATTAGTTTTGAGTTGGATGTCCATGTTTCCTAATACAGAAATCCATATTTTAGAGTTAAAATAGCCCTAAGTTTTCTGATTAATAATGATATAAATTATTAGAAACCCAAGACACTTCTTTACCAATTTTTAACGTAATGAATAGAATTTCGTAGAGAATTTGATCAATACATATTTCTGTATTCTGTTTTGCTAAACATTTATCTATTTCTTTAACATGTAAGGAAAAATAACAAGAAAGCGACGACTTGGAAGCAAAGAATGTTAGAGCGAACAATTAGGCCAGACGACGTAAGCGGAGTGGTAAAGCGTGACATGAGGTCATGAGCTCTCTAAAAAAGGCCGTTGGGTTAGTTAACAATCTCATGTCACTAAACAACCAATGAGATTCTCCGTTTCATTTTATTTATACATTGGATTACAAATTTAAACCTTCTTCTATCAATCGTTCTTCTCAGTACTCAACTAAAGAGAAAAAATGAAATTTCTGCTTAACCTTGTTATGTTCTTTCTCCTCTTGAACGGTTTGGCAACTGCGCAATCTCTCATTCGAGATTCTTGCAAGAAAGCTGCTGCTAAAGACCCTCAATTCAAGTATGATTTCTGTGTGAAATCTCTCGAACAGAATCCACAGAGCAAAGCTGCAAAAAGTCTCGACGGATTGGTCACAGCATCGACCAAAGGCGCTGCGTCAAAAATGACAAGCTTGAAAGGAATGGTTGACAAGATTCTCAAGAAGAAGAAATATGCAAAGGAGAGTGAGATGCCATTACGCGATTGCCTCCAGCTTTATACAGACGCTACTGATTCCTTAAATGAAGCTTTAAAGAGCGTTAAATCGCGTGATTACAAAACTGCTGCTACGGTTCTGAGTGCTGCAATGGATGCACCGAGCACTTGCGAAACTGGATTCAAAGAAAGAAAAACACCTCAGAAATCTCCGGTTACGAAAGAGAACAACACGTTGTTTCAAATGATTTTGATTCCTTTAGCTTTTACAAATATGTTGAAAGGAAAATAGTATAAAAGTGTAAAAGACAATCATATCGATAAAGTACCTTAGAGTAATCGGCTTGCTCACTGTGCAAGCAACGGTCGTAGCCTCTAGCCTTTTAAAAGTCTTGAATAAAGAGTTATCTGCATATTTTACAGATCATAGAAGCCTCAGATAAGCCAAAAATCTTTCAAAAATTCAATACCTACGTTGATAAGTTTGGTGTTTTTACAGTACGACATTATCCGGTATAACTGTGCGTGTTCAATCCGGTTTAACATATCCAAACCAAATAGAAAATGAAAGGAAACAGATTCGAAAAAACATATGAATTTCAAAACCTCGATTACTTTCAAAATCTGTTAGATATAAAATTTTGTTTGAAAACCTGAAACCATATTTAACTGAACCAAATGATACTATTTATAAGCAAAATATTTTAAAAACCGAAATGGACATGATCAAATCGTGAAAGCTTCATATAAGAGTAAAAGTCATCAGGTTTTGTTTTCTTACATGCGTGCAATGTGAAGCCCATCTTCGCTATCTTCATCTTCTTTATTCTTCTGATCATCATCGTCACGGTAGCAGTTACTTGATGACCCCAACAAGAAAGGTTGATCCTTTAGAATCGAAACCTGATCCATCGGAATCACATTTCTTTTATAGTTCCATACCAACATTGATGTGTAATCTTGAGGCGAAACGAGTCCGTTCTCTCTAACAAATCTCTTCTGCTCTTCTAATGTTTTCGGTTCATCGAGTGTTAAGTACTCCATCAAAAACTTCTCGTGATCAGGCCTCCAATTACCCGGAAAAGGTGAGTAATCGGTTTCCGGAACAAGAGACATTCTTGTGTAAACAAGTCCATCAACAGATTCAGCAAGACCCATTCTCAAGAGATTGTGATATTCGGGTGACTGACCTTTCTTCTCCTTTAAAGGACGGCTCAGATTCCGAGCACCGATCTTGTACACTTTTGCTCTTGATCTAAGCTTGTACTTTGCAGCATAAAGCTTAGCAAGCGAACCACGAATAATATAAGAACAGAAATTCACAATTTTCTTCCGGTTATCTGCAAAACGGTACCACTCAGCAACCGTTGTCAAAAACTTGTTCATCTGCGCGTTGGTATGAGCTTGAGTGGCGTGGAACATTCTAAAACAAGGTTGCGGATCTGGATCACGATCTCCTTTGATGAAATTCAGCTTTCGAAATTGTTTGATGCATTGTTTCAAACTAGCTGTAACGGATAAGAGCGTTCCCACACCTTTTTCACTTATAATCTTCCCACCGGTTGCAGTATACCTCAAAGTCGGATACACAACTCGGCGACACAAAACATGATCAAGAAACATTATACCTTTGGTTATATGTTCTATGGGGAGATTCTCATTGTCGAGTCTGAGCATATACTTCTGATCAACAAACTCAATTAGCTCTTTCCTCAATGTTGCAGCATCAGCTCGAGGCCCACGGACTCCAATTAATATATGACCTCCGTATCTTACATAATCCATTTTCCTTGTTTTGTCAGGACCGCTCGTTGGAACAAATTCCGGCCAGGAGGTGCTTCCTTGATCCGTTTCTCCATCCGGGTTATTCCATATAACATCGCTTTTGGAAGGACGGTAAAAATCTTTCACTTTTGATTCCATCCAACGATCGAGCTCATCGAGACACACATTAACTAAAAGAGGACTAAGAATCCCGCAATGTCCCCACTGCGGAGTCTTCCCAGCTTCTTCAGGAGCAAAACCGAAGAACGTCTCTAACCAGTAAGGATCAGGCTTGGGCTCATCGTCAGCCAAAACCCGTTTTTTCTGATATTTTCTTTTCTTCGTCTTCTTCTTCTCTCCACCATCTTCGACTTTAGTAGTTACCACCGGTGTCACCAAGGCCGATTTAATCAAATCAATAATTTTCTTATCTCTAACATCTCTCATCAAAGAACTAATCACAAACCCAACTTTCATTCCATCCAAAACCACACTTAAATCACCCTTAACATACCACAAATAACCTGCAAAATTCCTCCGAATCACTCTCAAAACTGTATGCGCGGTTCTCCCGGGCCTAAAGGCAAACGACTTCTGCGAAAACCGGGATTCGTAAATAGGTTCTAGTATCATCAACAAAACTTCTTGAACTATCCTATCCTGAAATGGAGTTGGTTGTGTAGTAGTCAAAATCGCTTTGATCTTCCTCTTGGACAAAGACTCGTAATCTGTTTTATCACTAGGAGATTTTATATAGAAATCCAAACGAGCTCCCCATTTAAACCGATCATCAAGAACAGAATTTCTTAGAGCTAACAGATTCTCTAGAGCAGGTCTCTGAATCGAGCTACGAGGCACATAAGCACCCAATTCGTCACAGCAAACCTTCTGATAAGCCAATACCCATAACTCGAATCTTCGAAGATACGAGGCCAAATTGGTCGCGGTTTTGTCTGGTTCTTTGAAATTCTCAAGCCACATCTGAGAACATAGCGAAACTCCATCTTCTTTCAACAGATTCGCTGGGTCATCGGGATCTGGGGATTGCTGTCTTCGTTGAGGCGCGAAGTAGGAGAGATAACGGAAAATCGCAGAGCCATTAGGGCTACAAGTGAGAGGGTTTGTGACGAAGCAGTAAACGTTGCCACAGCTACTACGAGCAGAAGAAGGATTGAGCCATTTGCAAGGACCAAAAATAGAGAAGCTTCGACGCATTTTGGTGATGGAATATGAGTCTGCACGATTCGTTCATAGAAAGATAGTGTTAGAATCATCGAGAACTTAAAAACTGAATCAGTAATGAAAAATTCGAGAAGAATAGTTTGTGATTAGTTCTTACGGAGACGAATTAATAGAAAGATTGACGGAAGGTTCGTCTCCTGTCGTCTTCTTCAGGGAAATGGTGGAAACTGGTAAGCCTCGTTAAACCCCAAACCTTGTGTTTCACTGTTTTGTGAGAGGAGGAAGCGATGAAGATACCTGAAAACAGAACAAAGAATAGATGTGAGGAAAACGAGATGGGCTTTAGTTCTAGGCCCAACAGTTTTAGGTGTAATTTTCTTACACCTGGTTGCAGCAAAATCTAGGGCTAGGTTTTCGAATTTTTTCGGGTCAATCGAATCGGTTTTTTCAGTTTTCGGTTAATTTGGTTTTGAAAAATATTGACTGAAAAAAGATAAATACAAAAACGGTTTGGTTCAAGTTTTTTATCAGTTTAATTGATTCAGATTTTAATATATAAAACCATTCCGAAAAACCGAATTTCAACTTGATTTTTGATTTAACTATTTAAAATTTAAATTTAATCAGTTTAATGTTCGGTATATCAGGTTTTTCGGTTAATTTCAGTTTAATTTGATTCAGTTTTTCGGTTTAATTCGGTTCATTCGGTTTTTAAAATCAGTTGGACTAGTTCGCTCCAATTCGGATCAGTTGATTGGACTAATTAAACCGAAAAATATAGAGAATTAAATTCTTATCTACTAATAATACTAAAAGAATAGATTCGGTAAAACATTTTATTAAAAGGCAAAAACCAGAAACATAAATCATTATTGAAAATTTCTTTCAGCAGATAAGAAATCAGAATACGCTTCCAATCAGCCTAAAAACAAGTCTTGAACAGAGAAGCTGATATCCAAAAACCCCAATGAGACTAAATAAGCATGAATTTCAAAGGATCTAGGCACGTTCTTCCTTCAGATTTTCGAATTCATAGAATGTAAGCTAGTTAATATATTGTATCCATTTTTCTGAGACCATAGTGCATACTTATAATCGAGGCTGATACCTCAAATCCAACTCAAAGAGGCAACTACACTTAAAGAACAATAATCTCAAACGTTAGTGTTTGATTATGGTAAAAACGATTGGAAATACTCAAAATATTTAAAAAAATAACAATCTCAAAATGTTTAGTGTTTAAAAATGGTTTCAGGATTCCATATGTTCTCTTTTTCTTGTATCCGGCTAGCAAAATGCAAACAAAAATCTCATCACAGAGAAACAGCACAAGTTGGCGAGAATCAATCACAATAAGCAAGTTAAAAGAAATCGAAACCAAAGGCATCTTGATAAGTAAATCAAATGAAATTGGACATAAAAACATAAAAATAGATTTCACATCACACACCATAAAGAAATCAAGTAAAATAGAGTTTTCAATATCAATACCAGTATACAAAAACACAAAAACAAATTCCAAACATATCAATGGCAATACTTATAAAACATGAAACTGCAAACGATGAACATTCTATCTCTCTCCATGCAACATTCTAGATAGAGTGAAACCCGAACTCAGTGTTCAGGAATTGGTGAATTTTGTGAACGCATAATACTATGTTAACACGAACAAATCAAATATGAATCAAGAAATTAAACAGATTTCTTCGAATCTTAATCTAAAAAATACACGATCTAAAAACACTAACACCGAAACCAAACAAAACCTTACCTATTCACCTTGAGGAGATCTCAATGTTTCATAAGAAAAAGAAACAAAGAACAAGAAAAAAGAATAGAAACAGAAGAGAAAAAGAAGAAGAAGAATCAAAGAACAAGAAGAAAGAGCAGAAACAGAATAGAAGAAGCAGAAACAAAAGAGAAGAAGCAGAAACAAAAAGCCAAAGAAAAGGAGAAATGTCGCAGCCGGTAAGGTTGCTGCCGCAACCAAAAATTCTCAGAAAAATTAGGATTGTATCATCGATTTTTAACTTATAAAGGAGTGTATTTTTAACTTATCATGCCTCACATAAACACTATTTGCACATGTCTAATATCGAAATAACGAGATTCACTAAAATCGTATAAACAGATTATATGTTCATAAAACACACAACCCGACTTACTGGCAAATATCCTTAAAAACGAAGAAAAGGAATTCAGTTGTAGTAAGTAGTGAGAATTATAGAGAAAGTGATAGAGGAGCAAGAAAAATATTTCCGATGATTCTCTGCAAATCCGATTCTTCTTTTTAAACTCGTCTGCTGCGTAACAACCTGTGCCCGCGTCCATTTTCTCTCTCCAGATCCTAACCGTTCCTTTCGATCTGTATCATAGCCGTCTACGTGTACTACTATGTATATATATATAAGTAAGAATTCGTATTTGCATCTTCCTGCAACAAAACTCCCTGCCCGAAGAACCTTGTCCTCAAGGTTTGAACTGAGGAAATCGCTCCCGTAGATCTGCTAAGAATTCCCACGTAGCTTCTTCCTCCGGTTCATGTGCCCACTTTATCAAGACTTTCGTAGCTGCCTGTCCTTGCCTATTCACCATCTTGCGTTGCAATATCCGTTCTAGCGTTTTACTCAGCACATCCTCGACCACTGGAGGAAGTGTAGGAGAAACCGGAGCATTGTCGACCACCAATTTTAGTTGAGAAACATGGAAGACGGGGTGTATGAGTGATCCTGCTGGTAACTCCAGTTTGTAGGCGACTTTACCACATTTGTCCACGATCTTGTAAGGTCCGAAGTATTTAGGAGCCAATTTCTGATGTTGCCGAAGAACCACTGATTGTTGTCGATATGGTTGTAACTTGACATATACCATAGCTCCGATTTGAAAATTCCGATCAGTACGCTTCTTGTTGGCCAATTGTTGCATCCTGTGTTGGGCTCGTAAGAGGTGGAACTTGAGGACTAGTATCATGTTTTCCCGGTCTTGTAAGCATCTGGCGACTACAACAACCTTGGATTCGCCTGGCAAGTACGGTAAATGTATTGGTGGAGCTTGACCATACACAACTTCGTAAGGGGTCATTCGCGTCGACGTGTGGTAATTGGTATTATACCAGAACTCAGCTAGAGGAAGCCATTTTTTCCACAGAAAAGGTCTGTCACTGCACATACATCGAAGGTAAGTTTCTAAACAGCAATTAACGACCTCCGTTTGTCCATCACTCTGAGGGTGATAGGCTGTAGAAAGATTCAGAGCGACCCCTTGCAAGCTAAACAGTTCCTACCAAAACTCACTGAGGAAAATTGTGTCTCTGTCGCTGACTATTGACTGTGGAAAGCCATGGAGCTTAAATACATTGTCCAGAAACACTTGAGCTACGGAAGCTGCTGAATAAGGGTGACTCAAAGCCATAAAATGTGCAGCCTTACTCAACCTATCGACCACGACAAAAATTACCGACTTACCAAAAGAAGGAGGGAGACCTTCAATGAAGTCCATGGATATGTCAGTCCAAATCGTCTCTGGGATAGGAAGAGGCTGTAGCAATCCTGGATAGGCTGTTGGATCATACTTGCATTGTTGGCACACGTTGCAGCTGCGAATGAAGGCCTGGATCTCCTTGGACATTCCTTTCCAATAAAAGATGCTTTTAATCCTCTAGTGGGTTGCATCCCTGCCTGAATGTCCACCCATACCCGTACAATGAATCCATTCGAGTATTTTGTTCTTGAGAGTAGCATCATTAGGAACTACAATCTTACTCTTCCCGCGCAGGATGTTCTATGACCAGCTGTAGTGTTTCCATGAATGATTGTTTGTCTGTAACTCCTCAATGTTTGCTTTAAGAACCTTGTCAGTTTGATAAAGCGACTGAATCTCCTTCAGAAGATCGCACTCCAGTACCGACATGGCCATATGCAAGACCTCTGTTCCCTCCACCCGAGATAATGCATCTGCCACCAAATTTTCCTTACCTTTCTTATATTGAATCTCGTAGTCGAATTCGAGTAATTTGGGTAGCCATTGCTGCTGAATAGGTGTGTTAGGTCGCTGCGTAGATATTTTAAGCTTCGTTGATCAGTCTTGATTATGAAATGCCCCACCAACAAATAATGCCTGCATTTCTGAACCGCAAAAACCACTGCAAGCAACTCTTTTTGATAGATGGAGAGATGGAGTTGCTTACCCGTGAGATGACGACTGATGTATGCCAAGGGATGCCCTTCCTGCATCAGGATTGCGCCAATACCCTGTCCACATGCGTTTGTTTCCACTACAAAAGGTTTGTCGAACCGTGGTAGAGCGAGTACAGGCGCTGAACAGAGTGCTTCCTTCAGCTCCTCAAAGGCCACCTGAGCTTCGGCTGACCACAGAAAGGAATCCTTTTTAGTTAAAGTTGTTAACGGCCTCGCAATCAGCCCAAAATTTTGTACAAATCTCCTGTAGTACCCAGCTAAACCCAGGAACCCCCTTAACTGCTTTAGCGTCTGAGGTTGTGGCCAATCCTTGACTGCAACAATTTTACTTGGGTCGGTGGAGATTCCCTGAGCTTCAATAAAATGTCCCAAGTACTCAACACGATCCGTAGAAAAGACACATTTGCTTTGTTTTGCGTATAAGTTGTGTCGTCGCATGATCTCAAAAACAGCCCTCAAATGCGTGATATGAGATTCCAAAGAAGAGTTGTGAACCAAGATATCGTCGAAGAAGATAAGGACTGATCTCCGTAATAATGGCTGAAATACCGCATTCATCAACCCTTGGAATGTGGCCGGAGCATTCGTGAGGCCGAAAGGCATGATTAAATACTCGTAATGTCCACTGTGGGTTTTAAAAGCCGTCTTATGCACATCCTCCTTAGCCATACGCACTTGGTGATAACCGGCTCGCAAATCAATTTTAGAGTAAATAGTAGACCCTCCCAATTCGTCCATAAGGTCTTCGATTAAGGGAATGGGAAACCTGTCTTTCACTGTGAGGTTGTTGAGACCTCTGTAATCCACACACAACCGCCAAGAACCGTCTTTCTTCTTCACTAAAACCACCGGTGATGCATATGGACTGGAACTTGCCTGAATGGTTTCCGCGTTTAACATTTCTTGTACCATCTTATTAATTTCATTCTTTTGGTAGACAGCATACCTATATGGGCGTTGATTAACTGGATTTGCACCTTCCAAGAGGGAATCCTGTGATCGTGATGTTGTCTAAACGGAGGGAGCTTGTTTGGTTCTTCGAAAATATCCGAAAACATCTTCAAAATATTCTCGATTTCGGGCTGCCCACTGGAGTTTATCGACTCTATTTCCATGGAATATAAGGAGGCAGGTGCTGTGTAACTCGAGTCCTGCACGCAAATCATGGCTAGTTGTGACTGTTCTTCCCTCACCTTATTTAGTCTGTTGGCTTTTACTTCCCGAACTGAGCCTTGCTTAATACCATGTAACAACACCTTCTAACTTCCTAGTTTAAACCTCATTTCCAACTTCCAGAAATCCCATGTGATAGGTCCTAATGTCTCAAGCCATTGAATTCCTAGAACCATGTCACAACATCCTAAAGGAATCACCATCAGGTCTGCTTTGAAAGGAACTCCTTGGGAACTCCACGAAAATTGATCAACCTTTGCCACGATTTTGAGTTTGCTCCCATCTGCTACTGATACCCGAGTACTTCTTGCTGGTTTAAGGTTGCATCCCAGTTGAGCAGCAACTCCTTTGTCAATGAAATTGTGCGTTGACCCAGAGTCAATTAATATAAATAGGTTTCTCCTCTCGTGCACACCTCTAACTCGCATTGTTTGATACCCCGAGATGCCTGCCACTGCATTTACCGAAATCTGAGCAATGTCAAGCTCTTCTTCCTCGCTTACGTCCTGAACCTCCTCTGTGGTTGCTTCCTCCTCTTCTTCTGTTGTTTCGATCATAAACAGCTGAGTTTTCTTATGTTTCAAATAATGACCAGGAGTGTACTTCTCATCACATAAGTAACATAGTCCCTTGGCCCTCCGTTCGTTCATTTCCTCGTTTGTCAACACCTTCTTCTGTGTAGTCATAATTCCTTTCCCTTTATCACTTACAGGTGGGGTAATGGTACGTAGATCTTCTTCCTTCTTGTAAGGGAGCAATCCCTTATTCCCTGACATTTTCCCGGCTCCCCATAACGGAACACCACCTGATTTGGGATGTGCTTTCTCATAGAGTCGGCCTAACATCAAACATTGACGAATTGATTGAGGTTGAAACATACGCACATGCATTTGTGTGTCATTTCTCAATCCTGCAAGGTAAGCACTGACCAAGTATTCCTCCGGTAAGCTGACTCGCGTTCTGATGAGCTCAAACTTACTGTGATACTCCATTATTCCCGTCGTTTCCTGCAACCATTTTAGTTCAGCAATTGGATCGTCTAAAATTTCCTCGAATCTCTCCTTAATACATGCCTTATAAGTAACCCAGTCATGAAAAATATGTTGACCCATCTCCGATTGCATAACTGATTGGTGCCAAGTGGCTGCGATATCATCAAAATGTATCGAAGCGATTCCCACTTTGAGATCCTCCGGCGTGCGATCAATCTCAAAAAACTGTTCCACCTTAAACAACCACTCTTTGATCTTCTCACCATTAAACCTAGGGAAATCCAGCTTCGCTAGTCTAGTCATTCCGGAGTAAGAAGGATTACCGTTTTGACGGAATACTCTGTTTCCCTCTGAAGTCAAACCTACAGTGATCGGCGTGACTGAAACTCCGGTTCGTCCTGCGTATTGATCGTCACTGGAAGAAGCTGTTCCTTTACTAGATATAAGCTTGATGGCCTCAAACATTTTAGCAATGCTTTTGTCCATCTTCGCCTCCAACGCCTCTAATTTCGAGCCTAGAATCTCCTCCATATCCTTGGTCGCTTTCTCCTTAGCTAACGTCTGAGCTCGGGTTTCCGCCATTGTTTCCGAGGTCATCTGGAGCTCTGATACCTTTAATATCGAAATAACGAGATTCACTAAAATCGTATAAACAGATTATATGTTCATAAAACACACAACCCGACTTACTGGCAAATATCCTTAAAAACGAAGAAAAGGAATTCAGCTGTAGTAAGTAGTGAGAATTACAGAGAAAGTGATAGAGGAGCAAGAAAAATATTTCCGATGATTCTCTGCAAATCCGATTCTTCTTTTTAAACTCGTCTGTTGTGTACAACCTGTGCCCGCATCCATTTTCTCTCTCCAGATCCTAACCGTTCCTTTCGATCTGTATCATAACCGTCCACGTGTACTACTATGTATATATATAAGTAAGAATTCGTATTTGCATCTTCTTGCAACAATGTCTTAGCGTATTCGGTCATACACTACACCTACAACTAGTAAAAACGTAACCCTAATTTTCTCAATCAAATAACCATATTTACTAATTTTATCAAATAAATAATAATATAAATATTATCAAACTATTTATGCACTGAATACCCGCTTATTACGATTTTTCACTATTTTTATCATTGTATCATATATTTTTCAATACTTTTTGCTAGGCCTGTCAAGTGGGTCGCACCCGCCCCGCATGACCCGCCCCGCGGAAAGTTGATGATTTTTTTCATAAATTTTTTTACCCGCAAAACCCGTGAATTATTTTTTTAAAATCCGCACCCGCCCCGCATTAATCTAGCAGGTTTGCGGGTGATCCGCGACCCGCTTCGTTTTCTAAATTTTTTAAAAATATTTAGTTAAAATAAATCCAAATAATAATAAATTTAACATTAATGCAATTAAAAACTATGGCAAATTGTTAGATTACACCAATTAACAAAATATGTCTGAAATACATATTCAAAATTTCCTTATGTTGTTGTTATTCATGTGAAACTAAATAACTCACTTCTCAAATGATGATGTTCTTTTTAGGAAATACTGAACGTGACACAAAAGCTGCAACAGCTTGAAATCCGAATGATTCAATTGAAAAAACAGAAAGTTGGAGAACTCAAACGCTCACCCCAAACTGGTATGGAAACTCTACATTTTGAAACAATTATTTCACATCCATTTAGAATATCATTACTATTCCAAAAGTTAAACTTGACCTGGAATGTTATTTTTTGAAGCCTTGAGTTTTTGACTGCTTTGCAAATTCATAAAACTGATTCTCTCCACTCAATTTGAAAAGCACCTAGGGTTTAAACGTATGTATTCATCTGAATAAGTCATTGCTACTTATTCTTCCAAGATAATTTCTTCTGTATAGGCGGATTGCAACATCAACAAGACGTCACAGAGATCTAGAGAGACAGTGAGAGAGATCCAGAGAGACAGAGAGAGATCTAGAGAGACCGAAAGAGATCTAGAGAGACAAAGAAATCTAGAGAGACAAAGAGAGAGACCGAGAGAGAGATTGAGAGAGAGACTTCGAGAGAGAGTTTGAAAGAGAGACTTTGAAAGTCTAAGAGAGACAGAGAGAGAAAACGAGAGAAACAGATAGAAAACAAGAGAGAGATAACGAGAGAGAGAAATCGAGAGACAGAGATTAAGATAGATGTTAGATTCAGCTCGACGAGAAAATGGGAAAAACTGTGTATTCGACTAAACTCAACAAGTCTGTTACAAATGAAGAAGAAAGCTATTTATAGTTGGTTTTTACATAACCTTTTATAACCAAAAATCCGGTTAAATAACATTAACTCTAATACCCTCCCCTCAAGATGGAATGAACAAATTGTGAATGCCCATCTTGGATGTTAACACTTTGAACAGATTCGGTTGAACTGATTTTGTGAACAAATCAGCTAGCTGATTGTCAAACCTAACATGAAGTGTTCTCAGAAAACCATTCTGCAATTTTTCACGAACAATATGACAATGATTCTCCACATGTTTTGTGTGTTCATGAAAAACCGGGTTGGAAGCAATATGTAAGACTGATTGGTTGTCACAATATAGATTGGCAGGAACTTGTGGTCGGCAATGAAGATCATGCAAAAGATTATTCAACCAAATAAGCTCACACGTTGCATCGGCCATAACCTTATATTCTGCCTCCGAACTGCTCCTGGAAATTGTAGGTTGCTTCTTTGATCTCCAAGATATAAGAGATTGACCAAAAAACATACAATAGCTAGTGATAGACATGCGAGTATCCAGACAGGTTGACCAATCGGCATCAGAAAATGTAGTCAATTTGATCTTCGAAGATGCAGAGTAAAATAATCCTTGTCCTGGATTATTTTTGAGGTATCGTAGAACTCGGTTTGCTGCTTGAAGATGAAGAGAAGTGGGATGAGCCATATATTGACTCAATTTGTGAACAGCAAACATAATATCTGAACGGGTATGAGTCAGG
Source organism: Pugionium dolabratum (assembly GCA_018901945.1). NCBI lineage: Eukaryota > Viridiplantae > Streptophyta > Magnoliopsida > Brassicales > Brassicaceae > Pugionium > Pugionium dolabratum. Next base: position 576,393 of record JAEVFF010000310.1, read on the forward strand.
TATAATAATATGCCCACAAGACGTCTATAAACTGAAGTATCGAACAAAACATCACCAATGTTTTTAGACAGTTTCTGGTTCGGATCCATAGGAACTGAAACTGGTTTGCATCCTAAAAGGCTTGCATCTTGGAGAAGTTCCATAGTATACTTCCATTGATTAATAGAAATACCAGTCTTATTCCTTGCAATCTCAAACCCCAGAAAGTATTTTGCTGGACCCAAGTCTGTCAGCTTAAAACGTGATTGAAGGACAACCTTAAAGTCATCAATTGCAGAATTATTAGTGCCAACTAATAATATGTCATCAACATATACCAGTATAGCAATAAAAGTATGAGAATCATTTTTCACGAACAGAGAATGATCTGCAAAAGTTTGAGTAAATCCTTGTTGTAGAAAAACTTGAGTTAATTTGTGATTCCATTGTCTTGAAGCTTGTTTTAAAACGTACAAAGATCTATGAAGTTTGCAAACAGCTCGTTTTGTTGAAACCTTTCCTGTCATTTCTGAATATCCCAGTGGCAATTTCATGTATATATCTTCATGAAGATCACCATTTAAAAAAGCATTGCTAATGTCCAGCTGAGAAATTGACCAGTTCTTCACTGCTGCCAATGCTAAGAGCATTCTAAATGTACCCATTTTTTTCCACTGGTGAGAAAGTATCAATATAATCTAACCCTTCCAATTGTGTATATCTTTTAGCAACCAATCTCGCCTTGTATCGTTCAATACTATCATCGGGATTGTATTTAATAGTGTATACCCATTTACAATCAACATGATGTTTACCTTCAGGAAGATCACATACAGACCATGTCCCATTTTCGTCCAAAATTTCATCTCAGATTTCATTGCATCTGTCCAATCTTTTGATTTAACAGCCTCTTTAAAGTTTTTAGGAACAGGTGTAATGGTGATAGACAAAAGGAACTGTTTGTATGATGGTGTAAAAATTATCATAGGACAAGAAGGATGAAATAGGATAAAATGTGGTGGGAACATGGTTTTGTTTTTGTAATAGGTAACAATGGCAATGGAATTGGTCAAGATAAGCAGGAGTATTTGTCTTACGTTTTGCTCTTTGAAAAGGTTCTATGCTTCCTGATGGAACATCATCATTTGAGAATGATTCTGAAACATGGGCTAGTGGAATATTTGGTTGTGAGGAAACAGGAATATGATCATCAGTAAAGTGACTTAGAGAAGGTTGGTCTATGACAGGAATGTCAAAAGTGGTAGGAAGAACAAGATTATGAACTGAAATAGGCAAAGTATCTTGGGTAAAGATGTCTTGAACAGAACGTTGAGTAGAGAATGGAAAAATAGTTTCATGAAAGACAACATTACGAGAGATAAAAATAATGTTGGTTTTAAGTTCAAGAACTTTATATCCCTTAAAACCTGGAGGATATCCAAGAAAAACACAAGTTGTCGCACAAAGAGAGAACTTGTGTCTATCTTTGATATATGTTGAGGCAAAACAGAGACAATCAAACACCCTTAAGTGATCATATTTTGGAATTTGGGACGCTAAGAGTTGATAGGGAGATTTGTTCTTTAACAAAGGAGAAGGGGTTCGATTAATGAGATAAATGGCCGTAAGAATACAATCTCCCCAATAAGCCAAAGGAATGTTGTATTGAAAAAAAGAGCTCTTGCCACATTTAAAATGTGTCAATGTTTTCTTTCCATCATAGAATTTTTTTGTGTTGTATAGGCACAAGAGAAATAATGGATAATATCCTTGGATTTCAATAAAGAATGAAATGACAATTCAGGTGCATAATCCGATCTTATTGCCTTGATTGTTGTTTGATATTGGGTTTCAACAAGTTTAAGAAATTCTGGAAAAACGGTATTGACAGAAGCTTTATTCGATAAAAGATAAATCCAAGTTATTCTTGTGCAATCATCAACAAGAGTAAGGAAAAATTTGTAACATTCATGTGTATGAACATGAAAGGGACCCCATATGTCAAGATGAATGAGATCAAAAGTATTGTTTGAAAGATTATTTGAAAAAGGAAATGATAATCGTCTCTGTTTTGCTAAAGGACAGATTTTACAAAGAGAATTATGAAGTGTTTTTCCATTCAGAATGTTGAAATCCTTAGAAAGGATTTGAATCTTGTTATGAGAAGGATGTCCAAGACGTTGGTGCCAAACTTTAAAAGAAACTTGGAATATGGAATGAGTTTGATTTATTGTAGGTTCCAGTATGTAAAGATTGTTTTGAAAGTTACCCTTCCCAATCATCAACTCTAGAATATGTTCCTGGATAAAAAAAAGGATTATGAGAATAGAAATAACAGGAATTGGAAGAAAATAGAACACAAATGGAACTATCTCTTGTAAGGGAACTGATGCTTAGAAGATTGAATTTGAAGTTTGGCACATAAAGGACAGATTTGAGAACAAGATGTTCAAAAAGAGGAATGGTTCCAGAATGATCAGCAAAGATATTTGTTCCATCAGGAAGAGTTATAGATGTATTCCTAATAGGAACAATTGTAGAAAAGAAGTTCAGATCATAGCAAACGTAACAACTAGTTCCTATATTTATAATCCAATTATGAACACCAAAGATAAGGCTGTTTTTGATTCCCACAGATAAAAGTAAATGGGAAGGTGTATAGATTGTACCTTGGTAAGGTTGGATGTGGGATATTTGTTGTTCAGGAGCAGCTGTACCATCAGAAGGTGAACTAGCAATAGGTGAAATTTGATTTAAAAACCTTGGATTGTTAAAAATATTCAGAAGATGCTGAATTTGGTCTGTTGTAACACTCCCTAGGTGGCCTCCTTTTTGATCATGAAGAGACACATTGTTTGCACCATCTTGAACAACAACACTCGCAACATTTTCTTTTTTCTGATTCCAATTGTTTTGTGGTTTGTTCTGACTATGTTGCTGAGGTTTAAAGAGGTTGTTGTTGTTGTTGTGATTCTTGTATCCATGTGGACAGCCGTGAATTTTGTAGCATCGAGTAACGATGTGTCCAACTATTCCACAGTGAGAACAAACAGGTCGATTCTTATGCTTATTATATCCACCATTAAACGCTGCCACGATTTGATTTTGAGGATTCAAATCTGTATGTGATGTCTGAAACACAACATTACTTGTAGATTGAGCAGACTTCATTGACCTCTGTATTTCTTCTTGTGAAATCAAGTTGAAGACCTTCGATATTGATGGTTTAGGCTCAATCATGAGAATCTGACCTCTTGTTGCTGTAAATAAATCATTTGAACCCATTAAGAACTTCAAAACTCTATCTTGTTCATCACGATCAACAATACTCTTTACACTGCTGCAGTCCATTTTTCCACAAAAACAACTATATGAAAATTCATGATTCTTCAATTCCTCCCAAAGTTGTTTCAACTTTGTGTAATAATCACTCACACTTTGGGATCCTTGAACTTCTGAGAAAATCTGTTGTTTAATTTCTGCCGTTCTTGGGCCATCACTCTGCTTAAATTGATCATGTATATCCAACCACATTTGACGTGTTGTATCTAAATACATGATACTTTTCACAATCGATTTGTCCACAGTAGCGCTGGGTTTTTGGCAATAACCGATTAAACCGAACCGGCCGAACCGAAATTTTTGGTTTTTGGTTTTAATTTAATTATAATCATTAAACCGATTGGATAAATAATTAATTTTATTCGGTTTACAGTTCGATTCGGTTTGGGAATACCAAACCGACCGGTTTCTAAAAACCAAAAAACCTAATCCTTTATAAGTTGCAATCCTAATTTTTTTTCTGAAGAGCACATTCTCTTCTCGGTTGCGGCCGAATTTTTCTTCCCTTCTCTGTTCTTCTCTGTTATCAATTTTTCTTGTTCATCTTCTTCATTTTCTTCATCTTTTTCTTCTTCATCTTCTTCATTTTTTTCATCTTCTTCATCTCCTTTATCTTCTTCATCTTTTTCATTTTTTCATCTTTTTTTTTCTTCTTCTCCTTATCGTCTGCTAATAAAACCAATTATGCGTTCTACAAACTTAGTAACACAAGGGTCAAATTCAAGCTTATGTGTTTGATGGTTAGTGTCTATTGTCAAAAAAAAAAATTTAGAAAGTGAGTCTAAAAATGAGTTCTTTTTTTCTTTTTTCCAATCATTAGGGCAAGTGTCCCTTAGTTGCTTCCGGATGATGTTTTCGAACATAAGAATGATATTGCAAAAGCTGTTGAAGAAGAGTTCGAAAAGGTCTCATTGTTGTGATTTTTTTGGGAATTTTTTGGCAGCTTATGAATGTTTATTTTATATCTCTTGTCACTTTGCAGGCAATATCTGCTTTCGGTTTTGAGATTGTTCAAACTCTCATTGTTGATATCGAACACAATGAACATGTTAAACGAGTAATGAACTGGACCAAATTAGCCAAAATTAACCGAAGTGGACCGAATCGGACCGAACTGGTCTGAATTAACCAAAAAACTGATATAACCATATTAACCAAAGAACTGATATATCCATATTAACCAAAAAATAAAATCAAATTAACCGAAATATAAAATATTAAACCAATTAAACCAAAAATTTATTTATAGTTCGGTTTAATTCAAAATGATTTTATATACTAAAAACCGAACTGATTAAACCGACAAAAAACCCGAACCGAACCAAAATTTTTTTTTTGGTTGTTTTTTTCGAAACCCGAATTAACCGAAAACCAAAAAACCCGACCCGATTAACCCAAAAAAACCGAAAACCCAGCCCTAGTCCATAGCATTGATGATCCATGTACAAATCATGTTATTACAACGAGACCAATATCCGTAATCAGAATGAGATTCCTCTAATTCCGGAAAAGACCATTTATGAAGACTATCTTATTCCTAGCTCCTAAAGCCATTAACATAGAACGGCGCCAAGTATTAAAATTCCCTAATCCAGTGAGTTTATCAGAGACAAAAGAAATACCGGCATGATCCGCGCTATGTATGTAAAGAGGATTGCAATTTGGATCAATGATCGAAGCTGTTACTCCAGATTAACGCGATTCGGAATTCGAAGACGCCATTGAAGAAGAAAACAAGAGACGGAGAAATTTTTTGAGTTTTAACAGAAATTGAACGAATCAGCGAATAGAAAATTCGAACAGAAGAGAAATCGCAGCTGAACAACGAAGAATCGCTTTGATACCATGTTAGATTCAGCTCGACGAGAAAAGGGGAAAAACTGTGTATTCGACTAAACTCAACAAGTATGTTACAAATGAAGAAAAAAGCTATTTATAGTTGGTTTTTACATAACCGGTTATAACCAAAAATCCGGTTAAATATCATTAACTCTAATAAGGAAGACGCTCACCTTAAGTCGGAGGTCGCCGGAAATGGCTGGAGATCGCCGGAACTGGCTGGAGATCGCCGGAATAAGGTGGAGATTTTCTCATAATTTGTTTTGTGCGGCGTGAATGTAGCCATGTAGGATTGGAAATTTAGATCATTTTACTTTTATAGTGTTGGTTTGGTTAAATTTGGTTTATTATTAAATTGGTTTAGGATTAAATTAGTATTGGTTTATGATTAAATTGGTTTAAAATTTTTGCTTAACTAATTTGACCCAAAATTTGCGAATACTCGCTAATCCACAAAAAAAAAATCAAACTCACATCCGCGCCGTTATACCAAAACTTCGATTCGCATCCATCTCGCATATAATTTTTTTTTCTTCGACCCGCACTCGCCCCCGCAGCAGGTCAAACGGGGCGAGACCCACAAATTATTAATCATAATGATAGGCCTACTTTTTACACAGGTTTTTTTAATAGTTTCATAAATCGTGAATTACTTTCTAACAAGAATTGTAGAAACGTTAAATCATCAGATGGCTAGAGACGTAACGAAATGAGACTCCAGCATCAACAACAAAAGGGACATTTAGAAAAGGAATATAACCTTTTGTGGAAAATAATCGAAACACCAGAAGATTTACATCATAAGACCAAAAGAAGGAATAAAAAAGAGTTTAGAGAGGTGTACACAGATGTGCACAAAGAATCAAAGATTTGGTAAATTCCTAAAAAGAAACCAATAATTGTGTGCTGTTTGGTTGCCTGGTTAATGCTCTTTCCTTCTTTTTGTCTGTTGCTTCTTTCTTCTTCTTCTTCTCCCCATGATGAAATAATAATAATAAAATCAGATAGTAAAAAATTTCGTTTGCTCTTAATTCCTTTTTCCTGTATTGTTAGAGATCAGCCATTATAAAAAGAAAAACTAGTTAGGAGGAAACTGAAGCTTGTCACGTTACGGTTTTATCAACCCTTTCACTTTCAGACGTTTAAACCCACCAAAAGGATTCTCAATCTTCGTCTTCCTCACGTCACTTTGCTCATGAATTTCTTTTGTGTTTGAAATCACTAACACTTCTTCTTTCTTACTAATACTACTGCTACTACTACATCTTCCTTCTTGGTTTTGCCATTTCTTTAGCCTTTTAACTCCCTAATCTCATACATTAAACACGAAATAACTCTCAGGCTTGTAATAACAAATATATATATATATATATATATGTGTGAGTTGGAAATTTTACGTCTTTCAAGTACCTGATGATGATCGGAATCTCTTGTGTCGAGTACAACTGTCCGGTTCTCAAATTTTATTGAAGAACGGCGTTTGACTCTGAAATTTTCGGAATCAGAACCGTCATTTTCCTGGTCCGCAACCTGTTCATCTTGAACCGCAGGGAAGAACCGGCTTTTCTTGTTGCTGCTGCTGCTTGCTACTTCCTCCGAGAGCTTAGAATCGCTACTGCTGCTACAATCAGCTCGTCTATTTACCTGGTTCTATCAGAAAACCCAGAAATCGAAAATTAGATAGAGACGGTTAAAAAGAATTTCTTGCCTAGTTCTTGGTCATCATCAGAGGCTTACGTATTCAGCAGTTGTTGAGCATTCGTAATCATCCGCAACTGAGGAGATACATGAAGCATTCGCTTCACAGCTCATAACGGGATTTCCAGTCTTAGATGTCATCTCTAACTCGGTATTAAAGTCAAAGTATATAGTAGAATATGGTGAATATCCGTCTTCTTTTGCAGCTGCAAGTGTGATTGACGATGGATAAGTATATAGATCTTCATCAGTAGTAATCAAATCTGAAATTCCATCTTCTTTCTCAAATTTCTTTGCAGCAACTTCCAGGACTTGGATGTTATCCCTCAAGAAAAGGGTACGAGTAGTCCCGCATGGGAGGTCAAGCTTTTTAATGTCTAGACAATGATACAAGATAACACCGTCAATCAGAAAACAGTAATTAAAGGAAATGCATGGATGGCAGATCACAGAGGAAAGCTTTACCATGACGGAGACAGACGGGATGTGAGTAACAATCGCAGTTTATAAATGCCAAATAGCAATCCCTTTTACACAAGCTGCATACGATGGTTCCATATGTATTTGAAACAAGCCCCGTGCATAATCTTGACTTCATTAGAGACCATCGAGCCAGATGAAGAAATCGAATCAAGTGCACAAATGCAGTCTTGATGCTTCGTTGTCCTGACAATTCGGTAGGTGTACAATCCAGATTCTCCAGGTTGGAGCTTGAGTTTAAAAGCATTGCTTCCTTACAGATCAACTCTTCATGAGGAAGCAATGGCACTCTGTTAAGATGAACATACCGGCAACTAGCAATAGCTCCAAAAGGAAACCAATCACCCATCGCAAAGTTCACGGCCTCACCACAATTAAAACCTACAAGATTTTTTCAAACACAATCACAATTTCAATTGAATGGGAAATCAACTCTCTCACCAATAAGAGTGTAGATTCAAAATAGTTTTACCATGGCTGAAGCCAGCATGATAAGCTCGGGGAAATGTGACAACAAACTCTCCAGGTTTTTGTACAGCCTTGTACACAGGCACATCATGATCCAACAGAATCTTTGGTGGGAATATAGTTGTCTTCCCTAGAAGCACATCAAAGGCTCCGTCTTCTCCATTAGTTGACAGAATATCATCATTGTACACACACTCTTGAACCACCTTTTCGAAATTTAGAGCTGCAGAACCTGGAATCCCGTACCAAGTTTTTGATGCTCCACAATGTTGATAATTAATGCTGTTTTGAGAAAGGTAAACGAAAAAGGACAATTACGATACATTAGGTGGCTACCTTTATTTAATAACCCGTATACTGAACAAAAATTCAATTAACTGTTGTTACCTGTACAAATAGTGATCCTCAACATGCCAAGCAAACATACTAAATAGCATTCCAATGTAAAGCATAGGTTCAGTGACTCCCTGAAACAAGCAAACAAAAGTTATAAGAAGAGAAACAGAAATTCCATATGTGACCAACAAAATATGCACAGCTTGTGGCATACCGGAATGGATGTTTCAAGAAGGCGCAGGGTAGACTTTGGTAACCTTGAAACTTTCTGAAAGTAGAGATAGAAAAAACATATAACTACCAGAATTAAGTATCCAAGCATATGACATCTTCAATGCTTGACCAAAAAAAGAGAGAGTGAGAGAGAGAAGCTGTAGTAAATCAATACATTCAAGTTCCATTTGCTGCTTCCTAGTGGGTCACCTGGTGCAGATGAAAATGCGCTACCATCTACATCACACGCATACTCAACGGTTTCAGTCTTGCCACAAGCAATTTCCTTCCAGAATTCTTTCTCCAGGAATGAGTCGGGCAAAGAGCCACCACTGCAATATCTACGTGCAAATACCTTGTTTGCCATTTTCTCATAGTCACGAAATTTATAGCTCCTGAGTAGTTTACCAATAATCAAATACAAACCATAAGGTCAAAATGTACAGCTAAATGATTCAGGGTTGACTACAAACCTCCCACTCATGAAGAAGGTAATTTTATCATCAGAATCCCATTCAGCAAGTCGAAGGGGTTGTACTCTGGTAGTGAATTTAAAGTTTAATTTCTCTTTCATTAACACAGCACCTGCAGGAACTGTTGCCGTCAAGGGAGATATGATTTTGCAAATACCTGCAAAAATAGAGGCAGAGAAAGAGATTGGAAAAGAAATTATAATGAGATTAATTTCAGATAAATTAGCTTTCATATGCAGTCGATACATTAATAACTACTCCTACAGCACTAATATTTGCATATTGAGATTGTAGCTTCTGATGCCAGTTTTACCGTATTTTGAAGCTTCTGGAAAGATCTTCTGTAAATAAGTCAAAGGATCCTCAAACTCGTCCTTTGTTGGTCTGTAGACAGGACATTCTGGAAGCGTCTCGGTCCATTTTAGATTATCTGTCTCAAACTTCTTCACTTTTTCCTTTAATAAGCCTCCCATGCCAGTAGATGCACCATTCACTTTATGTACTGTTTCACTAGCAGTTAGCCGTAATCTCATTCCACATGACGCTGAAAGTAGTCTCGAAGCATCACCTGCATTTCTAACAGAATCTACTGTTTCATTAACAGAGTCTGATCTCATTTTTTGAAGCCTTTTACGTTTCAGATATTCTAACCCATCCTTAGCATCTCTTGGTAAGCACATCCTCCTTTCCGCCTGGAAAAACCGAGTGTCAGTTAACATTCCTCAAGGTACACATCAAAAGTTCAACAAACTTACACATACAAACAACGAGACATGGATACACAATAGGTCCACCCATTCACACTTAGCCTGTTATATAGCTCCAAAATATTTAAAACCAGAAAAAAGCTAAGAAACATAAATGTGAACACACAAGATTGAAACAGTCAACACCAAGAAGTTTAAAAGGCATAAGCATTTTCACTTCCAGATACCACCCTATCTTTGACCAATACCCTACAAAGTCAAAGAATGTGACTATTTCTACTTTCAACACCTCGAAGAACGCGAGTCAGAAATCATCGACAACAACCGCTAGAGCACACAACTGGTTGACCTAAAGAGGATTAGTCGTCATTTCAACAAAAGACAGGGCTCAAATCTCTAGTTCACACGTGGGATATAAGTAGGAAAAAGACGTGTGGACGATGAAATCAGGAAGCAGAAACGAGAAAGAGGAACCAATTCAAGAAAAAAATATCCTAATCTCAAAAAAGAAACGAGCAATGTCAGAGATCTGATTCAGAAAATTGTTCAAAACAAAATTCACGAGAAGTTCAAGCAAATAGATGGCTATAACAAATTACGTCATAGAAAAATTGATTTGAAAAAACAAGGGAATTAAAGAGGGGAAATCATCTCACCATAGCATTACGTAATCTGTCTCTATAAGCCTCCGATTTCCCTCGACGAATTAAAAACTAACCGCTACAAGCAAAGAACAAAAGAACAGAGACGAAACCCTAAATCATGATCTTGACCAGCGAATTCAATAAAAAGCCTGGCATGCAAACACGGTAAACCACATTCCACGAAAACACCGCGTAACGAGGTAGGACGGAGTCAAACGCGGAGATCCGAATCGCCGTGTAGCAGAGTCAAACAAACTCAAAAAGCGACCATGCACAATCCACCAGAGAAGCGCACAAGCAATTCTAGAGAAGAGACGGAATCTGTTTGCCGAAGGGAAAATGATAACCGGACGGAGAGATAGATTTTTCCGGCGTATAGAAGAGGGAGAAACTGTAGATGCTAAAAAGAGGACCGAGAGAGGAAGAAACTTGGAAAACCGAAAAAAATTGTTAGGAAAGTATAATTTATAGTTTTATACTCTAAACGTGTATACTTTAGTGGCCACCGTAATTTTAAAACAAAAGCCGTTTCTAATTAAAATTCAATAAAAAATAAGTGGATCGGGAAGGTTCCGTAATTCTTCTCATATATGAACCATTATTTAATAAACGCTCATTGCGTCTCGTTTGCTGAAACTGTTGCGGTTAAGATCAAATTTAGAGTATAAATTACAGCAAAAATGTACCGGTCGGTCCTCCTATCGCTAACAGCCTAACACCTATCAACTCCATTTTCGTTTTTTTTTTAACTTCCACCTACAGCTTTATATGTATATAAATATTTTTAAAATGCATGACAGATAAAGGAAATAGATTCCCAACAAAATAAATAAAATATTTAGGAACTATAAGTGTGAAGGAAAGTGGTGGTTGTTAGGTGGTTCAACCAAACGCTGCCAACCCCTTAAAACGGCGTTTCTATTTATCCAGCGTTTAATTCAACAGTAAATTAATGTCATTACGAGGGCATTAAAGTCATTAAAAGAGCAGAAAGTCGAAACGTGGTGACACTTCTGTACTATCTCTCCACGTGGCAGGTGCATTGGGAAGACAATTGTTTTTTTTGGTTACTGTGGATGGTGAGGTCACCGGATTATTGGGTCTCCGGTTAAAGCTAATATCCTAACTGAAACCCATTGGTCCATTGTTATTTTTGCTTTTTCATTTAAAAATACCAGCGATGAGTTAGGTTGGCTATAATAATTGGTTTTGTGAAGTCAGCAAAAAGCAAAAGCTTTACCAATGCGGCTCGGCTTCATTAACCGGTTCAACCGCTTCCAAATCTTATAAACTAATTTTGTTATCATTGTTTTAACAGAACTAATTCAAGAGCAATTCTCACTTTTCTAAACCGAAAGAATTTCATTTCCATTACGATTCCAATATCGATTTACGAATGTCATTGTCCTATAATTTTTTTCAATAATTTATTTTGGGTTGAGCTGTTTTATAATTGATTTTGTTTGGTCTTATTTTTATTAGGACTTTTATTTAGCTTTCCAGATCTACATAGTAGCATATTCAACTAGTCCCGCGAAATAATTCGAAATAATTTATTAGTTGTTTTCAACTAATTGAAGCTTGATTCTGATTTAATTGTTTTCAACTAGCAATCTAATTCCCAAACAAGTGAATATATTTCTTTTTTCATTGGATGTGTCGTTTAAAAATCGCAGATGTGCATAATATTCATAAATTATGATAATATATACATATATGTTAATTAAATATCATGTTGTTTTACCAATCCACCGAGGAATACCTACTATTATTTTTGTATTATCATACTTGTCGTATATAACTTTTCCTGTCAAATACTTGATATATTTATATGCAAATATATAGCGTATATTATGCTATTTATGCTTTTATCCAGTTAGGAAGCAATACCCTAATTATTAGATCTGCATTATCCAATTAGTAAGTGGTATTTTAGATAATATTATTTATAAGAATTAAATATCTGTGCTTTTGGAATCTTTGTGATATGATACGTATTGTATGTAAATAAGTTGCGAATTAGTCAATGGGACCAGTAGATGGACCAGAAACTATATATCATATAGTTTTGCTTAATTTATTTATAGATATGTATGATATATATGAATCCATGTGTCATGGTTATATGCTAATGGGGAAAGACGAATGTGATGGTGAAACTAAATAATGATTTCAAGGATGATGGCGGGACATGCATACTCGCCTCATGTCAACCTTTTGACCAATCACGCCCTTGCCATTATTTCGATAATTTATAAAAACATTATTCTTAAATTAATATGTGTGCGTTTATACATAATACAGTTATTCATGTATAACAATAAGTACATGCTAATTAACAAAGAAACCTAATTACATGGAACTTACATTAGTTTAAAATGTATGTACTAAAAGACGATGTACGTACATCTGGACGAACATTCACAGTGTGGTAGCAACTAGCACATTTATGTTAGTTTTACTCTTATATCATTATTGATATTATTTTAGTTTATAGTATAATGTGTGTACATAATTCGATATTGAAATGATTCAAATAAATTAACAATTTCCCCCATGGTATTGTTTTTGACTGTGTTATATTAGCGCATAATTCCGATCCGTACTCAAAAATTAATAATATTATTATTATGTAAAAGCAAGGATGCAAATGAATTGAGGCTCTTAAGTGATTACATATTCCTAATAACATGAATGATATGATACATTTACCAGATTATGATCATTCTTATTAATTTTCTTTGGTTAAAACATATAAATTAAATAGTTTTTTTTATCAGATTTGATATATTATAATATTTTTCAAAAAAATTTGTCATATGCGCCGCAACTAATTGACTAAATAATCTAACACATTTGTGGAATATATGTAAAGCTAATCCACTTGTTTTTTATCTTTTGGTTTAAAATTAATTTGTTAGTTTTTGTTGATCATAATTTATATTATGTTGATATTTATGATGGAATATGATATGTTTTTATTTTTAATTTGTTACCAAACTATGATATTCTCGTTTCAAAATTGAGTACATATTTGAGAAATATAGTGAATCTAAATTAAGATATATATTATCAATAAACTCAATGCAAAAAATATTTAAAAGTATTATATACATGTTTAATTGTCATAAATACATAATAAAAAAAGATTGTATTAACAATCCTTTTACAATACAATAATACTATATTATCTATGTTTGATATTGTTTAATATTTTATTTCTGTTTTACAAACGCTTTTTAATATTTACGAAAAAATATATTTTTCAAAATAAACATGTTTGTATTATGCAACAAGATAATTTCTTATATTAAAATAAAACCAAAAATCGAAACACCCGCTTTTATATGTAATTGTGATAAACTTTTTCTTCATAAATGGGATTTTTCCTTACTCAAAAAATGGGAGGCAGTTAAACCTTTCCATTATATATATATATATATATATATATATATATATATATATATATATATATTAAAATACTGTAGACTGAAGAGTTCTTACAAAAGTACGATAATTCTTATAAGTTTTCAAAACAGCATACATATTCTATATAAAATTTTAAAATATTTAAAAAATTGCTAGAATCACATTCTAATTTAATGTTTGGATTTTCTCCTCTAAGAAGAGTATCTAATCATTTTTATATTGTATTTTTGGTAGATTGGAAGAAAAGGTAGCGATGGCATATTTGAAAAAAGTTTGAAAATATGATTTTTTGATATTCACTGTTTACTAACTAAAAATGTTTATAAAAATGAAATAATGATAGCATGAGAATTTGAGATGCATTGAACTCCGAATCAACCAAAAATATATATTTACAACATATTACTAGAAAAAACATGGTTATTACAAGTGTTTGTATCTTTCCGCATTTTTGTCTGTTGCTTTCGCAATTCAAAGAGACAGCGACCAACATATCTTTACATAATTTTAGATGACCGACTTTTCTCCTACAAACATTTGTTTGACCAACATATTTTTAAAGACGTTTGTAATTTTTTAGATGTTGAATAATTTGCTAGTAATGGAATAATTTGCTAGTAATGGAATAATTTGCTATTCAGATGCAGATTAAGATCCCAATACATTATGTGCAATTTATGGAAGAGATTCAAGATATGACTTCCGTATTTTTTTTTCTAGAATGCTCAATGATGATCGTAGTTTGTGTTTGTCGTTTAGGTGTAAATAAGTTTAAATAAATTTATTTGTATTTTTATTAATAATTTTTGGTATTACTATCTATGTCTATAAGAAATAATATTATTTTATTAATAAGTTTTACTTATTTTAAATACTCAACACAGAACTGAAATTATATCTGATATAGACAAAAAAAATCTATTATTTAACCACCATAATCCTAATTTATTTTACAGGATTAAATATTGGTAGAAAATGTTAAATGATTTTAGCCAAAGTTATAGCACAATTGAAAAGAAAACCAATTGAGATAAGTGATGACGTTTAGTGTTCTCTTTTTGACAATTTTGAAAATTTAAATATAATTGCATCTTTCTAACAATAGTATGGATGCTGACGACAGAGTTAAAATAAAAGTAGTATGTATGGATTTTAACTTGAGATTCTCATTTTATATATAGAAAATACATTGATAAAAATTGAATCCAACTTTTATTTTAAGAATCAGTATATTGTAGTTAGATAGAAACTATCATTTAGATTCTATTCTTTTGCTTTACGTTTTCACGTGAAAATTAAAAGGAACAGCCGACGTCGAATAATGTTTAATGTACAACTGCCGTCACTTTTCCCGCGTTTTCACACTATTTCTGACCAACAAAAGAATGTGTAAAAATGGACCTAAATAATAATTGAATATTGTTAAAAAAAAGAAGAAGTTATGTTTGAATCAAATAAAAAAATAAAAATGGTGAATACTGGCCACTACACAAAATGAGAGGTCTATTCCAATACATAAATTAAAATAGCGTTTAAAAAAAAGACACTGTGTTCATGACGGCTGTACCACATGCCATAGGCTAATCATATATTATTACTTTATTGTTACCATTATATAAATAGGATCAATGTAATATCAACATCTGTTATTCCATCCAACAAATTCAGGAGTAGATTATTAAATGAGATTTTTGCAAAAAAACCTCCATTGTTTTTTGTTTGTATATCTATACTCCAAGTATATAAGTACAAAAAATATTCTCCAAATCAAAATAAATCAACAGTATACCGTTTTACCGTTTACTTCCATCACAGACAAATCAACTAAAGCATTAACAGATGTGTTAAAACACGCTTTTAATAATTTTGGTTTTTCTAAATAGGGGACAAACAATCACATTGTTCGTTGCCAAAACCATACACATCCAACAATATATCAAGTGAACACATTCGATCAAAAACAAAAGATCATCAAGGGATCGAACCCATAAACAAAGTAACTAGTTGAGAATACCATGTTTTTTTTGTTCAGTCCAGTGACCAATGTAGAAGGACATGAGTACCATGTTTATAACTCATGTTTTGGTTTCTTATTACAGTGAAGATCTTTATACAGATGCAAAGAAGCCAAGTGGTACGACGTAGAAGCAATAAGAAGCCGAAGATAGTGTGTTATTTGCGCTCAGACTTTAGAAAAAGATAATTAAGCTACAGGAAAGACATATTAGCTCAACATTATGCCCAAGAGAAGACACGACCCACTTTTAGATAAGACTAATTAAGATACCAACATTATAGAAGTGCTGATGTAGTTCCATACTTTTTTAGATGAATGTGTCTTCAATCTTTTGTGTCGTGAGGTCATTGGAATTGAGTCCTTCATCTCGCCGGTGGCAGCATCCAACCTTGTGACTCAACAAATCCCAAGCAGTTTGAACCAAATTTTTTTGATTAAAGAACCAAAGATAATCCATGGATTCCACCAGAAATAAGATTCGTCATCATTTCCTATAGAGATCCATAGAAAGTTTAGAGCCTCAGACCTCAATCATAGAAATTCATAAAACGTGTAAGAGTATCTCGAGCATTTTCCAATTCAACTCCACAGATTTAGTTTGGAAAAGTAGTTTTTTTTTATGGAACCATTTTGAAAATTTTATATATGTAGTAACTGACCTTTGATATATTGTTTTGATAAGAAAATGGACGAAATTAAGTTCTCCAGTCAACTTTTTTGTACTTGGACAAAAAGTCAACCCAAAGTTTCCAACATTATATTTTTGATTCAATTTTTTTAGTAATTGATAGACTTTTGCGATCATAACAGAGAAATATATATATTTTTTTCTTGATATGTCATGATTTAAATATTTTAAACAGACAAAAAGTACTCGTTAAATGGTATGCAACATTCTATTTTGCGTAAAACAACACACCATTCTATTCTATATAAAAACAAATGTAGTAAAACCCGTTTGCTTGTTATTAATTAATCCAAAAGTCCACTTTCAACCTACAATTTCTTATTTTGGAACTAATACTCATAATATATATTTGACAGTAAAAAAACGTGACTTTTTTCTTTATTTCCAAACATGGAATTACACTCAAATTTGCTTATTAGTAGGAAGATAATTATCAGAAACACTGAACTCAAACACATTCTGCAAAAGCAAATTCATGATTACAAATTTCGAATCCATATATGGTCTTAGAATCAACAGACAATATGTTCCCATCATGTCTGTATATTATATGGGAAAACTGTATAAAGAATAAAGTGTTATCACCAAAGGCCAGGAATTTGACTAATGACACTAGAATAGGAATGCCACATATCTCTAATTGTTAGGCTAAAGACAAACCAAACCTTTTCAATCGCTACAAAGTAATAAAATAATATAAAAACGGAATTAAAATGTGAATGATTGCTTTTCCTTTCTTATTCTCTCAATCTTGATTGATAAATCTGAGCAAATTTAGGGCGATATGTTCGTATCATAACATTTCTGGCATTGTTCTAGATGTAGTAAAAGATATTTGAAAGATAGTTCATATTTAAAACACTAGTAAATGCAATATGAAACTTTTGGGCCTATTCGGCCCAGTCTCTCTAATGAAATCCTTAGGCTTCCACTGAATATTTTTATTAGCCCTTCGGATATAAATTTCTATATATGATATTGGCCGAAACACATGAAAATTCTAAGTAAACACATGGGTTTTGCAAAACCACAAAGAAGAAAAGAACAAAGATTGAATTGCAGTATGCATGTACGTCCAAAATTCCTATCTTTGTCCACTCAATTAATTTTCTTTTACATGTTGCATGTAAAATATGATATATATTGACAGGTTGTTAGATCAATAATCTCATTCTACTTTTAATAATAGTACCTCACATGAACATTTATTAGTTGTCATTTTGTAAATAAAAACATTCACAAACTAAAAATTCCATCTCAATCTTCACCTATAAAAACCCTAACGCCCTCTCCATATTTTCCACATAAACACATCACAAGAGTTTGTAGGGTTTCTTATAACTTAAACTCCTACTGCCACTATTACTTCTTTATCAAATGGCCTATTCTAAAATAGCTCTTCTCCTTATCTTCAATGTCATTTTCTTCACTTTGGTCAGCTCGACTTCAGTTCCTTGTCCATCACCACCGTCCAAAATCCACCACAAGAAGCCCTCACCATCATCTCCTTACCACAAACCTACTTGTAAAGACGCTTTAAAACTCAAGGTATGTGCCAATGTCTTGGATTTGGTTAAGGTTTCTCTTCCACCAACGTCCAAATGTTGTGCCATTATCAACGGGCTAGTAGATCTCGAAGCCGCGGTCTGTCTCTGCACAGCCTTAAAGGCTAATCTCCTTGGAATCAACCTTAATGTTCCAATATCGTTGAGTCTTGTCCTAAACCAATGTGGCAAGAAGGTTCCATCTGGCTTCCAATGTGCCTAGAAATCCAATTTTTATATTTATAATTGAATCCTTTTTAATGCATTATCAGAATTCTTTGTTCTAGATTCTATCGTTTGAATCTATTCCTTATGTATTGTTGTAATTTTCTATATGTTATTAATGGAATAAGTTGTTTTCTGATTTTTGTTTATAATATTTAATCACATTTTCAAATAAGTTAACTATGCTCGATCTTTTCGATTATACTTTTTTGCTGCACTTTTAATGTTTCATCAAGAACTGAAGCCAAATGAAAACTGAACTCACTAAACTTGGAATCCATAGTCTCTAAACCAACGGGAAAATGTTCAAATCACGTTTTATTATTATAAAAAATTTTTACGTAGTAGCAAATTATATGAGAAATTTTCACTATCAAAGATGAGGACCCATCTTTACTGGTTAGGCTGATTCCACACCAACCATTTTCATTCCCATTTTAAATCAATCTGAAACTTGATGGATGGTTTAATCTGGGAACATTTATTTGTTAGATAGTTGTATCTTAAATGATTCATAATTGGTATTTTTTTTCTTTCATTTTCTACTTATATATTATGGAGCTAGTATTATATATACTATAAGAGAAATTTTAAGAAATATATTATCTATTTCTATATTAAACTACATTTATTATGAAACATATCGAATATTTTTTCTGTGATACTATTTTATAAAAGTAGCAATAGTTTTTTCATTTTCAGAATTACTTTATAAATCTTTATAAGCGTATTATAAGTCTTATAGTATATATTTTAACTAAATCTTTTAAAGCTTTATAAGTATCAATTAATATGTTTTATAAAAACAAGTTGGGCCGAGGTGAAGGCCCAAGAACAAAGAGCCGAAACCTATTTATATGAGGAAGCTTATTAAGATGTTGATGCATTCCTATTTATAAATATGTTGCTAAATCTCTCATAATACCTTGTAAGAAACGTTCTACTGATATAGGAAACTGAAAAGTACTTAGGATACTCAGGAAACTCGATTAGTTGCATTGCATGATATCAGAGATTACAGGTTGCATCATGTCGTCCTCCGAAATAAGGTAGAAAATAAAAAAAGGTTAGTTTCTCATATCGCTAATATAAAAATATTTTAACAAATAAATTTCATCTCGATAATTAGATAAATATTTAATAATATATTATATATAGATCTTTACTATTTTGACATCAAATATATTTTGACATAAAATACAAATATAATATAAAATATAATTTTAGTTTAATTGAATATTTATCACATGTATTATGTTTTACTTATTTAACAATACTGTTTATCCAAAATAAAAACAGTCTATTTTTTATCACTGAATCACAATGTACCGATTCAATACTTCAATATCTTCATACAAAAATTTAGTATTCTCCTGTGATAGACGATGGAATCGAACTCCACATATTTGATATAGACGTAGAGGTGATACAAACATTAGAACATTTGCTCATCGGTCTAAATTTATTTATATAATTTAATTTAATTGTCAATTTTATTTATATGAAACAAAATTTTAGTGCTAGTCACGTAATTGACTTAGAGGAACACTACATCTCATGAGTTAAAACTGGCTTTGTGTAGCCTGTAAGCCTCTGTTTATTTGACATTCATGGAATCCAGTTGTTTATGTTTAAATATGGTAAATGACTTTTTGAAGGTCAATATAACGTTAAACAATTTCTTACACATATAGGAAACATTACCTTTACTATATTTTAGACGTTAGAAATCAGCAACTTCAACTATCAGATTTGGGATATTTCTGGCTGTAGGAGTTTTCTTAATGAAAGCAAAGACAATATATTTGCTGTTATTATTTTAATTCAACTTTTGAAAATTATTATTTGTTGTTACATTTCTTATCTTATTTATAAGTCACAAACACAATGACTATAATAAAGAGAGTTTATAGCTTTTTCTCCTAATTGCGAACATATGATATGACAAGTTGAGAATTTAGACATATTTTTCCAAGGACAAATGCACCTTCCAAATAGACACGCGAGAGGCACTGGACATGGTTGTCCGTATTTGCAATCTGAGTTTTTGTAACATTTGCTCTCTATCATCTTTGTATCTTCAAAAAATATACAAAGTAGTTAATAATAATAAAACAAAAATTCAAGGTGTTCAATTTGGATATAACCAAACATATTTGAACCGATCTAAACAACTAAGTTGATATGAAAAACTTGGAAACCAGCATGAAATTGCATGTTTAGAATGCTTTGAAAATAAACCATTAATGGGACTATGAACGAAGAACTTACTGAAAGCAATTAACAAGACCAAGAAGAAGGTTATTTTGTTTGAGTTCATATCTATCTTTAGATTACTATATTCAATTTGTTCCCAAAAATAGACAAATTATTTTAACTTACCTTTTGTATTTTTTATGACTTCTGACTATATATATATACGTTTAATTTATGGAAAAAATGAAAAGTTGACTGGTCATAAGTGGTATTATTCATTATCATTGATTACATTTAAACTATTTCCAAAAAAGCTATATTGTGATGCTTATATTGAACAACACGTATGCCATTTTATTAGGACATTGTTATTACTCCATGATACCATTATTAACACTACTCTATGTACTTTAAACTAATTATTCATTACAGTAGATTCACTAAATCTCTTTCAGATTTATGTTCAATTATATATAAATCTCGTTGAATTAAATTTTATAACTACATCAAATATGACACAGCTATTGAGGATGTTTTTCTTTTTTAAAATAGTTTAATACAATATGGTACATATTTCTAACTTTTTCTTATTAATAGTACCGACAATACACAAACGAAATAATATAATATGATAATCGAAAGTTTCAGGAATTTATTTTAAAATTTTCTGACTCTTACATTTTCCCGATTAGCGTTTGTTTACATTCATAGGAGAGTATTACTGCCTAGTCATTAGTGTTTGTGTTTGACTCAAGTTGAATTTTACATATATTTTCCAATTTCATCGTTTTTGGAACTGAGTTTAAAATGGCTGTGGTTATTTCTTAGTTTTTGTATGAAAGATATTAAAATATACTTAAAAAATATTATATATATTAGAATATACTTAAATATATATCATACGAAAAGTTTTACGGTGACATTACTTTCAGGGGTGCAAATTATTTAATGTATCCTACAATATTACTATGCACAG
This sequence comes from Pugionium dolabratum, assembly GCA_018901945.1. Lineage (NCBI taxonomy): Eukaryota > Viridiplantae > Streptophyta > Magnoliopsida > Brassicales > Brassicaceae > Pugionium > Pugionium dolabratum. The sequence continues at coordinate 597,647 of JAEVFF010000310.1, forward strand.
ATTAAAATTAATATTTTAAAATTTTTTATTATTTGAATGAAAAAATTATAAATATATTTGCTCTTACAATGTTCTAAAAAGGTTATTTCTCTTCAATAGAGATGCTCACAAACCAAAATACGAGAATTTGGAGGTTGAAAATTCAAACTATGATCGTAAACCATTCAGGTGAAAGGAATAAACAAGAAGAAATCAGACACAATTAACAAAAAAAAAGTTTTTCAATCCAATATCTTTTGGAACAAAGAAGCCCTATCCTAAATAGATGTTTCTATGTTTTTAAAAAAGCTTGGGAGGAAATTCTTTTGATGTATCTCAAGGTTGTCCTGAAGCAACATTTGGAGTTGACTCTTGATGTTGCTGCGATTGCGGTTGTGGTGATGATTCAGAGAGTTTTGAATCTTGTTGTGATTCGTCTAAAGCCTTTGGTGATTCAGACAAATGAACACTAACGACTTTATCAGCTTCTTTCTTCTTCTCTTTTTTTTCTTCTTCTTCTTCTTCCTCATCCATACCAACTTTCTCTTTCGCCATTTGTCCAACTTCTTCAGCAGCTTTACTCACTTTGTTAAATGCACCAGAAACCCACGTGGCACCGGTTAAAACATACCGGTTTTTCATTATAGTCGAACCTGCATTACTCACTGTTTGCTCAGCTGCAACTATTGCTGATTTGGTTTTCTCACTGACTTGAAACTTCTGATCAACTTCTTTGACTTTTTTGCTCACAATTGTTGTCCCTGTGTTGATTTTCTCAGTGAATCCGATTCTTTTGTCGAAGGATGTAACTTTAGCTGAAGCTGTTGATGTTAGCTTCTCATCAAGACTTTTCGCTTTAGCTATTGCATCCTTCCCTAGAATAAATCCCTTTGAAAGCATATTGCTTACAGCATCTTCAGCTTTTCTGAATACAGATACATCTTCCCGCGAAGGAGATGATGATTGTTTACTCTCTTTTGATTCCTGATAAGACACAAACTCAATATAGAGCAAGAAGGTTCGACTATAATGAAAAACCGGTATATTTTAACAGTATCTACTTTCTCTAAGAAAATTCTATTATAATTTAAAACAAAAGGATTTTTGTAGTCATTTTCAATAACTATTTGCATAGAGGTTCTTTAGAGAGTTTTAGGCTTGAGAAAAAGGGTTATAAAGAAGCTTACAATGGAAGCTAAAGCATCTGAAGGTAGTTGATAATCTGGCGACATTGTGACTATGACCGAGGAATCAACAATAACCGCTTCCTGAAAGCACAAATCGGCAGTAATCAAAGTGCCAATTGAATTAAGGATGAGATGAAGAAAAAAATAATGTGAGTTTACTGTGAGGAGAACTGCAGTTTCAGCTCCTTGTAAATCCTTGAATGTGACATATGCTAATTTAGAACATTCGGTCTCACTGTAGTAATCATTTTTCAAAATTCTCAAAAAGAAATATTAAGAATTCAATTCGAATGAATATCTAAATCGAAAAAAACAGACCTTTGCATCTCGAGGTAAACAATGTCGCCGGAAAAAGAGAAGAATTCTTTGAGATCTCTTTCCGTTGCTTTTAGAGAAACATTGCTAACTTTGACAGTTACCATCTGCAATAGAAACAGAGCCTAAACCGGTCGGTTTTCATCTCAAATTGAATTAGCTAATTGGTCAGGTTCATTTGTTTACCTAAACGTATAAATAAGAAGCTATTTCAAAGAATTAACTAATTTCATAGATACTAATCACATTTACCAAACATTCAAACCCAATCATAAATTTAACGACTCTCTCAAGTCTCAATACCAAAATCACCAATTTCAACAGATCAAAATCAGACTATATTGGAAATTTGGATATACTAACTCACCGGCATTGTAAAAAACCGATATAATCGGAAGATTTTTCTCTATTTCACCAGCGACGAACGAATTTCAAACGGGAAAAGAGCAAATAAGGAAAATGTTTTGATGTGAGGAACAAAAACGCGGATTCCATTTAAATACAAATATTGCACATGTAACCGTCGTGAATTATTCTTGCCGGCGAGCTCACACGTGTGAAAGAAGAAAGAGGTCGTGCTTAGAGCTATTTCTTTGTCGGGAAAGATTAAAATGATAAACATAAATATTCTATGATTAACAAAAAGACGTGGCATAATCACTTTATCTACCAATTGTTAACCTCCACGTGTTAAAATGTTTCCGCCTTCAAAGATATAGTAACCTCATCATTGAATATATATCTTGCGCGAAAATGCTGATAAGAGTTGAACTAAACATCCTCATTATTAAAATTTTGCCCTTGAATTTATAGATAGTGAAAGTATGAATTTTTCCTCAAATTAAAACACAACTAGATTTATATCCACGTTTTTCTAAGTGTCAAAAAAAATAATCAAAAATTATTTAATATTATTTATTAGTTAATATAAATTAAATTATTTCTATTTTTATTTTAAAAATATTTTAATAATAATTTTGTATATATAAATTAAAAAAATAAAAATAATTGTTTTTACCATATGTTAATTATTAATATAGACTATATATTTATAATTGAAATATATTATTAACGGTAAAATCAATAATTTCTAAAGTTTCGGTTATTTGCTAACAAACCAACTTAATATTACTATTGTGTGAATAGGAATGAATACTTTTACCATCTACGAAATTAGCGCTAAAATGATTATAAAAACAAGGAGGGATTCCTAAATATAATAACTAAAGGATCAAAAAGGAAGAAAATAAACTTCTCTTACTTACTTTTTTAAAAACGCTTTACAGTTTTTATGTCTTTCTGTCTCCACGATTTCATGCCTTGTCCGTAAAAAAAAAATTTCTCTCTCTGCGAATCGACAAAATTTCCGATAAGCAATTTCTCCTCCATATAGATCCGACTCCGATTTCGATCAATTTCCAGGAAAAACGAGGATGAGTTTTCAAGATTTAGAAGCTGGAAAAGGAAGATCGAGAAAGATCAATAGTGGTCGACAAGATTCGACGCAAGCCGTCGCTTCCGGTATTTTCCAGATCAATACCGGAGTTTCAACATTTCAGAGACTCGTTAACACACTTGGTACACCCAAAGATACGCCGGAGCTTCGGGAAAAGCTGTAAGTTGGAATTGAAATCTCAATCTCCTTGAAATGAATTTATCTTCTCGAAATCGATTCTAATCGCAAATGGAAATGTTTGATTGATTTGTGGAATTTCGATTCATAATTCGAATTAAATGACGTTTCTATGTTACTTGTGTAGGCACAAGACACGATTGCATATTGGGCAGCTTGTGAAGGATACTTCTGCTAAACTTAAAGAAGCTAGTGAAACTGATCATCAAAGTGGTGTGAATGTAAAAGAAAAAGAAAAATCTTTCTCCTTTTTTCGGTTTGATGTGAATCTTCTTGATTGTTTTCTTTTGTTTAAGAGTCTGATGATGATAATTCTTGATTGATGTTGTGTAGCCAAGTAAGAAGATTGCAGATGCTAAGCTTGCAAAGGACTTTCAAGCTGTATTAAAAGAGTTTCAGAAAGCTCAGCAAACCGCAGCTGAAAGAGAAACCACTTATACTCCTTTCGTGCCTCAATCCGCTCTTCCGTCTAGGTAACTGACTGTATATGTGGCTTTTTCGGATATTAAGCTCAAATTCTAAAGCAAAAAGATTTACTTTCTGAATTGTTTGTATAGTTTTGATGATTATGCTTTTTACCTGAATTGGCTGGTTTTATAGCTATACACCAAGTGAGATAGATAAGATCCCGGAACAGCGCGCACAACTTGTGGAGTCAAGAAGGTTGGTGATACCAAAAAATACTTCTACACACATCTCTTTGTATTTTTGTGATGTGACTCTTTATCTTCATATTGTTTGATTGTTGCAGACAGGAACTTGTATTGTTGGACAATGAGATTGCATTCAACGAAGCTGTGATAGAAGAAAGAGAGCAAGGAATACAAGAAATCCATAGTCAAATTGGAGAGGTTAACGAAATATTCAAAGATCTTGCAGTTCTGGTTAACGATCAAGGAGTCATGATAGGTAAAGAAAATCTATAAACTCACTTCTCTTGAATGGAAACATCTGTCCTCAAATCTTCAGTTAGAGAATTCACTTCGTTTTCTGGCAGATGATATCGGTACCCACATCGACAACTCCCGTGCTGCAACTTCACAAGGAAAATCCCAGCTAGCCCAAGCCGCCAAAACACAACGATCAAACTCATCTCTGGTAAAACATTCGAAACCTTTAAAAAAAAACAGTGAATGAATGGGTTTTTCAGGAACCGTAGGGAATGGTTTAGGCAACACTCTAATTTCTTTATTTTTGCTTATACGCAGGCATGCTTGCTCTTGGTGATATTTGGCATTGTACTCCTGATCGTGATTATCGTACTTGCAGCTTGATTTCCTTAAGCAAAGAACAAGTCTTTTGGGTTTGTTCATCGATCTTAAAGCATCAGTGAGTGGAACTACTTGGTATATAAGGTAATTTGAAGACAACACTTAGAAGTTGGTTTTGTATTGATTTGGTTTGGTTCGGTTTGAGGGTCTATTGGTTTATGCAATAGAGTGCTTGTGTGGTTTTTTTGTTGTGCAAACTTTTTGTTGGACATGAGAGAAAACTGCTGTTTGGGTTTCTCGTAAATTCCCAGTTTGATAAACTGAGTTATGACTGTTTTGAGTTCTTACAAGATTCACTTTGAGCTCAAAACAGATGCCATGAGAATCGATACTGCTGACAAAACCGCAGCCAAAAATGTAAAAGCAGAAACATACTTTGTATGTTTCCTGATTCCGGCAGGAATTTCCCAGACAACAGAACTGGTTTCAGTCTTCAATCCACCAATCGATAAAACCAAACATCAGCTCTGTTCATGTCTCCCGTTTGGTACATGACTCGAGCACAAGAACAAGTCTGGCTCTCCAAACTCCACCCTGGAGTATCCACTCTCTTCAAGAGGCTGGAGATGAAATACAGAAATAAAGATCCAATCTTATCGTTGGTGATCAAAGTGTCTATAATTCGGTTGAGATCGATTGATAGTTTACCTGATACCGAGCATGTAAAGGAAGCTTTAAGCTGATTTCACCATTTTCATAACCTCTAGAACTGATCTCATTCTCAACAACAGACCTGTTTGATCTAAATGAAGGCAGCTCAAGATTCGTGTCTCCAAACACAGATACGTCACTGAAAGCTGCAAACAGATCCAAGATTTCCATCACATTCAAAAGAGAAAAGCTTTTTATTCATGATGTGATTCATCTTTTCTTTAATCTTTTAACCTCTGCCTTGCTGAAGATTCTGAAGTTCAAAAGGATCAGCAAAAACTCCTAAAGGCAATCGTTCAACAATCACGAGGTGGCGAAGCGGAAACTCTGAGTGGAGAAGAAGCTTGATGGATGTGAGGAGATTACAATGTGAACCTTCACCGGTTATGTCTCTGTGTTGTAGCAAAGACACATCAGGAACAATATTTGGATCTTTATAAGCAATGTTATCAGAAAAAAGAAATTCGAAAATCCGAATCTTCTAGCGAAGTGTGTGTAGTGAAATAAGACTGCATAATGTAATGATCTGAGGTACAGAAGAACGAAGGAATGTGATCGGAATTGAAGATTTCATCAGAATTTCCAATATTTATTCTAACCTGTAAGAACAATTTGCAGTAAAAAAGTCTTGTGCAGCACACGAGGGGAAGAATCATTATATCTCAATCTGATTGAAGAGGGAGATCACAAACCTGACCAGATGTCGTAAATTTAAAGCAAAAAATCGCGCAGAAGATGAAAATCAGAGCTATTACTGATCTCCGTCGTCGGCTACACATCGAAAGAGCGAAATTTTGTAACCTCTACACAGACCAGAGTTTAGGTTCGTCCCGGCAGTAAAGTAACTCCGTCTACTCGTCGGAGATAATTTGGACTTTTTGGGCCCGGATTGTTGGTTATAGATGGACCGGCCCAGTCCATTAAAAGAACAATGAAAAAGAAAATAAAGAATAGAGGGTCTTTATTTATATCCCTAATATACTATTTGAGAAATTCTTTAACAAAATAATTTTAATATAACGTGTTAATAACAAAAATGTCATGATGACGTGTCAATGTCATAACGAATTTTCGGTTAAATATATAAAAAAATTTAAGTTATTAGAATAATTACAATACATGCAATTGATATTAATTTGGTTAGAAAATTAATATATTTTATTCAATTAACAAAAAAATAGTATTATATTTGCAAAAAAAATAATTTTTTCTTTAGATTTTTAATACGTTAATTTATAAATAATTTTAAATAAACATAAATAGATTTAAATTATTATATAATTCCTAATATATTATTTGAGAAAAAAAATTAAGAAAATAATATTACTCTCACCTGTTATTAACAGAAAACTATGCTTACATTTCATCATTACAGTAAATTTCAAATAAATATATAAATATGGTTAACTTATTCGAATAATTACAATATATATTATTGTTATTAATTTGGTTAGAGTATTAATATATTTTATTAAACTAACCAAAAATACTATTAATTCATAAAAAATTAATTATTTTTTTATTTCTTAATTTATGTATACAAAAATTAATATTAAAAGTAATTTTAAATAAAAATTAAAATTATATAAATATTTAATTTATATTCACTGATAAAATATAATTTACGAATATTTTTTCTCACGCATGACATGGGTATAAATCTAGTATATATTAATTGAGAATCATTTCAACAAAATAACCTTATGTTGACGTGTGATTTACAAGTGTGTCACGCTTATGTGTCACACTATTAGAGCATTTAAGAAAAATATTATATAGAACATAATTTACTAGAGTATTTACGAAAATTGCCATTATACAGTATATTATATGTAAATCCCTAATATTTTGACATACAATTTATTCTGTCATAAAATGTAAATATAATATAAAATAAAATATAAATTTTGAAAAATTAGTCAAACAAAATATAAAACAAAGTTTAGTTTAATTGAATATTTATCATATATATACTTTTATCCAAAATAGATACAATTTAAGTGTATTTGTATAATTCAATTTTAGTATCTATTTTATTTTCGTAATCAATATTAAAAATTTTAAAAAATTATTTTAAATATGATATAAATTATATATATATATATCTAATTTAAATTAATAAAATAAATAATTAGTTATTATTTGTAAATATTTTTCCCCACGTAGGATATGGATCAAAATCTAGTTTATTTATAAAAAAAAAAGAAAAATGTGAAAGCAAAAGAGCCATTATATTCATTTGATGATTAAACAATTCAATATACAAAATATTTGCCATTATAATAAAAAAAAATATACGAATAATGATTCTACAATGCCAATCTTCTTGCAACACAAAGATTCATACAACATGTTTATTTATATTATACATATGATAAATAGTTCTCCTCACAATATATATATATATACACACACATGAAGATGTTCATAGCAATACTCTTTCTAACTCTCAATTTATCATATTTATTTTATGTTAAACGATTGAAATTCATTATATATATAATACTTGTAATTATAATGAAAAACTTTACAATGTGCAATTCTTCTTGCAGAGATTACATAAAAGATATATATATATTATACATATGATAAATAATTCTTCTCATAATAGATAATACCATAACGAGAAATTTTATCGAGAATAGTTTGATTTTTTATATAAACTAGAATACTACTTGTGCTATGCACAGATTAAAATCAAAATTTTAAAGTTTTTTATTATTTGAATGAAAAATTATAAATATATTTTAATTTAAAATATTATATATTATAAAAGAATGATATTATTATTATTATATATTATTTAAATAATATTGCATTATTTTATCGTTGCTTTTGCGATACGTTAATCAAAAATATATTTATAAAATTTTTAGTAAAATATTTGAAACATGTTTTAAATTAAATTAATAAAATTAGTAGTTTTAATTAATTTTATTATGTTATAGCATCTACTTATATATAAAGTAGTCATACTAAAAAATAATTATTAGTTATTCAAATTTAATATTACAAACAACTGATATAATATAAAATATTATTTGCAAATATATTGATTGTGTTTGGATACAAAACAAAATTGAGTGATATAATTTCTATATGATTTGTGATTTAGATATGCCGACTATATTATTATACAATATATATATATATATATATATATATATATTTCTATAAAATAATTATTACTACAATATATTGATTTTGATTATTGAGTTAAAAGTAAAGTTGTATATAATATAAAAATGGAATTAAATAATGTTAATGCAGTTTCTATATCTATAAAAATTCGACATATTTACTTTCTTTATATATATGTATAATAATTAATTATTTATGTAAAAACAATCTTCTATTTTTAAAATTAGCGAGTAATTAAATGTGTAATTTACTAACTTAGAATTTTCTAATTTTTGAATCTTCGTATATTTGGAAATTAAATAGTGTTTAGAAACTCATTAAATTCTATGATTAAATTATCTAATTAAGATGTTTAGATAATAAAATAAATAATTTATATTTGAAATTAAATTAATTAGTAAAATTGTTGAGAATAAATATGGTGATGACACCTAAGTAATTTTCACTCTCAATGCTTCTCTTTTAATATATAGTAGATTTGTTTCAAAAATACATTTATAATTTTTTTAGTAAAATATTTGAAACATTTTTAAATTAAATTAATAAAATTAGTAGTTTTAATTAATTTTATTATGTTAATCTACTTATATATAGAGTAGTCATACTAAAAAATAATTATTAGTTATTCAAATTTAATATTACAAATAACTGATATAATATAAAATTTTATTTGCAAATATATTGATTGTGTTTGGATACAAAAAAAATTGAGTGATATAATTTCTATATGATTTGTGATTTAGATGTGCCGACTATATTATTACACTATATATATATATATATCTATAAAACAATTATTACTAAAATATATTGATTTTAATTATTGAGTTAAAAAGTAAAGTTGCATATAATATAAAAATAGAATTAAATAGTGTTAATGCAGTTTCTATATCTATAAAAGTTCGACATATTTACTTTCCTTATATATGTGTACAATAATTAATTATTTATGTAAAAAACAATCTTTTATTTTTAAAATTGGTGAGTAATTAAATGTATAATTTACTAACTTAGAATTTCCTAATTTTCAAAGATTCTTATATTTGAAAATTAAATAGTGTTTAAAAACTCATTAAATTCTATAACTAAGTTATCTAATTAAGATGTTTAGATAATAAAATCAATAATTTATATTTGAAATTAAATTAATTAGTAAAATTGTTGAGAATGAATATGGTGATGACACCTAAGCAATTTTCACTTTCAATGCTTTTCTTTTAGTAAAATTAGTAGTTTTAATTAATTTTGTTATGTTATAGAATCTACTTATATATAGTATTCATACTAAAAAATAATTATTAGTTATTCAAATTTAATATTACAAACAACCGATATAATATAAAATTTTATTTGCAAATATATTGATTGTGTTTGGATACAAAAAAATTTGAGTGATATAATTTCTATATGATTTGTGATTTAGATATACCGACTATATTATTACATAATATATATATATATATAAAACAATTATTACTATAATATATTGATTTTAATTATTGAGTTAAAAAGTAAAATTGCATATAATATAAAATGGAATTAAATAGTGTTAATGCAATTTCTATATCTATAAAAATTTGACATATTTACTTTCCTTATATATGTGTATAATAATTAATTATTTCTGCTAAAAATAATTTTTTTTAAAAAAAATTGGCGAGTAATTAAATGTGTAATTTACTAACTCAGAATTTCTTAATTTTTGAATCTTCGTATATTTGAAAATTAAATAGTGTTTGGAAACTCATTAAATTCTATAATTAAGTTATATAATTAAGATGTTTAGATAATAAAATAAATAATTTATATTTGAAATTAAATTAATTAGTAAAATTATTGAAAATGAATATGGAAATGACACCTAAATAATTTTTACTCTCAATGCTTCTTCTTTAATATATAGTAGATTTTGCATCTATCTATTTGCAAAACTTACATTTCTAAAAATCGTATCCTCAATTTGGTATAGAAACTTTTATATCCTTAACACAAGGATATTATTTCCATAGTTTATGTAGACTAAAATTTTGACTATCTTTTTGCATCTATATATATATCAATAATCTCTTCTTTGACATTATATACTTTATGTTAATGGTCATGTCTGAATATACTATTTCAATATAATCAAATTGCAGGGACAAATGCTAAAACACAATTGAAACTTCTTTTTGCATTTGCGTTTCACGTTTGAACTTATAGTTTTCATTAACATCTAAAAACAACACAATTGTTTAACTTGTAAACATTAATACAAAAGAATTTATAATCTTGATAAAACAAGACATAATGGGATATGATTTTGAAATGTCCAACGATAAAGTTCTTGATTGGGATGAAAATGTTGGTCCATTGTGGTGTGAAGATTGTTGATCGATGGCCCATTGCACTTTCTTTTATGAAAAGTTCCTTTTATCCTTATAAAATTCCCAATTAAACTATTAAAAGTAGTCTAGCAGGCTGCACGCTGTGTTATCTTTTATTCTACCTTTAACAACAACAACCCATATTTCGATTCCATCTTACAAGTTATAACTAGTATATTCATATATGTGTCGACAAAAATATTTATAAATTATATAATATTATTTATTAGTAAATAATATAAATTATATATTTATATCATTTTAATTTTTTATTAAATATTATTTTTAACATAAATATATATATATATATAAATTAATAAAATAAAAATAATTTTTTTAATAAATTTAATAATATTTTTTGCCTATTTTAATAAAATATATTGATTTTTAACCAAATTAAAAACAATGATATATATTATAATTATTTTACTAATTTAAACGTATTTATATATTTATTTAAAACTAATTACGGTAATAACATGTGAACATAATATTTATGTTAATAAAACGTTAGATTAATATTATTTCTTAAAAATATTTTTCAAATAATATATTAAAAATATAAGTTTAAGCAAATTTATTAAAGTTTTGAATTAGGAATATATCCATTATCTTGGTCTTTTTTAGTTATGTGCTTCAGCAAGATGATAATTAGAAAAATGTGGGGACAAGAAAACCTTTAAGGAAAGTGAGTAAATGGGTCCTTTTTAACTACATTATTATTATTATATTTTCACACCAATTTCAAAAAAAAAAAAAAAGAAATCGAAACTTTGGTCATATAATTTTGAATTATTTTCAATTTGGCAATAACATAATTCGTCGTCTTCTTTCTTTCCTTTATATACTTGTACCACAAATTCCTCTTCAGCCACAAATCTCCAATATTTCTTCCCTCTCCTTTCACTTTCTTTTCCCAACAGCAATAACACAAAGATTCTGATTCGATTCAAGCTAAGATCGATACACAAAGATGTTCAACGTTCATGTTCAAAGGTTTTATATATAATTACATATATATATAGTTGTTATGCCTGGCTCCCTGTATGCCACAAGTGGATATTGATTTTGGTTACAAAATCATCTACCAGTGGCGTACAAGGAACCAAGCATGACCCGACACATATAGATATAGTTATTCATTTGCATCTAATGTGCTGTATTTCTGTTTTACTTTGACTGTTGAGTACTAAACATGTAGAAATCTGCATAGCCAGTTGAAGATAATGCTAACAGACGGCTACATTCAATTTAGAAATATTAGTCAGATTGTAAGAATAAGAAAACTTGGATCATCCCTTAACAAATGAAAACATAAAAGAAATCGTATTCTCTTAGTTCTCTGTATGATGGATACTCGATTATAGTTTTGTTATGGATTTGGTTTCTGTCAAATCAATCATATAAAAATTGGTTTGATTTTTCTTCTTGTACCGATTTCGTTTGTTTGTGTTGACTCTTTTAAAAATCAAATTGTAGACGTATTAGCTTGAATGAAAATTTATAGAAGAAGTGACTTTAGTTTGACTTGCGGACAGTTATAGTCTTAAGAGTAATCATTATGTCTATGTTCTGTAGTTTTACCGTAAAGCTCTTTTATAAATGATTTTGTTTTATTCATTATTTGAAGATTTTAGGCTGTCAAAAGTCTTATAAGGAAAAAAAATGTTACGAGCGTAAATCGGCGAGAAATAGTAAAAGGCAGCAATCAATCTAAATAAATTGTCGGTTTCGTATTTCATTTTCAGAAGAAAATAAAATTTAAGCGTTAATTAAGTTTCAAAAACATTAATGACTTGGAAAACCCTCCAGTCACGGAACAATGTAAATTTCTTATGAAAATACCATTTCCATATTTAATGATTGGGCCCTCATGGTTTTACTAAAAACAAATTGACAGGAAAATAGGATATTTATGCGATGGAATTTTGTTATAAATTTTATTTTATTTTTTGGGATGTTCAATCTGAACTTTGGTTCAATTTTAGATTGTTTTTTTTTATAAAAAAAAATTGGTTATTCCATTTATAGTCAATAATTTTGAAATTAAATTTAATTATTAGTCTAGATTCGATTTGGACTAAAATAAAAAGAAAAGGTAATATTTAAAAGTACTACAAAAAGTTTTATTTCAAAATGTCATTATTTTTATTTTTTACAAAATGCTACTAATTGTTTTCAAAAATATCATAAAAATTAAAATTATATTTCAATCCTAAATACCAAACATAAATCTTTGAATTACAAATCATTTAAAACTATTTTTAATCTTTGTGATATTTAAGGAAAAAAACTTTAATGGTATTTAAAAGAAAAATAAAACGGTTGTGATGTTTAAAAATAAAAAATTTAGTGGCACTTAAAAATATTTTAATGTATTTCTCGTTAATTTAAATCGTATTAAATGTATTTAAAACATATTTCAATCGTATTAAATATAAAAAGATAATTTATTTAAGGCGTATTAAAATAATTTGATTTTTGTTGGCAAAAAAAAAAAATAATAATTTGATTTTTTAATTTGGTAAATTCAGTATGATTCAGATCAAAGCGAACGATTAATCTCAATTTTATCCATCAATTTCTAGGAGGAATCGAGGTTTCTGTAAACAAAATCCATACAACCATAAAGATGGACATCGTACATGTGATATCCATTCGATATCAATTTTTGGATATTATGAAGTTTTTGAATAGACAGATTAGGTACGGTAGCGAGTACGAATATTATACTTTTTATATTCATTATTTTTATTTTAATTTTAGATTTCATTCTATTTATTTATTAATTTATCATGATAATGCTCACTACTCCTTACAAATTCAATGTTCCTATTGTCAGAATAATTTTAGATTTGCTTCATACATAAATACTTCTTAAAACAGTTTTATATACTTTGGAAAAAATATTTTCAATAGTGTGAGTTGGATATGAGTGTTGAGAGTATACTGTAATTTAAATGCGGATACTTGAAATTCGAATATCCAGAATCGAATATGCGTATTTAAAGCTGTGTTATTTGAAACTCTAATCGTAATAAAACCCAATAGAAAGTTGAAATCTTTTAGCATGAAGTACCCAAAACTTTGCAGCTTCTGTTAAACGTTAAAAAATCATCAAGTATTAACTTGTAAAAAGATTTAAAACCCATAATGTTGCAACGTTACAGTGAGTTATATGTATTGATACAGAACAATACAAGAACCTGAGTAGTATCAAAACTAAGGAAGAGGAAAGAGGATCACATTATGGTTGAAAGAAACCCCCTAAAACCGCTTTGGCTTTTTCTTCTTGGAGAAACTTTCAGGCGTTCGGTTTTCCTGTTTACGCTTACTCCCTGCAAATCGCTTACCACCACTCTCTTTTGAACCTTTTGCGTTTGCTTTCAGCTTTCTTGCTGCAACAGCTGGCCGCTTCTGACTTCGCTGCTTCGGAGCATTCTTATTATTGCCCGCTTTGTTGTCTTCAATGCCGCTGCTACTTCCTCTAGGTCTCATTTTTGATTGTGCAGGGCTTTTCTGATAAGGATTCTTCTTAGCATCACCAGATTTTGAAGCTCGTACGCCTTGATATGAAAGATTAGCCTTTCCCTTTGCAATTGGTGTGACCACTTTGTCCTTTTGTTGTCTTTTCTGAGCCGGCGAATAAGCTTCAGAATCATTGCTCTTTCTCTTTGATGGTGTTGCATCGGGTTTGACTCGAGATATCCGTAATTCTCTGTCCCTAAGCTTTAAATATCCTTTCTTGATTACGAGTTTTGCAGCTTCCTATAGTTAAACAAATACCGGGACACATCAGTTCTAAATAGTTATTACACTAAACTTATAAGATCGAGCTTCTTTTCAACATACCTGTGTTTTAAACAAAACGTAAGCTATTCCTTTTCCAATGTTCAAGTGAGGATCTCTAATAACACGAACAGCTTCTACATTATTCTCCAGATTACTCTTGCCAGTAAACAGTTGATACACCTCTTCATCCTGCGTTAGAGACAAACAAAAAAAAACTGAGAAAAGGTTCGAAAATTTGAGCTAGAGGGCCCTAAGAGTATTACTACTAACCTTAACATCGAAGGGGAGATTACCCATAAAGACTGTCCTCTTAGAATCGTACAAATGAGAATCCTGACCTTTCAGTTTCTTACGAGGTGGACAAGCTCTATCAACGCGGATATGATTCCCATCAATCTGAACACACATCCCATTACATAAAACATGAATCAATCTAACTCCTTAAGACTCAACCGCAGAGAAAAACGCAAAAAGGTTATATTACCAGAGACATGTTATGTGCCAAAGAAGCTTCAGCAGATTGCTCTGTTTCAAACACAACATAAGCATGAACACTACACTTTCAAACAAGATTGACATTAGGCCTTTTCATCACTGAAACATCAAAACAGAATCTATAATAGAATTAGCATTTAGGGTTACAAGCACAAACCTTGAAGCCTTCTCATTGATTTGATTCAGCATTATAGCCCCTTTCCTTGTCTTCTTCGACTAATCAATCAAACAACCAGACAGAATCAGAAACTATTTGAACCTAAAATCAACATTATAGCTAAGAAAAATTCAACTCACATCGACAATCGGCACAGAACGTATCCTCACAGATTCAACTTCACCAAATTTAGCAAATTCCTTCAAGATCAGCTTCTTCTTAACCTTCAACGGCAGATTCCCAACGAAAACAGTTCTAAGAAGCTTACTTTCGTCATCAAATCCTTCCTTTGAAACCATCGTATCCGCTACTTCATCAGCTTTCTTCCTCTTCTCACCAACCTTCTTCTCCTTCTTCTCTGGGCTTCCGTACTTCTTCGCCTCGTATTCGTTCTCAATCTCATCTCTCT
Source organism: Pugionium dolabratum (assembly GCA_018901945.1). Lineage (NCBI taxonomy): Eukaryota > Viridiplantae > Streptophyta > Magnoliopsida > Brassicales > Brassicaceae > Pugionium > Pugionium dolabratum. The sequence goes on from JAEVFF010000310.1 coordinate 613,043, forward strand.
TTCTCTTCTTCCTCTTTGAATCCAACCCACTTTCTACAACTGAATTTGTCTCTTTCTCAACAACCTCGGCGTCGGTATCTGAAACTGGAGTTTTTAGTTGATTCGATTTCTTCGTTTTCACGAGCGAAATTGCTTCTTCTCCATCGTTATCGAACTTCCGTTTATTCACTTTACCTTCGGGGCTAGTCGAATTGGGTTTTTCATTAACTTCCTCAGGTAATAACTCCGGTTGCTTTCGTCGGAAAGGGTTATCGTCCGAGAAGAGACTCGAAAAGCCACCCTCAGCCACATCGCCGGAGAAGAGAGTGGTGAAGATCCCTGGTTGAGTATGAGATTCATCCTTTTTGGATTCTTCGACTTTCGTCTCGTTCCTTTTCTTCTTTCCCATCCTCGTTCGATTTCAAGGGCAGAGAGGAAGAGAGAGATTGTGGGAACCCTAAAAAAGGCTGGTCAGTGAGGGTTGTTAACTTGTTATGTTACCACTTACCAGAGAGCGCTATAAATTCATTAACGGGTCGGGATACAGCATTAATGGACCGTAGCACTTCTTGGCCCATAATTATTTCCTCGATGGGTGTAAATTAATAATGTGAAAATTCAATTAAAAATGTTATGAGTTCACTATGATTTTAAAATTTATATTTCTATTATTAGTTTTATGTTTTATAAATATTAATTTAAATAACCTGTATTTATTTATAGATTTGATTATATAATAGATTTTAGTGAATTTTTTAGGATTTCCATGTTAAAAATACAAAGACTAAAACTGAAATGAAAATATAATTTACGGGTTGACAAATATTAATTAAAATCTAAATCTTATATTTAGAATATATTTAATTTTACGAAAAATTAAATCCTATGTAAATTTTTAAAATCACTTAAATTATACAACTACACTCTCAAACCTCTTGTAATAAATAGATTATAACAATACATATTAACAATTTATAAATTCCTCTAAGTGTTGTCTTCAAACTATAAACGTTTGCAGATAAATTATAAAATAGAAAATGTTCATAAACGTTTATAAACAAGTTTAGAGAAATTGTAAAACAATTTACAAAAAAATCTCATGGTATCACAAAATTAGTATTTTTAATGATTAAGATAACTAGATTTATACCCATTATATTTTATTACTAAATATAAATTAAATATTTATTACTAAATATAAATTAAATATTTATATAATTTTAATTTTTATTTAAAATTACTATTAAAATTAATTTTTGTATATATAAATTAATAAAGAAAAACTAATTATTTTTATCAATTTTAATAGTATTTTTTGGTTAATTTAATAAAATATATTAATACTCTAACCAAATTAATAACAATGACATATATTGCAATTATTCGAATAAGTTAACTCTATTTATATATTTATTTGAAATTTACTGTAATGATGAAATGTAAGTATGATATTTCTGTTAATAACATATTGTTTTCTTAAATTGTTTCTCAAATAATATATTATGAATTAGGTAATAATTAAATCTATTTATATTTAATTGAAATTATTTATAAATTAACGTATTAAAAATTTAAAGAAATAAAAATTATTTTTTTGTAAATGTAATACTATTTTTTGGTTAGTTGAATAAAATATATTAATTTTTTAATTAAATTCATATCAGTGATATATATTGTAATTATTATAATAACTTAAACCCTTTTATATATTTAAAGTAAAATTTGTTGTAGTGTTAACTCATAATTATAATATTTTTATTATTAACATGTTATATGTTAAAGTTAGTTTCTCAAATAATATATGGTATCGCTTGTTGTGTCTAAATCTATGAGTGAATTCGCATCTGGATTTTAAAAAAGAAAAGAAATTGGAGAAGCTTTTCTGAGATCTAATCAATATTGATTGTCTCTTCCCTAATCAAATCCCTGGTAAGAGAAAAAAAAACAAAATCATTTTCCATTATACCTTCGAAGGTTTATTTTTTAAAATCGAATTTCACTCACTCTTCTGAATCCTCCAAATTGGCGATATTTGGATTGCATTAGAGTTATAGATAGGGAAATGAAGATTGAAACTTTCTCTCAGAAAAAAATGGATCTTTGGAGTCGTCTCGTTAATCTGAACAGACTCTGGTCCGTCCTTTTTGGGTGTGTTAGCCCTTCATTCATTGTCCTATGCAATTATGAATCTTTCAAATTTACGATAATTGGAATGCTTTCGAGTTTTTGGGGATCACAAGATTCCAACTTTCTTGGGGAAAAAATCCAACTTATCGAGGAAATCTCCTAGAATCGTCTCGGTTAAATTCCAAGTGGGAGTTGCTTAGCTGTTCTGATTACACCAAACTTATTCCAGTGGGTTGGGTCAAATTAATCTAAAGGATTTTTATTTTTATTTTTTATGTTGTTAACTGTTTAGTTAATCATAAGGATTCTTTCATTAACAAAATATTTGAAATTAAGTTCTGAATATTGGTTGTGATTGAAGTGGTCAGATCAAAAGTTAATGTGAAGGATTCTTTCTTAAAAAAGTTCTGATTTTTGGTTGATTCCGAGAGATTTGGTTGTTATAACAGGTTAGCCAATATATAATCTTGAAGGATTCATGATTAGAAAGTTTTGGTTTTAGTTGATTCTTAGAAATTTGGTTGATTTTTGTTTCAAATAGATGGGGGATGCGGCGAAAGATTTAGCTTCAGGGACTGTTGGAGGAGCAGCACAGCTAGTTGTAGGTCATCCATTTGACACAATCAAGGTCAAACTCCAGAGCCAACCGACTCCAACACCAGGCCAACCACTAAGGTACACTGGTGCAATCGATGCGGTTAAACAGACTGTTGCTGCTGAAGGACCTAAAGGTTTGTACAAAGGTATGGGGGCTCCTCTTGCAACCGTTGCTGCCTTCAATGCTGTTTTGTTCACGGTGAGAGGTCAAATGGAAGGGCTGCTTAGGTCTGGACCTGGAGTCCCCTTGACCATTAGTCAACAGTTTGTGTGCGGCGCAGGTGCTGGTTTCGCTGTTTCGTTCCTTGCTTGTCCTACCGAGTTGATCAAATGCAGGTCAGGTTCATCTGATAATTTACCAAGTTTTTTCATTATGGTTTTTGGCTTGATGAAAAATGTTATATGGCTCTGATCAGCAAGCTGCGGAATTTAGTTTCTTTGGGTGGAAGTTTGACGAATTTAGGAGAAATTTCCTGCAAAGAGTCAAAGATTTTTGTTATCTTCTGCTTGCAAGTTGTAACAGAGCTAAAACATGTCTTTGTGTATACACGTTCATTATTGTTAACCATCAGGTTGCAAGCCCAAGGTGCATTAGCCGGAAGCTTGAGCACAGGCTCAGTGGTTGCAGCGGTGAAATACGGGGGACCAATGGACGTAGCCCGTCATGTTCTGCGGTCAGAAGGTGGAGCACGAGGTCTGTTCAAAGGTTTATTTCCGACATTAGCCCGTGAAGTCCCGGGAAACGCAACAATGTTTGGAGTGTATGAAGCTTTCAAACGGTTCTTAGCTGGTGGTTCAGACACTTCAAGCTTAGGACAAGGATCATTGATTATGGCTGGTGGAATCGCTGGTGCATCCTTTTGGGGAATTGTGTACCCGACCGATGTGGTAAAGAGTGTTCTTCAAGTCGACGATTATAAAAAACCTAAGTACGCCGGTTCAATGGATGCGTTTCGGAAGATTCTGAAAGCTGAAGGAGTTAAAGGTTTATATAAAGGTTTTGGTCCAGCCATGGCAAGGAGTGTTCCTGCTAATGCTGCTTGCTTCTTGGCTTATGAGATGACAAGGTCAAGCTTGGGTTAAAACCGATTTGGTTTGGTTTGGTTTAACTGTTTCTCCAATTTGTGGATCTTGCCTTGATTAACTGGTTTCGGTTTTTAGATGATTCTTTTAAATTTTCAGCAAAATTTATGCAATCTTCCCTCCTTACACAGTTCTATTTGTGAGAATCGAAAGTGGTTATTAAGACCGGTTTAACAGATTAAAACTTGGAATTGACATTTTTCCCAAATGGAACCAAACGACGGCGGTTAGAATTCACTTGTAGTTTTATTTGCCCATTACATGGTTTTCCCGCATGAATAGTAATAACTTTATAAATAACTAACTAGCGTATGACTAGTAATTACACAGTCAAGTGTTAAAGAGGAAAAAAAGGAGGGAACTTATAACCGCTTTTTTTATTTTTCTTCTTACATTTTTTTCAATATAAAAGCCCAAAAATAATATCACAATTGGAAAAATAACAGTCTCATGGAGACGATGGAGCAACAACAAAGACATTCACTCTCTTCTTTGCCTATGCTTTCTAGACTTGATCACTTAGATTTCGTTGTACATTGCTTTTCCCTTTTGATTTTTATTAGTTAATTTTGATGAATCTACTTATCATTATCATAACTATTTTTGTGTTTTTTATGAATGTAGATAAAGAATCTAGAGAGACAACAAAACCTTACGAAATGGAAAGACGAAAGTGCTCCAACCACACGCGGATTAATCGATAGAGGTACAGCGATTAGAGAAGCGTATTTCAAAGGATCGTTATTAGAGAGAATCACAGCTTTGGAGACCAGACTTTTTCAGGTATGGTTTCACTTTCAATACTATAGATTTTGATATAACGTCTTAATCAATGACTAAATTGTATAATGTTCAAAAAAAAGATATGTTTGGAGTTGGAATCGAGCAGTGCATCTTCTACTTCAACTGGAGGGTCAGGTGAAACATCAAGCCAAAGGATTAAGAGAGATTTGACAAAGACATTACCCATTTTCAATAGCAACATTAATCCTTTTCATATTCCTTTACAACATCCTCAAGATCACCCTCGGGTATATATATATTTACTTGTTGATGTGTATTTATATATATATATATATATATATTATCATGACTAAACAGTGAAGATGCCAAATTAGTTATCTCAAATAAAAATCACTAACTATACACGATTGTGTGGTTTTTATTGATTGTGATTATAATTGTAGGAAATAGAAGAGAAGATTGAAGAAGAAAAAGAGGGAGAGATAAATATAGAGAAGCCATTATTGGAGAAGAAGACGAAGAAGAAGGATGGTAGTGAAACTTGCAAACCAAAGAAGAAGAAGACGAAATCTCCCAAGAAATGGTGTCGCTTTAGCTTATTGGGCTGCTAATTACTTCTTCTTTTTTTGTTACTTTGTTTGGACTATGCATTATCCGATTAAATCTAGTTTTTTTTTTCTTTCTGAAAATGCCACAATATTTTATCCCTCAAACTTAGGATTTAATCGAGTTTTTACCCTCAAAAGACCTATTTTTACATAATTTTCGATTTCAGTTAATATGTTTAGCTGAAAAGATCTAAATTTAACGACAAATTTTTAGTAAGATATAACAAATCTATAGAAATTTACATAGATTAATTAGAAATAACACAATTTTTTAAAATAGCATATTTTAAAGTTTTTATTCCAAAATTATCATTTTTAGTTTAAATTTCCAATAATGCCACAAATTTAAAATTAAAATACACTAAAACTTCTGTTTAATATAAAAAATTAAAGCCTAAATGAGAAAAACAAGTCAAATATAATGTTTTAAATTTATTTTTAATTTATTTAAAAGAAATAAATAGTTTTACATAATTATTTGTATTATTTTTAAAATTTTAATTTTATACTGCTAAAGTTGAAACAAAAATTTAAAAAATGCTATTTTAATATATTACTCTTATTAAATATGTCCTATATTTTCTAGCCAGCCAAAATTGTAAAATATAATGATTTAAAAATGATATTACAATGTACTATAAAGTAGCAATACCCCTAAAAATATAAATGTATGGTAGTAGATATATGTATAACTGTATATTCCACTACTTTTACTTTTATTTTTATTTTTCGTACATGTATATTCCATTATAACTTGGTCAGTGGATTCTTTAAAAAGATAATATATTTGGAAATCATTTCAAGGAATAATTGAAATATAAAAAATTCGCAACGATCAGAATCAGTATTATTCCACAAAATGGACTTTTTTGATACCTTTACTACCTCCATAATGCTAAAAGAATACATTGCAATCTCTACTCGTATATTTAAGATTTATTTTCTAGCTTTAACTTTATGAAAAGGTTAAAGGATATCAAATATTTTAATCATGACGGTTTAAGTCAGCTCCATTTTATTGCCTATCGGAATATATTCTCCTTTCCATTAAACCTTTTAATTATATGAAAATACATTTAACATATGTCATGTTCATTTGTCAAACCACCAATAAATTATTATTTCTTTATTTGCGGCAACTATCTGCGACTAGATGCAGTGGTAAGAAATTTTACTATACGTCGCAATTTTTTTTACCGCTGATTAAAACAACGATACGATTAAAAATTTACAATCAACTACAATTACAACCGTCGATGACAAAAAATAAATAATATATACCGTAGTCGAATCAATAATATTGACTATAGTCATAATTTCATGCGACGATCAAATGAACAAAAGAGAAATAGGAGTACTTAAAATATAATACAAAAAATCTCTTTTATTTCTCTTACTTCTCAATTGAATTAAAAATAATATAGTCAATATTTATACTAATTATTTTGAAAATAACTAAAATGATGTTATTTTTTTAAATGGCCTTAAAATTTAATAATGAAATTCATTTCAATTAAATGCTATTTTTGGCCGCCCCATTTTTTAAAACACCACCACCCCAAATTTTAAAAATACTACTAAATAATAAGTATATTTGGTTGATTTAATATAAAATATATAATGTACTAATTAAAACTATATAAAATTAATATACATTTTTACATGAGGAGAAACTCCTTAAACGACATTGAAAATCAAACAAGACTACTAAATATTTGTAAAACTTGATGCTGAATACCCTAAATTATAAGAGCATTTCATCTATGAGAATCTTAAATAAGTTTTTCATACTCACTATTGGAGATACTCAATTCATTAAAATAATAACACATTTCTAGAAAATAATATATTGATGATACTAATTAATGGATGGAGGTGCTTTAGGTTACTTAATTTTCATGATAATTTGTTTAATATTATAATCAAATAAAAGTACAAAAGATTGAGTGGCTAATGACATTTATGCGGTAACCATTCATTTTGGTTTTAAGTAAAAAAACACTCTACTGTGTAAATTTACATATATACCCGTTTCTTTCTTAACGATTTATAGTCAATGTCTCAGCTTCTCTCTTTTGCTTCGACCCCAAATCCGAAGCAGATTTGAATTCCACATCAATGGTGAATCCTGACTCAATTAGAGAAGAAGTAGAAACTGGTACAATTTCTACACTTCATTACCAAATGATTCCTTCCGATTTGACTCAAGACGAGTTCACCGAGCTATCCGACTCAATCGCCGAATTTCACACCTACCAACTCGGTCCTGGTCGCTGCTCTTCCCTTCTCGCTCAACGCATCCTAACTAAGCCGGAAACTGTCTGGTCCGTCGTGAGACGCTTCGATAGACCTCAGACTTACAAACACTTCATCAAAAGCTGTTTCGTCGGAGAAGGATTCGAGATGCGAGTGGGATGCACGCGCGACGTGAACGTGATCAGTGGACTTCCGGCGAATACATCGAGAGAGAGACTGGATCTACTCGACGATGATCGGAGAGTGACCGGGTTTAGCATCACCGGAGGAGAACACAGGCTGAGGAATTACAAATCTGTGACGACGGTTCATAGATTTGAGAGGGATGGAAGGATCTGGACCGTTGTTCTCGAATCGTACGTCGTAGATGTACCGGAAGGAAACACGGAGGAGGATACGCGTTTGTTTGCCGATACAGTAATCAAATTGAATCTACAGAAACTTGCGTCGATCACTGAAGCTATGAATCGTAACTCCGGCGACGGAAGAAACTCTCAGGTGAAGTGAATTTGCGGGAAAAAAATTAATGAACGCAACAAAATTGGTGGGGGGAGGCGGAGGGGGGGAATTCGTCTTTTTTTTTTTTTAATTTTCGTTTCCGTTGTAAAGCATTTTTCCGACATTGTAACTTCTTCGTATAATTTTATGGTCATTTCCTTGTTCAGTTATTGTCCTATCCGTTTTTCACCTCATTATTGTCTCTCCTCGATAATCGGAAATTCGAACGTTCGATATGGTCAATCAATAATTACATTTTTTAGATGTATTCAATCAAGAACTTAAAATGATTTAACTAAAAATAAATTTGATATTATTGGTTACAAAATTTCTAAATAACTATTAAAATCTAATGTTATTCAACTTGTTTGAATACCATCCCTTAAATACATTTAATATTTTCTGATCATCTTTACATTATTGTGTCATCAGAATGTAATAACTGACTATTTATATTATGTAATAATGTTTATGTTCATTTTTCCTAAATTAAAATATCATATGATGTTTATATAAAAAATAAAATCTTTAATTTACGTGTTTTTTTTTTAAAAAAAGATCTTACAAAATAGAAAAGAGATTGTTAGATAACATGTTTAAGGTTTAATTTCTTATATTATTTGTAAACGGTAAGGAGTGGAAAAAATGAAGTGGTCCTGATTGAAACTTCTTGAATCGGTCATTGGCTCAATAGCGGCAAAGATGAATATGAGCAAAATTCATGATCGCATGAAATAGGGCTTTTATAAATAATGGACTTTCATGAATGTGTTTAGGTTCTTGGTTCCCACAAAGACAAACTTCCCCTCTAGAGGGCTGCGCTAAAATGATTCGGTTTCGACTTACTTTTCATCCTAAAAAACCTCTACAGACATTGCTCGATAGTTCAAGATCAAAGGTATTCAATAAGCTTGGGACAACCCCCCACTATAGATATTTACTTCTTTGCAGATGATACAATGTTTTTTCAAACTTAGATAGTACATTACAAAAAAATATATGAAAGATTATCAAAAACTATAAAACAATTTAAAAAATATCCTAAGATCCAAAAATTTAAAGAAAAACAAGTTACAGATTCGGTCCAATTGTATCTTGATTGAATAATAACTTTTAAAATAGAAAGTTCGACCAATTGTGCTATATAGGAAGATTTTAAGAAAATAGGAGCCCTAAAATTTGTATAAATAGTCGTGGCTTAAAAAACCTGCTTTTTGATCCACCAACAGAAAAATATGTAGTTTCCAATAAGTTCAACGATCTTTCACACGAATACTGGTATTCGAAAAACTTACCTCTTTATGAGAAGGCTAATTAAGAAAACTTCATCATGAACTCCATTTATGGAGGATATACGTGTTTCTTGCATGAAAAGTAATGAGAATATTCAGCAAAAAACCTGATATCCTCTTGCAAAGTTAAACTCTCACGTTGTCTGAAGTAACAGTGAAATAAGTTGGACATTTAAAGATAAATGGCTTTGAAAGACGAAAAAGTCCGGTAGTGGTAAGCATAGTACGTACTACAAAAAATTGGTCTGAAACAATCTCTCTCTCTTTATTACTTAATTTCTATTTTTGAACGAGTAATATTATTTTAAACCTATTATCGGTAATTATGATCTCCATCTATTCTGTCTTTGTTTTTTCTGATTATTATTAGAAAATCTTAAAAGGATGATCCATCATGCGAGAAACATTTGAATTCTTTTGTTACAAACATCATTTTCTGGAATATGATTGGACGGAGACAATGTAGGGAGGGAGCCACTTTTTTATGTTTTTGTAATAGCGGGACCAAACTCAATTATATATTTTTAAAATTTTTTCCCATTTTTATTTTTATGCTATTTTGTTTATTTGTGTTTGTTTTAAAATCTCGGTGTTGGTGTTTTTTTGAATGTTTTTTTGTGAAGTAATTGTTCAACTCATTTTATAATCCCTAATATATTATTTGAGAAATTTTTTAACAAAGTAATTTTAATCTAACGTGTTAATAACAAAAATGACATGATGAGATGTCAACAGCCTATCGAATTTCAGATTAAATATAAAAGGATTTAAGTTACTAGAATAATTACAATATATACCATTAATATTAATTTAGATAAAAAATAAATATATTTTATTCAACTAAACAAAACATACTATTATATTTGCAAAACAATAATTTTTATTTCTTTAAATATTTTATACGTTAATTTATAAATAATTTCAAATAAATATAAATATATTTAAGTTTGTAATCCCTAATATATTATTTGAAAAACATTTAAAAAAATAACTTTACTTTACGTGTTATTAAGAAAAGTATCATGCTGACGTATTATTGTTACAGTAAATTTTAAATAAATATATAAATAAGTTTAAATTATTAGAATAATTACAATATATGTCATTGTTATTAATTTGTTTAGATAATTAATATATTTTATTAAACTAACAAACAATACTATTAAATTCGTAAAAAGTAATTAATTTTATTTTTTTAATTTATATATATAAAAATTAATGTTAAAAGTAATTTTAAATAGAAGTTAAAATTATATAAATATTTAATTTATATCTACTAATAAAATATAATTTACGAATATTCTTCTCAATACATGACGTGGGTATAAATCTAGTTAATTTATAATAGCATTTCTCGGTTGTGAGCATGTTTGTTAGGATGTTTGTTTGTTGTTCATAGTTTGTGTTATGTATGGAAGTAGTTATACAGTAATAAAATCTGGAAATGTAGATGAGCAAAATTAACTGTGAGTGAAAATGAAAAATTTTACCTATAATTTGGATACATTGTTTGAAAAGACCAAATAAAACAATAGTTGCAACACTTTCGACTGCCGTTTTACAATTATATATTTCGAGTACACGTTGTATCTTGGTTTTTTTGAACTATAGTAAACATTTGATATTTGTAGAAGTAAACGATAATAAAAGAATGGGACCTAGCACAATCTTATTTATAGGAATTTGAATCTCCTAATGCACACTAATACTCAAGTACGTTTTATGGTTGAATTAATGTTGTCAATTATCCATCTAGTTGCCACGTCAACATAGTTCTTTGTTTCCTACGATCATACCTTTCATTGGCTGTATTTTTCCTTCATGCCTACTACATGAGTGGTTTTATTCCTTACTTTCTTTTTTCTTTCTAATGACTTTTTATATTTTTTTTCTGCACATCCATCACCTTTTTCTAGCTCCACCATGCTTGGCTTTATTTTCATTTTATTTGCAAATGAATTTGATAAAGCAATCTGAGATTGTAAGCATCCAAACAGTTCTAGAGACATGTTTATATATATTCTTTGGTTTATAATACTAAAATACACGTACAATGTGTATCCACATGTTTATAATACTAACATTTATTGACCTTTCGCCTTTCTTTTATTTAGTATATATACTTATAAATTTTCAGTTTTTTATAACTTGGTTGTTCCATGAAAATCAATATGGTTGTTATTTTGCATTACGATAATTAAATAAGGCAAAAGATCCGATTGGTTGTTGAATTTCAATTCTTCGATTATAACTTTCACCAAATGTAATACAAGATTTTTACAGATAGTAAAAAATAATTAAGTGATTTTTTATTAATACAAATAAGTGAAGAATTCTCTAGAACTAATCATATTTGATAGGGCTGGGTTTTCGGTGAAAACCGAAAAACCCGAACCGACCGAACCGAAATTTTCGGTTTCGGTTTTCATTTAATTTTAACCGCTAAACCGAACGGCTAAATAATTAATTTTATTCGGTTTATATTTCGGTTCGGTTCGGGAATACCAAACCGATCGGTTTTCTTAAACCAAAAATCGACTGACTTATATAAATGACATAACCCTAATTTTTCAGAGAAAGAAGTTTCTTCCTCCTTCTCTCCAGCGGCCGATCTACAATTTTTTTCACAGAAACTTCATCCTCTTCTTCTTCTTCTTGTTCTTCTTCTCCTCCTCCTCTTTCTCATCCTTCTCCTTATCGGCTGTGACTTTCTCTTTGGTGAGTTCTCCTCCTCCTCTTTTTTTAGATTCAGCCGTTGTTGTTGCTGTTGCTGAAGTTATTTTCCATAGAAGTAGAAAATAGATAAAGCTTTTCCATCTCTTTATGAGGGCTTTGTTTTTGACCCGATCGAGCATTGAGCAAAGGCTACTCTAGAAGTAGAACCTCTTTCCGAGCATTCTTACTGATGACTAGTTTACGATTTTCTAGAAGCCACATGCGATAGCATTTGGTTCCTTGTGCATAACCAAGAAATACACCTCTAGTTTTTCTTGGACTGATTTGATCTCAGATTGTGTGTATGTACGCCATACATCGAAAGATTATCAAGTGATTGTACCTAGGTTTTCCTCCTTTCCATATTGCTTATGGTATCTCAATGTCTATAGAAGCTCGTAGAACATATTAATTATAAACTAATAATAACATATGTTATACATAGTAAATTTTAAAATCATAAGTGTCATATGTTTGTGTTATTGTAGATTATATGTTTGTGTTATTGTAGACAATATGTTTTCGGTTTAATTTTGTTGTTTCGGTTATGTTTTTGTTGGTTCGTTTGTGCTGTTTTGATTATGTTATTGTTTTGGTTATGTTGTTGTTTAGGTTATTTTGTTGTTTTGGTTTTATGCAGGAATTGGTTCATTGAATACTGAACCGAAATGAACCGGATAAACCGAAGTGAACCGGATAAACCGAAATTAACCGAAATAAATCGAAGTTAACTGAAATAAACCAAAGTTAACCGAAATAAACCGAAGTTAACCGAAATAAACTGAAATAAAATGTGAAAAACCGAAATAAACCGCAATAAACCGAAATAACCCGATAAAAATCTAAATTTAAATTTGTTAAACCGAAAATAAATTAGATTTCGGTTTAATTCGGAATGGTTTTATTTACTTAAAACCGAACCGATTAAACCGATAAAAAACCGAACCGAACCGATTGTTAAAAAAAAATCTTTCGGACGTTTTTTTCTCAAACCGAAAAACCCGAAAACCGGATAAACCGACCCGGATAAACCGAAAAAACCGAAAACCCAGGCCTAATATTTGAACTAATTAATGGTGTCCAAATTTATGGCATCGTACTCTTTTTTATATTCTAATATTCAACGTTTCAATTATTATAAATCATAAATACTAATAAATGTTAATAAATATTTATAACTACTAATAAATACTCACAAATATTTTTATTAGGAAATTCATAGCCGAAATTAGATGAAATCGAATGTTTTACTAAATTTTTCCGGCGGTTCGTTAAAAATGGTGGTGCAACGATCCTCACTATTGGACCATAGAAATAATAGACTGATTCCGTTTGGATCGAGTTATTTTGAGGAAGGTGAAACTCACCTCCAACGTTTAATTTAACTCATAAGTCCATAAGAATCTAAATGAACAATGCAAATCTTTAGCCCAGGTCGAAGAAAATTCTATATAAAAAAAAAAGAGATTTTAATCGTATATGAAAGAGAAACCGAAAAGATATTGAGTTGAAGGAGAAGTAGAGCTGCATGCACTGACTAGCACATAAATTCAATTAGTCTGGAAGATCTTTTTGGGAGAATAAAAGCACTATACCAGAAGTTAATTATCACATCTATAACTTTGTTGATGAAGTAAAAGTTTGTCGGCAAACGATAGATATTTGTAAGTTTGTTAAATTTAAATTTACAATGGATATTCTATTTGACAATATCTAAATATATTATTTCATAATTTATTTAAGATAAATAATTATTTTTATATAAAGATTTGTACTATTTTTAGAATAAAAACGAAATAATATTATGGTACTAAAACACAAAAACATGATATTTTACGAAATATCTTATATGTATATGGTTACACATTCGTGCCACTATTTTTACATGTTTTTGGAATTTTTAGTTTGGCACATTAAATCCTAATTAGCGACATGAATTATCAAAACTAAAGTATTCGTACAAATAGATACGTCAATGCGTGTGTAATACTTATTTTAAATAACAATCGCGATAATATTTTAAAGAAAAAATAATTTCGTGTTTTATTTATTCTACAACTTAACTAATTTTATTTAGTAATTGAAGCAAAAGTCAGGAACTGAGAGATGCTTCTAGATTTATTCCATTAGGGAAAGTGACAAATATAGTGGATACTGCAACTTGCCAACTTGGATAATAAAATAGTCAAAAAGCTAAATCTGAGATTTATTTCATTGGACTAAAAATTAAATAAAAGGCTTAATTCAACCAATTATATGATATAATTTTTTAGCACCATAACTTTAATGATTAACATCAACCTTCTTTTTGTTAAATTATGAGAAAGGTGTAACCAATGTTCGAAAATCTTATCCAAAATCACCCTTTTTTGTTTTTTTTTTCATTCTATCACAACAATCCCAATAATCTAATATTTTTTTACGAAAATTTATCACAACCATTAAATCATTTATTGCTCCCATCCAAAATCACTCTTTAAAACTGAAATTTTCTTTTTATTACAAGAGTTGCACAGTGCTTACAAATTGGAACATTTACTCCACTAATTAGAGGATTATTAATAATACATATTATTATGTTATTGATTTTTCCATAATGGACTTAGTAATGGGAAGAAAAAGCCTGGTGACGGTGGAGGTAGCGGTTCACTACCGCCCAAAAACCGGGGCGAGAACGCGAAAGTGGGAGAGAACAATGGAAACGGCGATCTCGGCGGCGGTGACAAAACAAACTGTGAAGCTGGAGACTGGAATAATATTGGACTATGACCGGTTTGATGTGAAGGAAATACACCAGTCAATGGTTGAACCGGGTTTTGGTTTTGTTGTTGAGGTCGGTTTCCAACCGGGCTTGACTCGATTAGGTAACGCATATAGGCCGAGATAGGAGACTCGGCTGGGTGAACCGAAAGTTGGGTAACAGTTTGAACCGGTTCAGAGGCAAGTGAATCGGATTGTACTGGAAGTGGAGGTGGAGGGCGGTTGACTTGTGTCAAAGGAGCTGGTCTAACTTTGATTAACCGTGAGTTTGGAGGTTTGGGTGGGTTTGGGTTTGTTGACTGTGGAGGATTGACTGAAGAAGTTGAACCGAGTCCGGTTAACTGTTGAACAATGGATCTGAAATCGGTTTTGTTGATGTTATAAACCAAAGCTTGAGGATTTTGTTGTTGATTTTGCTGGTTTGATGGATCTTTACGGATGTTTTTTCCCATCTTATTCACTCCAAGATGATGATGATGATGATTATCATCAGTGTTATGATCATTAACACGATTTCTCTGATCTTCCATTACTAAACCTGAAAAGAAAAAACAGAGCCAAAGAATTGGGAAAAAATTAGTAGAGAAAACACAAAGACCTAATCTTTTAGGTAATTACAATTTTGGAAAACTGATTTAGAATAAAGTTCACTAAAACAAGAGAAATAGAATGGTTTTAAGCCCTTTTAACGAGAAAGAGAGCTTACACGTTTTCTGAATTTGACTGGAAAAATCAAGATTGGAAAAGGAAGAAAAATAAGAACCAGAAATAAAGAGGCTTCAAAGATAAATTAAATGAAAATTTGACTTTTTGACCCTATTGCTCACACCCCTCCATATATTTTCTATTGAAGATTTAAAACTATTTATTATAATTATTCAGTAACCAACAAGTGGATTAGTAACCAACAAGTGGAATAGTAAAACTTAATTATATGTAAAGAATTTGAGGATTAAATTTAATGATGTTGCCAAAGTTGTAGATCTATTAGTCATACTTTTTACCAAGATTTGAATACGGTTTATACGCTACATAGATTTAAGGGATAATATTATTTAAACACTTGTATAAAACTATTGAAGAAATTTAACAAACATAATACGAACATATTTTACATAGATAATGCATATCTTGATGATGGCCAATTTTTTTTTGTTATTTTCTCTTAATCAAAGAATAAAGTAACAGAGGAAAATATGCATGAGTTATTGATGACGTACAAAATATATATAAAAAAACTTTTGATAAATTCAGTATATTTTATAGTTTTAAAATCATTAAAACTCTGTATAAAGTAGGATTCAATAACACCTCATTAATGTTTAGAATTTTGCCGTTTTTATTCATATAGTAACAGAATTTTGGTAAAGTAATAAAAACATTCGAAATATTGACTATAAATTTTTCAAAACATTTTTGTCAATAATTAATATACATATATTACTAAATTTAAATCTTGATTATGACATAGTAACAATCATAATCATCGAAATGATTAAAAACAAATCTAACATGTTAAATCAGCGTTAATTCTTTTGTATGCCCAGATGGTTTTCTTAACTTTGAAGTCGAGTCATTGAGGATTAGAAGTAAGCTTTGTTGGTTTTTGTCGTGATTTCATTTTGTTATTTTGTTGATTGATAATATTATTGACAATACATTTGCAATTTCAATATCATTAATGACTAAAAATGCCACCAATACGGATGAAATATCTCGTGTGTACGGAATAAACTATAACAAATATGAAAATATAAAAACAAGATTTTCATTCGAAGACACAAAGGAAATATACAAATAAATATTTAAAGAGAACAAACGTGTTTAATAATAAGTAAATATAAACATATTTATCGTCAAAATAAGACTATAATATATGTCAGGATTTAAAACTATATGTAATCAGCTTCATTTTCTTTTCAAATCAATGATGTATTGCATATATCATAAAACTTATACATAAAACATGACCTACACAACATGTTTTATCTAGAACGTTGTTATATATATTTGGTCGCGAAATGCATTTTTCTCGAATTTGGATCAAGTAAAATAGTTTTAAGTAAATAAGTTCAAACCTAAGATCAAAGTAGATCACACATCAAAAGACTAAAAAGGAACTAGAACGTGGCAATTTTGAGTTTCGTAAATAGAAAGCTCTTAAACAAACAAAAAAGTAGTTTGAAACTGCTTATGATTGACGCGATTATCTATCTAAACACTTGTCTTTAAGCAATAAGCGAAACTCTTCTATTTATTAGTTTTTAAAACTTCATAAACATGATGTTTGAAAGATGACTAATCCCATGCACAAGCAATCATATTTTAATGACAATAGTATTCAATTATTTAAATTTACATTGTCAAAGATAGATGAAAAGATGGCTATTGGATAACATCTTTTAGAAATAATTAATATTATTTATTTTATAATATATGTTATTCGTTTGTATATCGGTATCAAATAATCGTAATTTAATTTAAACGTTGTTTTAGTTATCTATAAAAAATTATAACATAAAATAAAAATATTTAATCACTGCAACTAACCACAATAAATTATGATATATAAACAAATAATAATCTATCATATAAACAATGTATCACATTGATAGATAAATGGCATCATCACTATCTACATATATAACATCATAGTGATAGGAACCAGCACTCTTTATAAAAAAACTCTACTAATCCAAAAGTTTCCTTTTAAATTTTAATGTACATCTTATATGTTTTAATAGAGTTTAAATTCATTGTGAAAACACTTTAGGTAAGTTTTTAATAATATAATATACATAAGAATTCACACGGTTCTCTAAACATAGAGATATATTCAAACTCAAACTTAGGATAGACATTAAAGTTTTCAACAACATCCAGAAAGTATTGGTTGATATTTTGGACACTGTTATATCAGAAGCCTAAAACTCGTTCAAAATTTTGAAAAAAAAGAGATACTTTGAAAGTAATCAACGTCCCAATTTTGAGTGATGTTGCTGGTGTTATTTATCCGACAGAGTGTCAAGTTGATGGTTTTTGGAAATCATCGGACCCGTTAAACGGTTTAGGCTGAGTGGTTTTTAAGTGTGAAACATTGATTCTCGTAAGAGTAAGAGAAAGTCAAAAAAAAATTGTATCTCTCTTTTATTCCCAATTAAATGCCCTTATATGGGCTTTGGAGAGTTGCCTGCAAGTTTCAGTTTCATTGGTAGATGTTGTCTTATATTCTGATTATCAATATGTGATTTCTATGGTTAAATCGCGAGATGAGTGGCCTTCTTTTGCTGCCGAATTAGAAAACTTTCGAATTTTTTTTAAATTTTTAAATTTTTTTCTCATTTTTGTATTAGTTCTATCTCTCGATCTTGTAATACCCATGCGGATTATTTACCAAAATGTAGTAGATTGCATACATCCTTATTTTCTCATGTTAGATTCCCAATTGGCTTCTCTAATGGGATTAATAAAAGTATATTTCGAGAAAAAAAGATAGACATTAAAAGACTCCTACTCATAACTTTGAACTAACTGCATTTAGGTATTTGTTTTTATTGTTGTTATATTAGAAAAAAATATATAACACACGTCTCCACATTATTGGGATTATAAAAGTACTCTCCATATTCCCATAAAAAGATTAAGAAAGTCGTATCCAAAACGCATTTTAGACCACTTATTTAAGGTTTTCAAATGAGTCCAATCCACGACCCGTGACATGCGACACGGTTCGCAACACATTAAACAAAATTTTGATCCGCATCAATCTGTTTCGTAGAATTTACAAAGTACAAAAATTGATTCATATCCCTCCAATTTGAATTTGCAGATATCCACAAATAACTACTAATATTTAAATAATAATAAAAATTAAATAATACATGTATTTTTACAAACGAAATCTAATCAATAAAAAAATCAATAAAATAAAACATAAATACATAAATTCCTTTAAACTAAATTTTTTGTTAATTAATTTATATATATACATCCAACCAAGGGAGCAAGACCCATGAATTATTACCCATATTAATAAACCTACTTATTTTCCTTTGCCTTTTGTAACAATTCATAAATTTAAATCTCTCCATTTTGGTACATAACAATTCCTAAATTTAGATATCTGCCTTTTGGTAGATTACAATTCATAAATTTAAACCTTTATGGTATATAATTATATATCACCTCGCAAACATATTGAAATTGATTTTCTTGTAAATCAAAGAAACTTATAAAGAAAATAAGAAAAGAAAAGAAAAGAAAAGAAAAAAAGAACGAGAGAAACTTAGATAGTATTAATCTCACTTCATCTTACCCCATACATATATACATAGAAATACAACCGAAAATTTCTTATTTTACTAACTCTCTGGTCTACAACTTCGATCTCACTTAAAAGGCTTATGAAAATACTAGGCTAAATGACCTAAACAAGTTTCCCCTAATGAACAACATGAAGCTGGTGATGCAAAATGAGTTCTTATTAAGTGATGTTTCTTTGAAAAGATCATTAATTACCCGCTAAAGTCATCCTTTTCAACAACCAAAACATGAGTTTGATTTTGTTCAATAGTTTTCCCCGACTTTCGCCATTAAAGCAACCTTGAGATGATCATGATTGAAAAACTGACTCCCCATCTTTACGGTAGCTTGTTGAATCATCAAATCATTCACAACGGATAAACTAGCGTGATTCACTTCTAGATCCAAATCCTTAAGTGCTTCCATGAATCTAGCACCAGGATGATTCTTCTTGCTACATTGTACACGTATCATCACATCCCAACCTATGATCTTCACATCAATTTCCATTTCTATAGAACCCGCTGAATCTTGATTCGAACAATTTCGATCTTTCACTCTTGACCTGCAGCTTTTCTCATCTCCTTCCTTGCTCATCCCATCTAGCTGCTTTTGAATCTCTTCTTTGTCGGATTCCGCTTGTTGCAGCTTTGATTTAAGCTCGTTGATATACGAAATGGCGTCTCCAAGAAGAGAAGCTTTGTCCATTTTCGAAACGTTGGGAACCACAGCTCTCAAAGAGTAGAATCTCTGATTTAGCTTCTCTCTTCTCTGTCTTTCTGCTTCTACATGATTCAAAGGCTCTTCTCTTCCGTTCGCCGGTTTTCTTCCCCGTTTCCTCGGTTTCTTTTCTGGTTCAACAACAATCGCTTCCTTAACCACCGACGCTTCGAGATCAGAGTGATCCGATTCGCCGGATCTCGCGCCGGATCGAACTACAGTGCTGAAAGAAAGCATTAATTCGTCGTTGTTACTCTCTTTCGAGAATGGAGATGTCCTCTTGTTGCTCTCTTCCGCCATAGAACTTAATATTTCATTGGATTTCATCCGCGACGACCCATCTTGAAAGTTCTCGTTTTGATTCAACCCAGAACTCGAGATATTCAAATCTCGTTCTACAATAGACGAATTTTGCGGATTTCGTTGCCTAGGGTTTTCAATCGAGCTCTCGTTATTCTCAAGCTTCGAATTCTGATGAGAATCAGATTTGGAATTGGAAACGGAATTACTGTTGTTTATCGCCAGAGTTACTTGACCCGATTCGATTCCGTTGGTTGTCGGTTCGCTGATCCACAAAGCTGGATCGTTCTCTCCTTGATCCGGATTCAGATTGAATCCCCAAGAACATGCTTCTCCACCATTACCGTTGTTGAAATTGAAGAGATTGTTGACTTTATCCATCAGATCTGAGTATTGGTTTATCAACTCCGAAGAGCCAAGCTCCACGACGCCGTTCTCCGCCGCGATACACACCATCGTCTGTAACCCAAATAATTGTCCTTGACCCGCTCGTTCACAACCCGATCCGGTTAAAGCAGCCGACCCGGATAACCAAATCACACGGGAGTTTAAGAACGATTCTCCGGGAAGTCCAAATCCGTTCACGAAGCTCTGAGTCATCGAAACCAAGAAGAACCATTCGGTATCGGTGACTTCCTCGTCGTTTGGTTCATCGGAAACTCCGATTCCGCCGGAGATTAACGAATTAAGCTCACGGATAACTCTTTTACGGTGCTCTTGCTCCGCCGGATTCGAATTCTTCATCTCTTTCTTCTTCTTCTCTTTATCTTCTTCCCCTTTGTAGTACCCATCTCCCCAGCCGAGAATCACCGTATCTCCAGTAGAAGAATCGAAATCGTGTGAGATCTGCCAAAAAATCGCGTAGGTCCAGCTATCTCCTGCGGATTCAATTAGAGCTTGGAGACGTTGTTGGAGAGTATCTTCGTTGAATTGAGATAGTGGAGGAGGATGAGAAATCGGTGGTTGTGGCCACAGAGTTGAGTGATTTGTTCCGATGAAAGCTTCCATCGTCGCCGACGCGTTATCTTCGGTGGGTGTAGGATGGTTGAGGAATATGTCGTTCATGTGCGCATCCGGTGGAGAAAGGAGGAATTTTCCCGGTGAAAGTTGAAGACTTTTCCGGTCTAAAGAGAACGAGAGAGAGAGTGACGTGTTGGAGGAAAAGCAAAGCAAATGGCGTTTAGTGATTGTTTGTAGAAGGATTTTTGTATTTATATTTTAATATTTTGGATAAAAGCTCATAATGTGCGTAGCAACAAATAATATGACCACAAATATTTATAAAGTAATTATATATTTGGTTGGCAGTTACGAAAATCCAAATTTCCTTATTATCTACCATAGATAGTATGTTGACTAGAAAGAAAATTCAAATCATAAGTTCTTCAAGAGAAATTCAGAGTTATATTCTTTCACCGTATAGTTGACTGATAGCTAAACATTCGGATGAAATGGCTAAATTCAGGGCTTCAATCAAGAACCAGATTACGGTTTATAAACATTTATATAAATAGGTCCAATTTAAAAGAAGTGAAACAAAGCGATTTTCTTAACCGAGCTATATACTTATTGCAGTGCATTTTTTAAAAGAAAAAATAAACAAAAACAAGAAATGCAACACTTCGTTTCAAAACAAATCTTAACATTTCTTTCTTGTCCTTTATTCCACGATGATGATGAAGAGGAGCTCATCCCTTAGATACTCAGAGAACAACGAATCGTCTTCCTCCTCAGACTTGTTCGCTGCCACTATGTTCACCCTGTTTGAGGATACTGAAGTTGCAAAGAGGATAAGTTGCGTTGATTCTTAGCCATTATCTACACAAACTGTGGAAATGGTGTCTACAAGGAAGTTCCTTTAGTTCTGCTCCATCTTCATATGCACATAGACAAATGTTGTATTCCTTAAGAACCCAATCCTCTCTTCGCATAACAATCTTGTGCGACCACCGATATGATTACTCTATTCAAGAGTTTTGTCAAATTCTAACCTTATTAACTGAAGAAGAATTATTTGAGTAGTCTTTACTCTTTTTTTTGCATCAGTTTTAAGTCTCTCGATAGTTTGAGGTATAAGTGTTGTTTCTTTACGGTTTCCTTTGACTCCATTTATATACATACAATATCTCAAAAGCTCTCTTTTCCCACAAAAAAAGAAAAGAAATAATAAATTATGTCTCACAATGCTTTCTTCTTTGCTTTCGTTGACGCCTTCGATCGAAAGCTCTCCGTTGGCTTTCGAGTATCAAGAAAGTTTAGTGTTTGTTTGCACGGTTAGTATCTCATCTCGGCGAAGGCATCGTTGGATCGTTCCAATATGACATGGTCCAATCAATGGGTAGTTGTAGAAAAAGACTCATATGGGGAACCAGTTCTGCTCACGCTGGATTCGACTCTGTATTTGGCGATGAGTCCCTTCGAGTTTCATTGGTTAGGGTCAACGACTTTTGGTTGTTTCGAGACTGCATCGACTGAGGCATTTGTTTTGGATCCCTTGTCACATGATCATTTTCTTCAAAAATTAATTTTTCGAACCTATAAAATTGTATTTAAACAATATATAATTGAAAACATGATTTCTGAGAAAAAAATTAAAGAATATGCTAGTGTTCTTAATATAGAATTTTATACATAATTATAGATTAATATATAATGTATAGATGAATTAAAACGGTCACTATAGATCGAGTAATAATATCTTACCCTTAATGTTAACATGTTTTTATAATAATATTTTACCCATTTTGGAGCACATTATTTTTGTATATCACTGGTCGAATATTTAAACCGTTTTCCAAAAATTTCATGAAAATCAAAAGTATATGTTTTTAGAAAAAAAAAACATGACACTGACAACCGTTAATATATAGCATCACAAAAAGAAGAAAAGTATACAGTGAAAAGGACAATATAATACAAAATATCAAATGGTTAATCATGATGGCTAAAATGCTCCAGTTCACGTGTTTCACGTGAAAGATCTAATTACAACAAATTATAGACCCACTATTAACACCTTTTGTATAGACAACAAAAATATTTGATTCATTTATGTTTTGCCGGTTTGCAAGATATAAGCATGTCGTAGAACAATGTATCAAGTAAAAAAAATTTGGAAAAATTGGTGTGCTTACAAAACTTAAACGATTAATTAGTTTCAACTGTTATTGTAGGTTGTTATCGTCACTGCAGACATTTTGGTTGTTAGATTAGTGACTGTAATGAAACAAACGTAAATACTTTATAAAGAGAGTTAGAAGACAATTATGAAAAGCTTTTAGAACTTCAAATATATAAATTATAATATTTAATATATTAATTGAAAAATATTTTAACAAACGTGTGACTTACAAGTGCCGTTCACACCATAAAAACATTTTAAGACAATATCAAATAAAATATAATTTACTAAATTATTTACAAAAATAACATTATATAAATTTTAACAATATATTATATATAAATCTTTAATATTTTGATATAAAAACAAACACAATATATAAAAATATTAGAATTTTTTAAAATTTAGTTAAAAAAATATGAAACAAAAATTTAGATTAATTAAATAATTATCATATTTATAATTTTTATCTATATAATAATATTATATATCCAAGAATATACAATTTAAATTTATCTGTATAATTTGATTTTTAATATAATTATTATTAAAAAATTTAAAATTATTATAAATAAAAAATAAATTATTTACGTTTCTATTTTGTAAACTAAATAAATATTTAATAACGTTTGGACCGACATTTTATTGAAATGAGCGAAGGCTTGCGGTTTGAGATTTTCTCATTTATGTCAGAACCTGACATTAGTATTAATCTTTGAGGATGATTATTCTACCGTTTTATCTTGATTTATATGGAATTTATTAAGAAAAAAACTTACATCCTAAAAGTAAGGAAATGCTTCACAGTAGAAACTAGAAAGAGCCGATTTCGCATCAAAATTACAAAAACAAGAAATCAACGAAAAGAAGATAAAGAAAAAAGGAAGAACAAAGAACACCAGTGTTCATCAAAATCATTTAAAAGCATCAAAATTCAATACATTCTCTTATATAAACACGTTAGGTTTTAGAAATTTTGTGAATTTTTTGAAAATGTAGGAAAGTTTTAGATTCGTTATGAGATTTTTTTATAAAAAATATTAATAATTAGGCAAGAACTCCTTTTATGTACGGTTTTGTTTTACTTTATATTATAAAAAAATATTTTTTATATAAGTTTCTTGCTTCTAGTGTTCTAATATTTTCATCTAATATTTTTAAAAAATAGTTTTGTTATTTATATTTTTCTCATTTATCCAAAATTCAATGTTGATATCATTTATAAAAGAGTATTTTTCAGCGTTGTGTCAAACTATAGAAGAATCATACTTATTTTATATAGTTGAATATACATTATTGTGTAATAAATTAAAAACTTAATTATTATATTTTTGTTGTTAGCTGCGTTTATGTGTATTTCAATTTAGAAGCTATTATAAGTAATAGAGCAAAGTGGGATCAAAGTTATAACTATGCTAAAAATTATGATTTTGTGTATTTATTTTTAATTGATCTTTTAGTAATGTATAATACATGACAACCTTATGTGTGATTATTAATACTTTTCAAAGAGAGTGTTCATAGTTTAAAACACAAATTAATTTTAGATAGGTTAAAGTTTTTTTATAAGTTTTTTTTGATAAATGATTTAAAGCGGGAAACTAAAAAGTTATTAGGAAAAGTATAATAAATTGGATTTTAAAATCGGAGAATTTTTTTAAAAAAATAATAGAAACACTTGCTAATATAACAAATAATAAAGTTGTAAAAATATGAAGATAGTTATTTGATATATAGTAGATTATAACAAAGATATTTGTATAACTAAAAAGTTGAAACATTGATTACTTCGATATGGGCCTTTTACATTAAATACGCAACTAATCATAAACGTAAATGAAATAGGAAATACTTTTGGAAAAATGCCAAAAGAACTATACGGTTTTGGCAAAATTCTTAGCTTTTCATCAGCCTAGTTTTTTATAATATTTTTAATCAATGGTTGTAATACTCATCCTTTATCTAATAGAATTTCCATCTACCCAATTTTCAGAAATTAAAATAGTTTTTTTGTTTCCTTATATAAAGAAACATATATTGAGATATGACATGTGTATTTTTTTTTATCCTAAATTGATTAGTTTTACAAAAGACTATTACATTGTTTGTATTTAGTAGTCTTAATTTTTTGATTTTTTGTGAAATTGTTTTGAAAAATTATATATATGACATGTGACATCACATCCTAATAAACGTATTATATATATGTGTAGCACCATGCCCAAAATCTCTCAGAATCTTACTTCTATTAGTGTGCAAAATTTGTATTCTTTAAAATCAAATCCTAATTTGTTATAAAAGTAGTAATAAATTATTGGTCAAGCCATTAGATCAAAGATATATCAAATCTAATTAAAACATTAGATTTAGGAACTATTAAAAACTGAAATAGATTTATATGAAAAATGTACTTGCATAATTTATTTTTAGATTTTTCTAAAATAAATGATGGGTATACATTAATCAGATAAATTGCCATTTTCTTTATTTGTATTAATTTAATCTAGATTTTAAGGATATTTATATAAATAAGTGATAAGGTTAAATTATCTGGATAAAGATAAAAAAGAGAAGTAAATAATATTAAAAGTCAATAAATTAGTAAAACATGTTAACAATAAAATTATCTTATTTACTTCCTTATCTATTTAATGAAAAAACATATAAAATATTAGAAATCAAATTACAGATTTGGTTTGTTAATTCAACTTGTTTAAAGAGAAAAATAACCTGACAAAAAGCAGAGAAGGTCAAAGGAAGTAAAAAACAAAAGAA
This sequence comes from Pugionium dolabratum, assembly GCA_018901945.1. NCBI lineage: Eukaryota > Viridiplantae > Streptophyta > Magnoliopsida > Brassicales > Brassicaceae > Pugionium > Pugionium dolabratum. The sequence goes on from JAEVFF010000310.1 coordinate 638,920, forward strand.
GGTCAAAAGAGTCAAGAAAATAAAATAAAATCCAATGCAAACCTAATCATAAACAAATGACAAATCCGAAGTTTAATTAGATTTTACTTAAATAAACTTGAAGAGGTCAAATAACCCTAAAAAGCGGCGGCTTGATTTTCCCTCCTTATTCTAACCTTCTCACAGACTCAAATTCAGCTTCCCTCCAAATCGATTCACCCTTTTCCATAAATCCTTTTCCTTTTCGGAATTTAGTTCTTAAATTTCGAAAATTTCACAAACTTTCTGGATCGATCCACTTTTTCTCCCGAAATTAAACTCTCGTTTCTATTTATGCTTTTCCGATCTTAGAAAATTCATTATTTGTTCGTTTTCAATGGAGGATTCTCTCCAGTCGTGTGACCTATCACCAGCGCCAAAAATAGTCAGACACGTCAAAACCCTAGACGAGGAGGCTTTACCAAAAGCACCAATTAGAGCTATTGTTACTCATTCGCTCGCTCTTTCGTCACCAATTAACCAAATTCAAAATCAAGCTTCTCCTCCGGCGAAACTCTTAACCATGATTCAGAACCAAGTTGAATCTCCCTTTTCACCGTCGCTTAAAACCCTAGTCGCGCATTCTTCAGACAAAAACGAGGAAAACGATTGCAGAGATTCTCAAATCAAGCCACTGGCTCTGGTTTCTCCTGACAACAACGCGAGTACGTCATACTCTCTGGAAGCCACCAGAGACTCGTATAATCGACCACCGAGGAGATACATGGCGGATTTTGATTACCAAAGCTACGAGATCGAGTCCACGAAACCTGTAGAATTCTCATGGTCGTCTCTCAAGATTAAACCCACGGGTGTTGTATGTTTTCTGTTTTCCTCCTAAAATCTACTCGTGTTTTCGTTCTCATAAAAAATTTGATCAATTGATTGTTTAAACAATTTTTCAGGGGGCTGGATTAGATAATTCAGGAAATACTTGTTTCATAGCTTCAGTATTACAGTGCTTAACTCATACTGTGCCTCTTATCGAAAGCCTTCGCTCATATAATTATCAAAGTCCTTGCAACTGTAAGACTACGTCCTTCATTACGCGGTTTTTTCGTTGGTGTCTTGTTTGTTTGGAATCTTAATTTTATAGCTCGTTTTGGATTTTTTTTTTCAGGTGGCAATGAGAAGTTTTGTGTTATGCGAGCTCTTAGAGAGCATATCGAGCTTGCTTTGAGGTCTTCAGGATATAATTTGAAGATTGATCTGTTTCGTGATAATCTGAATCGTATCCTTCCCAACTAATGATTTTGGTTTTTGGTTTTGTTTGCATAATTTTGTGTGTTTGAGATTTCGTTATATGATTGATTGGTTTTATCCTTAACCTGCCACAGATTTTTCACCTGACTTTCAGATAAACAACCAAGAAGATGCTCATGAGTTTCTACAGTCGTTTTTGAATAAGTTGGAGAGATGTTGTTTGGATTGTACAAATAGGCCTGACTCTATCACTTCTCAGGATGTTAACATTGTTGAACATGTCTTTGGTGGCCGTCTGTTGAGTAGGGTAAGAAAGTTGAATCATTTACCATATAAGGGAATAGCGTTGAAGCAATCTTCCATTTATACATATATATGACTTGGAAATATGTTTTTATCGTTTCCTTTTCAGCTTCATTGCTGCAACTGCAATTCATTTTCCGACACATTTGAGCCTTCCCTTGGTTGGAGTCTTGAGATTGAAGATGTTGATAATCTTTGGAGTGCATTAGAGTCCTTTACCCGTGTGGAAAAACTTGAGGACCAGTTTATGTGTGATAACTGTAAGGAGAAAGTCTCAAAGGAGAAACAACTTAAGCTCGATAAGCTGCCAATGGTTGCTACATTCCACTTGAAGAGATTCAAGAATGATGGACTTACTATGGAGAAGATCTTCAAGCGAGTACATTTCCCTTTGGAGTTGGATTTGCTCCCTTACATGAGCAGTAACGAAAATCCTGAAGTAAGTGAAAATTTCAGACTTTTTTCTTCTTCTGTAAAATCATGAGATTTTTCAAGTCTGACCATCATGTTCTCTTCTTGTTTCTTCAGGTTTCTACAAAATACCATCTTTATGCCATGGTGGAGCATCTTGGTAATGGAGTATCTTTTGGTCATTACTCATCGTATGTAAGATCATCTCCTGAGACATGGCATAATTTTGATGATGCAAAGGTAATATGATTTGATTTGATTTGTGTGATCTCTGAACTCTGAAGGGGTTTTAAAAAATTGCAACTTTTTCTTGGCAGGTGAGGAGAATCAGCGAAGACTCTGCTGTACAACAGAATGCGTATTTATTATTTTATGCGAGAGAAGGAACTCCATGGTTTTCTAGTGCTTTTGAAGAGCTCAAGACATTGTTTGAAGCTAATCCATTAAATTTATCTCCAAAGTCTGTGCTTGAGAGGGAGGAACGTTATGTATCTGATCACAGTTACAACAATGTCAACAAAGCCTGTAACAACTCGGTTTCGGGTGGAAGTTCTTTAGAAGAAGTGTTTCATTCAGCGGAGTCTAGCAGCAGCGATGATGATTCTTCCACGTATGATGCTCACGAGACACCCAAAGCTGATGAATTTGAGAAACCAGTTGCTGATGATGACAATGCTTCTGTGCCTTTGCTCAAAATTCAAAAGCAAGACTCGTCTACAAAACGCAAAGGTACTACTATCTTTTACCATGACTTTTTTGTAGTAAACATGCGGAAGAAGATCCTAAGTTTAGTATGTGCGATTTCTGTAAACAGGAACGTTTCAGAATCAACGTAGGCATTTGCAAAATAAGAAGAAGAAAAAAGAAGTAGAAACTCGTGGAACAAAGCTGCTTAGAAACAATGTTGGTTCTTCTTCTCCTAAGGATAAACAATTTGCTATTTCATTTGTTAAGAGGATGGTGCCTACATCTCGCAATCGAATGCTCGCTGCAGCTTTGGGTATTCCCATCAAAAGAAAGAAAATTTCTAACATCAAATGAATATTTTGCTCAAAGCTTAATTCTCTTCAACTTTTGGAGAGTTATTAGCTTACAGAAAAATGAAAATATTCACTCCCATCATTTTTTTTGTTATATAACGTTGCTCTATAGATTAATGTTTTTATGATATATATATAACAATAAGACAATAAATATTCAATTATTAGGAAATACAAAGATTCAATAATGGATACAAAATGTTATTTGTATACCCCTCCACAAATCATCTTTATTTTTTCAGCCTCTTTTTGGTTTATCTTAAAGTTGATTTCTTCATGGGGCATAGCCTCCACCTCCGTGACCACCTCCTGAACCACCACCACCACCGTAACCACCTCCATGTTCGCCTCCACCACCGCCTCCACCTGAACCTCCTCCACCGCCACTGCCATATCCTCCAGCTGCACCTCCATAACCACCTCCTTCACCACCACCACTTCCATAACCACCTCCATGTGCTCCTCCTCCGTAAGCTCCTCCTCCGCCACTTCCTCCACCGCCACCGCCTCCATAGCCTCCATAGCCTCCAGCTCCTGACCCACCTCCAGCTCCACCTCCTTCACCTCCCCCGTAAGCACCACCATGAGAACCTCCACTTGCTGATCCTCCACCACCTCCATGTCCACCACCGCCTCCAGCTCCACCTCCATACTCACCTCCACCGGCGCCTCCACCTTCACCAGCTCCATTTCCATATCCACTAGCATGCTCACCTCCACCACCGTAGGCCGATCCTCCACCGCCGCCGCTACCACCACCTCCACCACCAGAATGACCACCAATCACACCACCAATCGCACCACCGGCTCCTTCACCACTACCACTTCCATAGCCACTAGCGTGATCTCCTTCACCGCCGTAAGCAGTTCCACCACCACCTCCACTTCCTCCACCACCACCACCAGCATGACCACCGTATCCGCCAGCTGCTCCACCATAACCACCACCACCGCCTTCTCCTCCTCCACTAGCATATCCACCGGAAGAAGCAGCTCCGCCACCGCCTCCACCATGACCACCACCACCCGCATGACCACCATAACCACCAACGGCTCCACCGTAACCACCGCCTTCTCCTCCTCCACTAGCATATCCACCGGAAGAAGCAGCTCCACCACCGCCTCCACCATGACCACCACCACCAGCATGACCACCGTATCCGCCAGTTGCTCCACCATAACCACCACCACCGCCTTCTCCTCCTCCACTAGCATATCCACCGGAAGAAGCAGCTGCACCACCACCTCCACCATGACCACCACCACCACCACCACCAACATACCCTTCAGCACCTCCATATCCACCACCACCTCCTTCTCCACTACCGCCAGCATAACCACCACCACTCACACCTCCATAACCTGCACCACCACCATGTCCTCCTCCACCGCCACCACCATGACCAGTGGGGACTTCCCCATAAGTCAGGAGAGTCCGGCTAGTGGCGTAGCAAATGCCAACGCCAAGTATAAGAAAAAAGACAGTTGAGAGAGCTTTGAGAGAAACCATTACTGGAAAAGGTTTAGGTAATACGGTTTGTATTTGATGAACTAAAATTGAAAGGCTCAATGAGTTATTTATAGTGATGGGGCCACGGTTTGAATTTCTAAGCCGCGTGCACTGTGTGAGAACAAAAAAAAAACCATCACTGATTTTGGTTTCAATTTGTTAATTCTATTATACACTATCTACGAATACACATGTGATCACCTTCTCTATAAATCACGGTTTTGGCAAACCATACATATTCTGCATTACTTTATACTTTTAATGACCATTAGAGTTTCTTTAACTAACAACAAATTTTTTTGGGGGGCACTATGAATAAATATAGAATGTTATTGATAGAAAAATAGTAAAATGGATTGAAAAGTAGTTAGAATATCATCAACAAGTCATAGTTAATATAGAGTGAAGTATAGTGTTGAGTATTCCTTTTTGACTTATATCCTCCATTCTTCACATAAGCTTTTTACTAACCCATTTATGTCCAAACCAAACCCTCTTTTCTTAATTCTTTTTACTTTCACTTAAACTTGCCTTTATTATTTTGCTTCCTTTTTATAATTGAAATTGTCTACAAGGGCATCTATTTGGCAAATACATTTTAAAAAATAACATTTAATTTATAAAATATTACTTGAAATGCCATATGCATAATTAATTTAAATATCAAAATCAAATATCAAATATATAAAAATGTTAAAATAGAAATTAATATTATGAAATATAATATTTAATTATTTAGATTTTTATTAATCTATTTGAATAATTTTGTATAAAAATAAATAAATTAACTATATTAATACATTTAGCAACTTAACAAATTATAAAAATTAATTTATATTCATATTTTACAAGTTATATTCATCAATATTATGAAATCTAATATTTAAAATTCAAAATTTTATATATTAAATAACATTTTTACATTAAAAACTAACTATAATATAACATTTAACAATTTAAAGTTCGCATTTCTATTTATATCACGAATATTTTATAAAATAATTTAACATTAATTAATAATTTTTAAACTACAAATTATTTGATTAAATTCATAAAAATATAATAAAATATTATAATTACATAACCCCAACTATACACGGATCAATTTCTAGTCCGTACTTTAATTCTAAAAATTCATAAAAATGTATGTATATTTGTCAGTTAAATAGACAACCAAATAAAAGTAACTTTGAACAATCATATATATATCATATATATATATATATCATATATATATATATATAAAGTAAACTACTAAACCAAAACCTGAATCAAATATTTGAGAGACTATCGATAGTATACACTTTGAATGTTTAACAGGAATTTTTAGCGATTTAACCTTAAATACCAATTAGGGTTTATTTCGTATACATATATATTAATTATTAACAAGTCATTTTACATATTAATTTCGTATATATACATATTAATATCGCGAATTGCGATGTTGATTATTAATCCTTAAGTTTTACAATATCCTCCATTCCTCACCAATTCAACGACACTGTTATCTCAAATCAATCTACCTTTTCTTTATAGCAAAAACATCTATAAAGGACTTCTTTTTTACTTTTCTTTACACTTTCGGTTTCTGCTAATACTGCAAATATTCTTCGTTATATCTTGGATTCAGCTAAGAACTTCTATTATATGAAATAATACACATGATCAGAGCTCACTTCTAGATAGTTTTGAAACTAATAAAGGCATATGTTTAGAACCCAAATTTTCTCCAATGAGAGCTCACTTCTAGAAAGTTGCAATCAAATCACGATTAATTATTTTAATGCACGAAACTTAGGTAACAAAATATAATGAATAGAATATAAAAAAGAGATTTTGGTAAAAGAGACTACAAACAAAGAAAGACACTTATTAATGCGTCTAAGCATTGCCACTAAGAAGACCTATCAAGATTTTGAGACTTTGGTGCTGTCCACCCAATGACCACTTCTCTACCTTTATGTCGTAGATGAAATAATATATAATCGAAAACTAATTAATAAGTTTTTAAATTACGCATTTTTTTAAAAGCACCGACATTTGTTCGAGTTATGAAGTTACATGTCAGCTTTGAAATTCTTTTTTATAATATGTTCGATGAATTTTATCATTTTTTCAACCAAATATATATGATATTAGCAGCAGATTATAACTTGGTTCATTAGACTATGCAACATAGGAGTTTCAGTTTATGAAAAAGTGTAACGCATTGACAACTAATGAAGAGCTCAAGCATTTGGCATTGTCAAAAAGGATAAGCACCCAATTATGCATAATTGGTTCCAGCAAAATACAGATTTGTTCCATTGAGAGATGAAGGTAATGATGATATATGTACAAATATATACATATAAATAGTGTATTTACAGTTTCATACGCAACACAAAGTGGGAAATCACATGCAAAAGAAAGAAAAAGCAAACACCGTCGTTGTTGAAAATTGGCGTGACGAAGAAGTACTAAGAGCATTATTACTACCATAGTGCTCTTCTTCTTCTTTCACTACTTATCTTCCACACTTCCTCATAAAAAGCTAATCACTTAGTTTTCTAAATCGAAATCATATGTCCGACACAGTTGATGAATCATATATTATGCTCTAGTTATCTCTTTAAGAATAGCAATATTTGCCTGTCATGACTACTTTCCATGTCTCGCGATAGCTAAGCCAAATCTTTATAGAGAATTCGGAACCTACCGGTTTTGTACTTAAGAGTGTTATAGAGTTTGCACTAATTAAGACAAAGCTCTTTGGTCCCTCACTGACAATGGAGATCATGCACAGTCTGACAACAACATACAACAACAAAAAGTCCACTACTTGATTTGGGTTCACTCACAGTTTGACACCATTCAAAAACAAAAAAACTTGAAACGACAAAAAAAAAAGAAAAGAGAAAACAAAACAAAGTGCGCATAGGTTAGGCATTATAAAGCCGTAAACGAATCTCCTTGACAAATTTTCCTACAACCACTCCAAAAACAGCACTACTCATCAAACTTGTAGTCTATAATGATTACTTTTTTGGTAAAGGATCCGAGTAACTGGTATATTAAATGATTGTCGAATAGACGATTAGTTAAATAATAACATTATCATATATTGCTACAACTTTATTTTATAATAAATTAAAACTCGGGTATGTAATTTGATATTTAGTAATTTTTAATAAAAAAATTAAAACAAACGCATACAAATAATATTATAGTGTGCCTGTAAATAAATAATATAAGATTGCGATCTTAGAAGTGAAATTAATTGTTGATAAAAAGTCTAACGATCATTTTTTCTTTATTTAGTTCAATTAGATTTTTACACATTTTCAAATATTTTTTTGTTCATATTCGTATTTAAATTAAGTTTTTATTCTTTATCTATTCGTATATCTATACTGTTATTATCGTTTTACCTTTTTGTGGTCCAAGTTATTAGCAAAAAAATATTAAATTAATTAATTTAGTTTTATAATCTAATTTAGAAATATAATAGATTTAAGTTTTCAAAAATAGATAAGATTATTTTGATGCATGTCAAAATCTAAGTGGTAATTAAAAATGTGTAGGTTATAGTTTGAAGTGGTTTTAGATTGTTTGAAAGAGAAAAACTTTTTAGTTTGACACATGGTATAATCTAATTGCTAATAAACATTCAAGATAATTGTCTCTTTTTATTTTCTTTTTTTCGTAAATTTTCCTATTCATTTTCGTATATACTTTAATCTCTTATTTTTTTGTATTTACTAAATATTTTACTTTTTAATAAATTTTTGTTTTAAAATCGTTTACACGTGTCGAAACGTAATTGATATAAATTTTTACAAGTGTCAACATTTGATAAAATTATTGACACATGTCACGATAATGTAGAAATTAAACTTTATATAATAAGATTTCAAAATGGATCTGGCCATATAAATGCAACTGTTGAGGTTTATTTCAAAAAAAAGTATTCAGATATGTGAGACATGGATTACGGCCTGGAAGAGATGACATAAACTCAGCTTGTGTGCTCCTCCCATAACGAGTTTTTGAAAGTTGTTAGTTACTCGGGATGTAACTCGGTATCCGACTCAAGAAAAGTTTATCTCGTCTTCGTCTTTTAATGGGCTTTTAAAATAATCTCAAATGGGCTTTTAATCCGATGCAGTTGAAAAAATGGACTTTAAGATAAATGGGCCGTTGGATTAATTAATGGGCTTTTAATATAAAAACGGATTACTAGAAGACCTATATACAGATATATTATTGGCAACAACCAGTTGAAAACGTTTTTTTTAATAAAAAAATTTGGTTTCTCTGAACATTTCCATTTCATTTTTTATATATATATTTGCTAAAAAAGTTTCTAAAAAATATTGTGTTAACTAAACGACAATTAAAAAAAAGTGTTAGTGAAAGTAAACAAAAATGCGATACCAACAGATAAATGAAGGCTATTATTTGGATTAGTAATGATTGGATCTGTTAGAATAATGGCTTTAATTAAAGAATATTGTGACACACTACTCCACTTCAAATCCATTTTCTTGTCTTTGTTGAAATTTTATTGGTAAAAACAGTGGTTCAATATGTGTCTTAAGGAAAATAAATTTGAATTTTTTTTTTGAAAATAGTGATTTAATAGGTGAATAAGGAAAATTCCAAACTGTTCCATACGAAATCAAATAAGATATCTTATTAGTATAATCAGTTCGAAAACATGCATCTGAATTGTAAAAGATTAGCTTATTAAGCATTTATCAACATTTTCAAGGATGTAATTACAAAAACATGTAAACAAAAGATCTAAAGTCTTCATTACCAATGAGAACATTACACACAGTGGTCAGGTAACTTTTTTGGTCTTTTTACTAATAAAGAGAAGAGGTCAGCATGAAAAATCTCGAATAGCTCTGAATTCAGCTGTAAATTCCTCTTTCAGCACCAATATATACGAGTACAAGCTTTACTGCTACTAATTGAGACACTAACCTATCCTAATATATATATATTTGTCTTAAAAATTGGCCTTTTGAATCTAAACTCTATTTGCAATGTGTAATTGTACAATACACTGCATCGATGTGGCAGCATATACAATTAAAAAATTGGATTTCGTGACAAGACAAGAAAGAATTTGGTGTGATGCAACAATCACTAAAGCTATTTTGTGCTACATATTATATTTTGTCTCACTCAAATCTATTATCTATAGCTAAGATATACACAAAAATAAAATCTTACAAACAAATCTAAGATTAACAGTTTTATAAAAGAAAGTAACATAAAATTTTAATGGTAATCTAAAAACATGAATATATTGATAACAATATTAGAATGAGAATGAACGAGATGAATATAAAAACAAGATAACAATATTAAAATGAGAATGAAATAGATTGAATATGAAAACAAGTAAATTTTTTTAAAAAATATTGGATAAAACAGAATATTAAAACTGTAAAAAAAAAACAAAAAAATATTAAAAATTATAAAAAAAAATATTATTATTTTTTACGTCAAAAAGATAACATTAAAGACGTAAAAAATATTATTTACAAAACAACAAGACCGTGTAACAGTGTAACATGGGCTCTCTACTATTTTGTTTTTAAAAAATGACACATTTAAAATGCGTTTCAAACTTTGGAATAATGACACAATACAAGCTTTGGGTTCATTTGGACCGCTTTGAACGCATAACGTATTTTCTAAATATTTTTGTGCATAGAAAATTCCGTGAAAAAAAAAGAGGTGTAATCCGATAATGGTAAGACTGTCAACGCATCGAAAACTGCGAATCGCAGCAACAAAAACCGGTTTGCTTAACCGGTAGGTTATTTAACTAGTAATTTCGACATAAAATCGCACATCATTAACTACATATTTTGATACAGTTTACTAGTTTACGAATCTTAATCTAGTTCCACTATTAGATACATTGCATGATTGTAACAAATATTAATGCATTACATTTTAGGAAACCGATAATTCGGATCGGTCCCATAAGGATGGATATTCCTGAGTCAGATATGGCGTGCCTTGTCCCATTGCTTCACTTTATATCACATATATAAATTAGTATTTTTAATATTAGTATTTTTTTTTGTATCATATTCCTGTGTTTCTAGATTTTTTCTCAAGGGCAAGTCAATTTCTCGATGATATTTTTGTTAACATGAAGACAAAAAATGTTTATCTTTTATAAAAGATACAAAATTTTTGTTATAATAACATGATAATATCTAGTTATTAGGAGAAACGACATGAAATATCTTTCATCCTTTGAAAACATAATTTTCTTGACGCATATGATCAGGAAACTAATTGTTTGTGATTCAATGGGTGAAATTTCGTCTTAGGAATTCAGTTACTTAATTATTTACTATGATTTCATTAATGGTTACTTACTATTGACGACGTCAAATACTATATTCTTTAAATAAAAATATTTTTTATATAAATTTTGTAATTTCTTAATTTTATTCTTTAAATAAAAATACTATAAAATAAACAGAGAGTATATTAACTAGAAAAATCAATTTAATCAAAGCAATAACTGATTCGACTTCAAATCGGTTTTCCAGTTTTGATCGTATAAATGATTTTAAAGCAGCTTATACTCTATAAATAACTCTAAACTGTAGTTTTGTAGATCTGTTCAATTTGATTATTGATTTTAATTCCCTTTCTATGAAACTTGTCTCTCACGTTTTCTTTTTTTAAAGAAATCGTTCAGCTGTGACTTGGTTCAATTTTATTTAGTTTTTTTCCTTGTTAATAACCTGAAAGATAATATAATTTCAGTTTCTTAATCAATGTTTTTATGTTTGGTTGAAAATGTCCACCTACAAAATTTGATTGCAACATTCAAAATTCATTACTATTATAAAAATATTCCACAAAGGACAGTATTAGTTTAAATCAAACTTCCCTTTCAGGTGATGGATGCTGGAATAGTTAGTATTGACTTTGCAATTTAATTTTCTAATTAATTAATGAAATTGAAACATCAACCAAACTCAAACACTAAAAACCACAAAGTAAATCGTGTATTTAGCTCATCTCTAATCCTAGATTTGTGCATTAATCTCCTCCTAAATTATTAAAAAATTGAACATATATGGATTAGGTTAAATTCTCCACATCAAGAGCTTATCTCTTTATCAGAAAAAGAAGAATTATATCACTTTGTAGCTCGACTATGCATTCATCATCGGTCTCTTATTTATATCAGCCATCGTTGTACTTAATTATTACTGTTTTCTTTGTGTATATATTAAGTAATAATAAATTAATTATGCAGTGCAATTAACACTTTTCCAACTCATACGTAGGAGTCAACATATAATTAAGATTTTCATATATAGCAACATAAATGAGGCATGATGTGATACCAATTTACATTTTAAAGTTTTGCAACACTGTCACATTGTGTGTGGTTGCTTTTAAATTTTATTATAATTACATTGGGTTAAAGAACAGATTAAATGTATAATTAACAGCTATGAGCTAACAATAAACAACATCCATAAGATTATATATATATATATATATATATATCGATTTTAACATGTATTTTAAAATTGTAAGTAATATGTATAATTAACTAACAATAGAATATTTTACTTTCTCTTACGTACACAATTAAAATATTATTCCTCAGTAGAAAAAAGAAAAATAGAAGAGGTCAAATCAAAATGAGGCATTCTCAAAAAATGATTGGTATAGAAATAAGGAAAATCCCATAATTTTGATTTAAAATCATAATCACTCACATTTTAAACGTTGAACAGTTTGCATTTTAAATCTCTGGAACTAGAATAATTAATAATATAAATCTTCAAATTAGGTTTCTAATTTCGTTAAAAATGATGATGATGCGTAAATATGATTTATTATTATTATAGTTTATAAATTTAAAGTGTAATAATAAAACTCTCGAGATTTTAAAATGTCAATGAATTTTTTCAAAATAGAAATATAAGTGTTCTCTCTCAATAGAAGAAATTTTATTTTAACAATCTTAAAACTCTAACATTCAAGAAATAAATGAAAGTAATTTATTGGAACCAAACTATAGAAATTTTGTTCTTTGGAAATTTTGTATTTTGTTCCAACATTAAATTGATAAATAAGTTCAAATTGTAACTAATATGTCAGATTAATAGTGTAGGAAAGAAATATTTATAATAAAGTAGTATAATTTTTTATATAATAAATTTTGATGAATGATCACAAAACGAGATTTTTAGTTCAATAGTTAAAAAAGTCACTAGTTTTTGTATACTAGTGACTTTTTAATTGTATTTTAACTCATGCATTATTTATAGCAAATCATTTTTAAAAATGTTAAAACATAAAAATTTGATGTAATGATAATGTGAGCCACAAAATGTGAATCCGTAGCATCAATTTCGTTAAAATTACGTGAGACTTCGCGATAACTTTTTAGTATTCTTTTGCTAATAAATTGGTAGTCATTTTCTCCTTATAATTATAGCCTTTACTAATGCCTTCGTATTTTTATTGCATCTACATTGCATTTTCAATTGAATATCTTTTAACACAAAAAGGATGGAATGGAATTAAGGATTAGATATGAGAAAATGAGATGTCAAATTGCAAAAATAGGTCAATAACTTTATCAACTTTTGTAACTCTAACACAACAAAACAACTTTTCAAAAATGCATACAAAAAATATCATTAACTTTCAGGAAAGGAAATAGTTATCAAACTCTAACAACCAATAAATGTGATGACTATATAACAATTTATATATATTCTTGAAAAGAAAAAACAAAAAAAAGAATAAAATTTGGCGAGATTCATTAATATTTTTGGAAGAAGGACATAAAGATATTTTAAAAATACAAAAAGGACAGAAATATATATTTAAAATACAAAAAGGACAGAAATGTATAATTAAAATACGAAAAGGAAGAAAATTCCAAGGAAAGGCCAAGGAGTGTTCCTTAAACCCAACGCATCTTAGGCTCGGACTCTAGGTTCGGACTCAGGTTCGGCTTGAACTTAACGAATCTTAGGCTCGGATATTAGGTTCCGTTTGTCGACATTGGGAGGATAAGAATGACTCTTTCGTTTCTTCTTCTCTCTAAAGTCTGAACCCCTCTCTGCAAGAAACCTATCTCTCTCGCTTTCTAAACCTTTTCTCTATCTCAAAACCCCTTTTCTGATCTATTTCTACTAAAAGTTTCGGGTCTGACTTAGGAAAGTCTTTGTCTTTTAGAGCATTCCGAAAATGGCGATTGAAAATCACGAGGACCCAAATGGAGAAATCAAGCCTAAGAACAGAAGAATCGTGGTATTTCTGACAAAAACCCCCTTTTCTAGAGTTTCACATTGTTAACGCATATTTTCGTAATGTCCACTCCGCAATGTTCTTCGAATTAGTTATTGATTATAAGATTTTGGGTTCTGATTGGATTAATTTTTCTACTGGAAACAAGAAAGTTGTGTGTTTTTCCCCTATTCTTTTAAGATGTTCAAATTTGGGTTTGTATTGAAAATACTCTGTTTTTGTGTACTAAAAAACAATGACTTTCGATAGAAACCGAATAATGATGTTTAGAAATTTTGATCTTTCATCATTACTGATTTCCTAAATACTTCATTTCTCTGTGACGGAGAACCAATCTCGAAGCACTTGATGATGTAGTTGGTAAATTAAGGATAAAGGAGAAAAATCGGAAAATATTTCTGGGATAAATAGTATGATCTTCTTTGAATAGATTCACGACTTAATATTCGGTTCCGTACTTATCGCCATTCAAAATTGCTTTGTTTATTGTTTTTTCTTTAAATTGATCGAATCATATTCTGCTAGACGAATTTGTGGATTCCCTTTTATCTTTGATTGAAAGATAAAAAATGCTGTAAAGATATTTGGAAAACTCAGTCTCCTTAAGTCTAATAAAAGAAAAGACTTTTATATAGAAGTCAATTGTGTTTCCGGTAGTTAAAGCTAACTCTTTTTCTAGTTCTTTGAGATAATGACTAATTAGTAATGTTGTGAATGGTATTTCTAGGAAGCTGGTGAGGAAGAAGAAAACCAGTGGCCTCCATGGCTGAAACCTTTACTGAAAGAAGACTTTTTTGTTCAATGCACTTTTCATGGACAGTCATCGAAAAGCGAATGCAATATGTATTGTTTAGACTGCACCAATGGCTCCCTTTGCTCACTTTGTCTTGCTCACCACAAGGATCATCGTACCATTCAGGTGTGTTGCAGTTCCCAATCCAAAGCTCTCATTATTTAGACTTCATTTTGGCTTAAGTATGATTCTGAATGTTATGGTTCATGGTTTGGCAGATAAGGAGATCATCTTATCATGATGTGATAAGGGTCAATGAGATTCAGAAGTATTTGGATATCTCCAGCATTCAGACATATGTGATCAATAGCGCAAAAGTTGTGTTTTTGAATGAGAGGCCTCAGACTAGGCCCGGTAAAGGAGTAACTAATACCTGTGAGGTCTGTTATCGTGGCCTTGTCGATGATTGCTTCAGCTTCTGCTCTCTTGGCTGCAAGGTACATTCCCTGTTTACATACATTCCAATTACCAATCATTCCTGTTTAGTTTTCTGACATAAAGAAGAAGAAGATACCAATTATGTTTGTGGATATTGAATCAAAAGGTTGCAGGAACTTCTAGAAGCTTTGAGAAGAGAGTGAAGCATACACCAATGGAGTCAGAAAATTCAAGCAACAGTTCAGGAGTAGACAATAACATTCCAAATGTGGAGTGTATTAGTCCATCAACGCCCCAACTTCCTACTTCTGATTCTAAGCGCCGACAAAGAAAGGGAACCCCTTACCGATCTCCACTGCAATGAAATTGGATCAGCAATGTGAAGAAGCCATTACGTTTCAAGGTTCCTTAATTTATACAGAATCCACAAAGGTTATAATATAGCTTCATATAGAAGACACAACAAAAATGTTTGAACTTTCTCTAATTGTATATACACCAAAGAAAGGGCTTTAGGAATGTGCTACTAAGTAGTAGTCAAATAACTAGTAAGTGTATATATAATATCTTCTTGTATATTTCCAGTGTGATACAATGTGGCCAGGCATTGAGAGGGATCTACGGTGTGGTTATTATAAGTGGGAATAAGATAAAATACTGAGGGCTTCTAAGTAGTTGGATTTTGACCAAGTCCTTGGGTATAGTCTTTGGACTTGCTTATTTATAATATATTGCTCAAGTGATTTCTTATCAAAATAGAGAAATAGACATATCGCCAAACTATGATGTGTTTTGATGTATCTGTTCTGTGTTTGCATGTACTCCCATGCCTCACACAAGTATGTCTTCTTATCAATATTGCCATATATTTCTTCTGTGAATCGAATCAAAAGGTTGCAGAAAGCCTTGAGAAGAGAGTGAAGCATACAAGGTATTTCTTTAACTTTCTGTTAGTGTATAGCAAAGAATTGGTTTCGTGTTTTGTCATTAATTAGTCAAATAAAAGGAAAGTGCGTATAAAATATCATCTCGTTTTTACAATGAAGCTCGACAATGATGGACATACGTTGTCTTCAAGGATTATGCAGTGGGAATAAGACAATTCTGAGGGCGTTTTAGTTTTTTTTCTGAGGACTTTGGTTGGTTCTCATAGATATACACGATTATGATACACTAACTTAGATGCAAACCCAAATTAAAGAGATAAGATAAAATAGTTACTGGTTACAGTCTGGTAATGCGAATAAAAAGGGACTACAGGGGCCAAAACGTAAATAAATTAAAAAGCAGGAATCCAAGTTTTGCCGCTAAACTTCTGATCCCGATCATGTATAACCCTGTTTATACTTTCTGAAAATATCCTCAGTTTTGGCATTTCGGAAAGCACAGCAGCCAAATATATAAACGATAATCAGTCCGATAAGCGCCAAAAGGAGAAATATATCCGCTTTTAACCAATCTACCTTAAGATTTGCGAGCAAACCGGCTTTACAGGAGTCACAGCTATAGCACAATGTGTTTTGATCATTGCTCCATTGAAGACAATCCATATCTGCAGACATTTCTATTGGACTTATCCAGTAAGTGGGGTTCACGAACGTGAAGCCACATTTCGTTGGGGGTTTGCAGCAACCAGACTGAAAATAAAGTAATGGGGTTATATTTAAATAAAAGATAAATATAGGAGAAACAGTAGTTCCGTTAGATTGATAATTAAGTGCACATAGTGGAAGAATCTAAAAGAAATGGGGAGTTTTATAATTTTTTTTTTATTTTTCAAAAAGTTTCAACTTTTCCAGTCTTTGTTCCGACAAGCCTACAAGCTTACTTACTAGTTCAAATTTTCCAGTGAGATTCAACAAAAAAACATATGAATGAAAAGGGGGGAAAGATACATACTTGAATGGGGCTAAGAGGAGCATTGAAGAAATCCTGGGCCAAAGTGAATCTCTGGTTTAACTCAGAACAAATAGTAGTAGTAGTCAAACAAGTACGAATCCGATCCCATTTATAAGATCTTTGAACTCGTCGACGTAACCAACCAGAGAAATCTTGAAGACTATACTCAAGATAAGCTCTACTTGGTTCTGGATGACCAGAGCCTCTAATGGTAACCATGTAAATAAATCCGACAAGAGCAGCTAAAAGTACTATGAGAACAAACATGGCAATTAGGTAAATAACGAGAAGCCAAGTGATTCTCCAAAACCCTCCGATGAAACCAGAGAGACCCACTAGGAGGATTAAGATTCCAAGGATTATTACTGGCCATTGAAGGAGTTTGACGCAGGAGTTTACGGTTCCGATGGCTAGCCAGATTCCGGCGCCGATGACCGGAATTGAGAGGAGGACGGTGATGAAGTTTATGCAACCGATTACATTGTTGCTTAAAGGCATTTTTTTGGAGAGAAAATTTAGCTCTGCGTTTCGCTTTAAATTTGTTCTGTTTGGAATGGATTTTAAGATAATTGTATTATCTTTAAACTTAGAGAGAGATTTAACATCACAAGAGAGGAGAGAGAAAGAATGATTTACTTTTGTTAAAGTGAATTATTAAAAAATTATTGGTTTGAAAGGGATTTATGGTTATTGCAATAACTGAGAGAGAAAGAAAGAAAGAGAGAGAGATATACACCTCCTCGATTGGTTTTCTCCAGAGTCCAGAGGAGTCTCCTTCTGACAATTTAAACAAAATGGTGGTTTGATGTCAAACAGATACGTAGATGTATGAAAAGTGAATTGTATCCTATATAGTGACTATCTGAAAAGAAGATGGATTTGATCATTTCTTAAATCAGATATTTGGACTTTTATCTTTCTCAAAAGAGAAAAAAATCAAACATTGCACATGTCAAAGAAATTTTCATTTTTTATGGATCATTATCATATTTAAGATGAGTTAAAGATGATCTTAATTTTAACTATATCATAAGAAAAATTAGGAAGCTTATCCACGAAAAAAAGAGATGCAAAGTGTCTAATTTTTATATTCTAATCATTAAAAATTTAATGTAAGCAAAATAAAATCTACGTTTTAAGAAATTTATCAATAATTTTGGAGGAAATTAGCTAGTGTAAAATAATAAGAATTTTCTTTGAAAAACAAACTATTATTTTTGAAAAAAAAATCTTAAATAATAACGAATTATTAACTATAAGTAAATTTTACTTTACAAAATTGTTTGTAAAATATTTGATAAAACTATATTAGAAGATCGATAATCAAATTATATCTTCGAAACTATTGAAATTATATAAAATATTAAAAAAATTATTGATATATATCAACATCTTATATTAGTAAATTTAGTATTTATTTTTTATATATTATTTTCTATTAGTTTAGACTTTCCCAACTTTATATAAACTAATGAATATTGTAATTTTTATTTTTATGAATTTAATAATAAATTTTAAAATATTTTTTATATTTTTTTAATCTCATCAATTTACCATAATATTAAAGTTTTGATCCAATTTCTCTCGTTGAAAATTTAATTTTGTTTTCACAATTGATTTTCCAATTTATTTAAAAAGTGTTCACGATTATTATTCTTGAATCATTCTTTGCTTTTTTCACTTTGATTTGAAAATATTTGTCATACGGTTATGTGTTTGGCTTTGAAAAAGAGAGGGTTCGATGGGTTTATATATTCGAGAGTCAACTTTTCTGATGGTTTCTTAAAAGCTTTTTGAAGTTTTGTTTTTGATCGATTTGAAAAGTAAAGAGAAATGGATGAATCAATTACTACTATACTATGCTCTCATGGGTTTGTATGATCTCTTCTCATTTAGAGTATGTGGATTCAATGAAATTTACAAATATATTCATAATAATTTTTTAATCTAAGATATTAGTTTTTCTTTAATAAAATATTTTTTATTCATTTTTTTTAGTTTTCGTGAATTGTTTTTTTATCAAATTGATTTTGTACCTTTTATACCTCATCAATATGAGCTACTTCCGAACTTCGCCATCTAAATTATGTATGAATTTTGAAATCGTAAGTTTTATTTTCTAATATTTAAAAATTTTACGGTTGGATATAAACTCTACTATTTTGAAGACGTCTCTAATCTCACACATTTTTACCATATATCAGTTTACTGAAAAATATCGAAAAATTTATAATGGAAATTACAAAGTTATTAATATATATTAATAATTTGGATTAACAAATTAGTATTTTTCTTTAATATATTATTTTTATATTAGTTTTAATTTCCAATTATATATAAAGAGATGAATCTTATCAATTTATTTTCATGAAAATCTAATAATTTTTTATAAACATTTTTATTTTTTTAGTCTCATCAATTTATCAACTATAATGTTATTGTTCTTATAATACCAACACAACATTTAAACACATAATCACAAACTTAAAAAATGGCTATAACGAGAATATATATTAAAAAGGTTTAATTGCTATTCGCTCCATAAAAGACAATATTTTCCATTTGAATCACACAACACAACCCAAAATATAAAAACATTTTCTTATACCAACAAAAAAGAGGTTTTTTACCCCAAAAAAACAAACAAGACGATACCCAAATTAATCGATAGAAATTTTGTAAGAAACTGCATAGAACAAACTTTTTATGATAGATTCTAAGAAGCTCTCTTATGGCCAAGTTTTTCAAAAAAACTAAACTTATAGAAAATTTCACGTGAATCCGTTGCGCAATTAATTTATATTTTCCATGGTTGATCTTGAAATAAAAAGATAAGTTAGTAAGAAATGCACGCACCAAAAAATGTAATAATGTAAACATTTTTGCATTTTATTCGTTTGATGATTAATGTGAAATGCGTTTGTGAAGAAACTAACAAATTAAAACTCCTTAGACCAAACCAGATATGAGGAAAATGTGAACATGTTGACCGGATTCACATATTATCCATAAGAAACCTGACAACAACAAAAAGAAATTAGTGTGAAATTTGGAGATAATTGGAATGGAAGAGAATCTTTATTACAGGAACATAAGTAAAGATTTTCACTTCTCTCAGAGACAAGATCGTCGGGTTTCGAAATAATGCGATGGGTCCCATTTTGAAGAGCCAACCCAAACCGAGAATCTGAAGTTTCAAATCCAATAGAAACGGCCCAAACGGGTATTCCATTTCAGAAACACATAATTGTATTTAAAATAAATTTAAGCCTCGTGACTAAGAAGAAATTCAAATTTGTCCGAATTTTTATATGTAGTCAAGCTTTTTATTCTATGTGTATCTTGTTTAATTATAATATAATGTTATTGATGCAGAACTTTTGTATAGTTTTACTGAAAAGGAGGTTAATTTACCAAATTAAGTATTAAATGATTAATTAAAAAAGCATTTCTTATGAATACTGTATTTTTAAGTTTCTTTTTTAAATATACCTTAACTACGTTTTTCTAAAAGTATTACAATTTTAACATTAGAAATAATTAAAAAAAACTCTTCATATAAAAGAAATTTAAAATTTAAATTAAAAAAAAAATTAAATACAAATTTTTAATTCTATTAAATAATTATTTAAGGTAAACATGTTTTTATATAATAATTTGTACTATCGTGGAAAAAAACTAGTAAATGATATTTTTGAATAAAAATATTAAATATAGTATTTTAAAGAATAAAAATATAAAATATTATATATAGATTAAAAGTAAAAGAATTATAAATCTCTATAGCTTTTCACTCTTGTTGCTCTAACTTTCTGCAATCCCTATAGCTTATCACAAACTAAGTTGATCAGGGACGACAATCATTAACCTGAGAAACATTAAGTTTCCTTGAGGATCCACTTTTACCAAGAGGCTTCTTTCAAAGGAATATGTTCCTCTTTTCATTATACAAAATAAAAACACAGAACAAGTTCATATATAATGTATTTGAATCATCAAGAACTGAAACATGATTCAGCGGAAGCTAACACATTATAAAATTTATGCTATGATCTTTCATAAGTTCCCTAAAGACTAGACAAGAACGGCTCTGGTTCCTCGACATCATTGCTTTCCCAAAATACAACCTTTTTTCATACATTATTCCAAGATATACAAGAAAGCAATCACAATTTAAGAAAATGGAGAGTGCTTTATGATTCCACAGAAGTAGAAGGTGACTGTAAGCTTGGAAATAACATCTTTGAAAAAAATGTTGTCATAACAGCCTGGAGAAGAGAAGAAGATAGTCATTTGTAAATTTGGTGAGATTGGAAACTTACTTCTCATAAAATTGATATACCTCTTTGATGAGGTGAATATGTATGATCGGGAGAAGGATTACATAATTAAACCTATTTTCAAAAACATAAAATTTGGGTTATGTGCCAAAAGACCATAACATGTAATCATCAGTCAGAGAAGTGACTCGCCTCTGATTAGCTTGTCTCAAGATCTTGACAATTGAGTTTGCATGTTTCAATAGTTTATTTTTTTATGACGAGTTATTTTAATATTATATATTTTCATGTTTTTTTAAATAATATTATTAGGATTTCTTTTTGAAAACAATATAAATCATTATCTAAAAATATTTTTTTAAAATAAATTAAAAACAAAATTTACATATTATATTTAAATTCGAATATTCTAATTTAAGGTCAGATATTTTTTTTTTGTTAAACTTTTTTAGTCATTTTTGTATTAAATTTGTGTTTGTTTATAAAATAATGGTGACATATTTTAAAATAATGCATTTTTGAACATTTTCCTTATTTCATTTCAATTACTGTTTTATCATTTATTCGACTTATGGTTAAAGAAACATTCTATGCTGCTCGTTAAAGAATGTCCGACTGCAAAATTTAAAAGTTCTTATACAACAAAAAACGATAACTTTGTGATAGTATATATGTAATAGTAAATCTTAAGGAAAAAAAATCAAAATAATGAAATAACATGTCTCGGAAAAGTTGTTTCGAATGTATATAGCTTACACTATATCATAAAGTATCCTATTTGTATGAATTATCGCCGTTGTTAAGTTGATTCGGTTATGAATTTACTGTAAATAGAAGTGTATATAGCACAACTAACATATTATGTGCCATTGTAATTCACATTGATTCACATTTAACCTAGAAAATAAAACTAGATTTTTATTCTGAAAGAAAAAAAGCTGAAAGATGTGCTACGTAATTAATTTTCTTGTAAGTAATTAAAATTAGAAAAGAAAATAGCTCAGAGAGAATGAGTGGCATTTGTGTGATTTAAAGGAAAGTTGAAGGGTAATTCTGACAATGACGAACAACAAAAATGTTCCTCTTCAATGATACTTAGCATGTGATGAACTGCTCCTGCAATGTCATCTACTGAACTTAGCTGGCAACTCTCTTCCACCTTTAAGAATTCAATTTAAATATGATGTAAATTTACAACTATAGAACTAAAAGAATAAAACTATACGAATTTGACATGAAACTAAATATTAATAATTCACGTCGCAATAATTGAACCTGTTTTCAAGAAATTGGTCAGAACAAAAAAATTGAATTCCCCAAGTCTGGTAAAAAATGTTGGACCAAATCTACTTAAGACTTCATAGACATTCCTTTTATATGCCTTTTTCCTTGGACCGTACATAATCTACCGTTTAGCTTTAAATTCGTAACACAATTTCCCAAAATGTCACTTATGTAACCAAATCCGGTTTATCTCCGGTTTAGAATTTATTTTTCTTCTATTACCCAATTTATGATACAATAAACAAAAGAAACGTCAAATGTTGTTCTATATTTTACCTAAATATCTGTTTGAACCAATCCGGTTTATGGTTACCTCGGTTTATAACCAGTTTAGTGTTTGTAGATGCAAAGAGTTCTATTATCATAGTGATAATAGAGTAATGCTTTTATTAACCGAAATAAAATACATTTATTTTATTCGAATTAACTAACCCGGTTTAGTTCCGTTATAGATGGTTAAGATGATAGGGTTAAAAATAATTACCTTAGTGCTGATGGAGTAAATAGAAAAAGTTTCCGTTGTAGTGATACTAAGGTGAAGGACAGAGAGGAAGAGTGATTGTAGAGCAGCCACCAGCTTCGAGAGTTGCGATGGCCTGGCGGTAGCCACTGTGGTCCATCGTAAACCTCTTCTTCTAGACAAGATTCTGATGTTAGCATGAGTTTCGATTAGAGTCACTTGGAGATCTTCCATAGCAGTTTTCACCGAACTTGTTTTCTCCTGGCTCGGATCGTAGGAGTTAAGAAAGAAGTGTGATAGCGATATCGAAGAGGGTTGACGAGAATTCTCTTGTTCGCCATTTGATTCTTGACTTGTTGAAGAAGTAACTGTCTGGTTTAGTTTAGCTTTTTCAAGCTTTTGAGCTTCAAGAGAGAGTAATTCATGTTCAAGTTCTTTGATGAAATCTATGGCTCCACCAACTATTGAAGCTTGATCACCCTTTCATGGAATAAAAATTAAGGATGAATATAACTCAATATCGAAAACTTTAAACCTTTTCAGTGAATTGGAACCTTAGCTAGATCAAAACTGTGAACCTTAATTTCAAAAGACATAAATATAAATTAAAACTCAAGTCTAAATTGTAAAACTTTTTTAAGGAGTTCTTAATAACAATTAATGAAACCCAAAAGAATCTTAAAATTATTTTTTTGGTGAAAATTGAAAACCCAAAATAATATCAAAATAGCTTGCATAAAAATAAAAAATTGAAACCCAACATCAAATTTTTTTAAAAGAAGATTCCTTATTAAAATTGAAGCCCTATTCTAAACTGTATTATTTTTATTAAAAAATTCCATGAAAATCGAACCTTTTGAGCAAAAGGTCGCGGCATGAGAGATCTTAAGACCGAGAGATGTTGATTCATTTGTCTTCTTCGATTTCTCTCGACCGTAATGTGAGTCATTCGTTGATTCTCAGCTTCTTCTTCGTTTTTGCAAACCCTAGGCTTCCTTCGCCTCCTCTTCTTCCCTCGATTAGCCAGTGGTGGTGGTCGCGATTCTTGATGAGATATCATCGGTATTGTGTTCTTTGAAGTGGTGACGTCATTATCCGGCGATGGCTCTAGTTCAGTGAGGGACTTGAAAGGAGTTGGTGAAAGTGTCTCGGAGAGTAAGAAGTTTAATAGACCGTTTGATGATAAAGCTTCCAGTGTCATTGCTCTTTACGACGTTTATTCCTTATTGAATTACTAAGTAACATTGATTTATATAGAAACATTCCAATTCTTTAAGTTTTTTTTATAAAAAGATATAATAAGTTAAAGACTTTTTCAGAAAAAAAATAAAATGGAAAAAGAAAAAAAGAAATGACAAATGTTGAAGCTCTGAGATTTCTGAGTGCGTACATGTGAGAGTACTTGGTCTTGATTTTGATGGGTACTTTCATAAAGGTGTAACTCTGAACAAAACTTAATTATAATTTCAGAATTTTAAATACGTAAAGTGCAATTACAGAAAAAGGCATTTTTGTCTATCCTCAACTCTTTTATATCTAGTTTTAACTTCTGTTGCTTAATAAATAACTAGATTCATACCCACGCCATGCGTGGGGGAAAATATTCGTAAATTATAATTTATTAGTAAATATAAATTAAATATTTAACATTTATTTAAAATTATTTTTAACATTAATTTTTGTATATAAAAATTAAGAAAAGAAAAATAATGATTTTTTATGAATTTAATAGTATTTTTTTGTTAGATTAATAAAATATATTAATTTTCTAATCGAATTAATAACAATAATTTACTTGTAATTATTCTAATAAGTTAAACTCATTTATATATTTATTTGAAATTTACTTTAGTGATGACACGTCAGTATGATATTTCTGTTAATAACACGTCAGAGTAAAGTTATTTTATTAAAATGTTTCTCAAATAATGTATTAGGGATTACGGTAGTAACTTAAATATATTTATATTTATTTGAAATTATTTATAAATTAAGTCATAAAAAAATTAAAGAAATAAAAATTATTGTTTTTGCAAATGTAGTAGTATTTTTTGGATAGTTGAATAAATTATATTTATTCTCTAACCAAATTAATATCAGTGGCATGTATTGTAATTATTCTAGTAAGTTAAACCCTTTTATATATTTAAGCTGAAACTCATTGTGGTGTTGACACATCAGCATGGTATTTTTGTTATTAACACGTTAGGATAATGTTACTTTGTTAAAAAATTTCTCAAATAATATATTAGGGATGTAATATTCTCTATGGTTTATTATAAATGTCATTTAAGATTTTTCACATATGTAGATAAGACGTCCATATACGAAAAAACTATAAAACACAAAGATCGTGTACATGCCCGTATACATGTTTAAATGTTTTAGATATATAGTTGACAGCTTGGATGTTTAAAAATAGTGTACTTGTTTATCAATTATTATAACAAATTATATAAATAAAAAAATTCATGTGAGATGATAGGATGCTCATTTTCATTTGTGTTTTTTTCTTTAATCAGAACTATTTTAAAATTATTAGTATGTTTATTTTTTTAAGTGAACAGATAATATATCATGCATATAGAATAACGAACACCTATATTTTATTGTTTATGCATGACTGAGATCAAACTTTTAATATGGTAAATGAATCTCAAAATATATACAAACATAATTACTAGTATAATCATTTTTTTTATGTTTCTCGCATGGTTGGAAATGAAGAAACAAAATAAAGGAGAAATGAATAGTATATAAGAAAAAGAGATGAGAGCAAATGAATGGTGCACTTACACTTGCAAATGAATAGATATACACAATGTAAGTTACAAAACGAAACAGTTTGATATGACTGTAGTAATTAAATGACAGAAGAAGCTATGTAATCATCCTACAGAAATATACTGTATCAAATTCATGTGAATTTCACACTTTTATGTATATATTAATAACTTGAGTCAAAAATATATATAACTTGTGTATATTTGAGAAAAAGGTTTACAAGGAAGAGGAGAAATGGACTGGTGATGGCACGTGAGATGGGTCAGTGAGTCTAAGGTCTTGTTATTTTCTTGAAATTGTGGACCACCCCTTCTTTTTCACTTAATTACCCTTTTTACTACCCTTAAAGCCCTGTGAAATTTTTACACTTTTCAAATTTGAACCCAAAAACCAATTGTAGAGCATTTCAACCCAAAAAGATATCCTGGATGGTTAATCGAATTTTACAGTAGATATACGAACAATGACCGAAATTGTTCTGAATTTGATTTTGCGTTTGTTTTTAATTTCTTTTGGATATCTATGCAAATTAAAAAAAAAAAAGAGAGTACGAAAATATGTGTAGTATGATTTTCCATTATCTAAAGAGAGAAAATTTCCAAAAATTAAATTAAAGAAGGAAAACAAATGGGACCAAACCGGTTCGGTATATGGCATGAGTGGACCGTGGGGACCGTACAAATAGAGACAAAAGAGTTCTGGAAGAAAGCAAAATTTCACATTCGAATAATTTCCCTATTTATTTATTTTCTTCGGTTGCTTTTTAAATATATTTTCGTATGGTAAATGTAACATATCCATAATATTTTTAATTTTATGATATCAGGAAAATGAGGAAGTATTAATTGCAATTGTATGCTTATAATTTAAAAAATACTGTCTCTATTTGGACAGTCAGATTTGTTTGCATATTAGAACTTAGAAAGAGCAGAAGAAGCTATGAAAAAACACAACCCGTGATACTTTTTTTTTCTTTTTAAATATTTAAACCTTTTTAACTATCTGCATTTTCAGTTTATACAAATGGTCAGGTTTTTCAAAAACAAAAACAAGAAACGTTAACTTTCACGAATTAGTCAATTCAGTTCTGGACACACATCTATCAAATATTTTTGATATCAGAAACAAAACTCACTATCTAAATTCAAAACAAAACTAAATCCAAACGAACTAAACAATAATCTAAAATTTATTTTTAATTGAGATTTTTTAAATGGTTTAGTTTATTTATAAAATATTTTAAACGATATACTTTGTTCTATAATTTAGGGGCTTCAAAACCTCAAAACCAGTTGTGTAACAGCATCGAAATCATGATAAATATTGAATTTGTTATTCTAAACAAGCAACAATGTTTATTATTCCAATTTATAAAAAATATTGCAACACTTTTTGTAAGCAAAAATTTGTAATAATAATTTTGTTCGTTTGTCAACCGCAAAAAATTGTGGTTGTAGCTGTGATAAATTATTATTTGTTTATTTGTCGTAATTATCTACGATCAATTGTAACGGTCAGACGTTGCATCATATATCATCATTTTTTTTACCGTTGATTAAACAATAGTACGACTTAAAATATACGATCAATTGCAATTACAACTGGCGATGACATACAAACGAATAACATATGTTATAACCGTAATCGTAGTATTGATCGTAGTCACAACCGCACCCACCAACAATAAACAAACGAATTATTTTATTCGCAGGTGAAAAACGTTATTGTTGCAATAGTTTCTTTTACAAAAAAATATGCAAAAAAATGTTATGTTTTCTATACTTTCCGACTTTCGAAAATTCAAGACTGGCTGTACGAACAATAATATCAAAATCATTAAACTTTAACTACTTAATTTGTTATTCGTCTGAGCAAGCCAGAATGACTAATGCTAAAAGATATCTAGTTTGATTGCACTAAATTCTAATTCTTTTTTTTGTAACCGCTCGGGTTTTAAATAAATAGATAATGTTGGTTTGGTTTCGGTTAAGGAATTCAGTTCGGTTAACCTTGTTTGGTTTTTATCCTTTTTTGGGATAATGGGGTCATCTAAACGTAATCCAACTATGTAAAATTCACATTAACGTTACTCACCTAATAAAAGCAGTCTATATATATATTTGATAATAACTCGTTAAAACTATAAAAAAAAACTCTTAATTTCTTTGACAAACAACAACAATGGCCGTTCGATTCCAAGTTCCAACGTTTCTATCTGTTATTCAGAAATTTAGTTAAAGATTCCTGTGAATGGTAGCAAACCCAGAAAAACGTGTCTACTCTAATTTGATTCGTTGCATTAACAAACAAACACGTGTTCATGTCTGTAACGCATCATCTCTAAAGATGCAACATATCTTTGTACTTATGTTACCTATCGAGAGATTAAGAGAAATGTGTACCAATTTACGAAATCCGAGAAGGAAAGAGACAAAGATCAACAAAGAGGAGGAAGAGCAGAAACTGTTGTTGTCAGATTTGTCCACGTCTAGAGTGTAAACTCAGTTTTTTATCTTTAGTCCTCTGCAAAACAATTTTCTTACTATATACTGTTTTCTGTTAAAAGCAAAAGAAACCCATATAGCAAAAAGTTGTATATAGAAGGTTCAAACTTCAAAGATTTAGCTTTTTATTGTGTTCAGAAGCAGCACATGAGCAACATGGTTTCTTTTGGGACCAGTGGTTCCAGAAATGGCGTCTTTCGTCATTTATCTGAAAGTTACTTTGGCCACATTTTAAGACTTTTACAGAAACTCTAATCAAATGACTAACTTCAAGAAGATACACTTAACCCTGAAATTACTAGAGCAGAACCACACTCTTTCTCTACCATCTGACTGTATATACATGCGATAGTTTCTCATCTCATCTCTATGGGATCAAAGACGAAGATATTCCACCAAATGTAGCTATAAGAGATTGTTGCTCAATAATTGAACCCTAGTCATGGATGTTGTTGAAGACTGCCAAATATTTTCTTTGTTCCTTAGCAGGAAACTGCATAGCGTTTAGAAAATTGTTCAGTTTAAAACATCAGAGGCGTCTATGTATGGAGATTCAAGGAGGAATTTAGCCAAAGTAATTACCAGAGGAACTGTTGCTTCAAGAGAAGCTATCTCTCATTGCAACAACTATCCAGTTAACCCTAAGCCAATTCATCTCTCTAGCCAAAATCCATTTCGGTACCTATAAATACAAGGAAGAAAAACAAGAATCTTTTCATAGGGGTGACACAAAAAAACTAATTTCTCAACAGGTCGATATGAAAAAGTCATTAATCTAAGTTTATACCATACCCTGAGTTAGGTCTGAAGATATGACTCCATTGAAGACAAAGAAAGAAAACACTCTAGCTCCAACTGAGACTTCTCGAATCATGAGTGCGATCTTAGTATAGAAAGAGCCTCTAGGCTCATATATGGATCATGATTTTCGTCTCTAAGATACCTTCATTGTCTTTAAGGATGCATTAGTGCATTGTACTCAACAGCGGCTTTGATTTTGTAATGTGTCTTCCTTGCTGCCTGGTTAGACACCATTATCCGTAATCCCGACAACACTGCTCGTCTTGCTGATGACGGAATCTTCATTCCTTTATTGTAACACGATAAGAGCAGCTTTGAAGCACATACGAACCGCCCATCTTTGCATAGATTATGCACAACAGAAGTGTAAGTGTACTCATCTCTAACGTTCATCGACGCAAACAACCTCATTGCACGGTTTACATGACCCGCTTTGCACAACCCGTCAATGAAACAGTTACAAGTGACTATACTCGGTTGCATCCCCATCTCTCCAATATATGCCAAATGCTTCTCAGCTCCTCTGGTGTGGCTTATGCTTAACAGACCATTGACTATGATTGTGTGTGTGTAGTCATCAGGTTTCAATCCCTTCAGTTCCATCTCTTCCAATAGACCATCCACTGCATCCAAGTTCCCATCTTTAAAATACAGATTCAACAATGTGTTGTATGAAACAATGTCTTGACTCCGTGTACAGCTTCTCACAATATCTTGCATAAACTCATACGCCTCTTCTGATCTTCCTGTTTTAATCAGTCCACTAACAACTGCGCAATTCGCATAGCCGTCAAACGTATGCCCTTCCTTCTTCATTTTCAGGAACAGTTGAAGCCCTTTCTCAATCCTCTTGGTCTTGAAATACAGTTTAAGCATTGTGGTGTATGTAACAGCATTAGGAGTATAACCTGATTTCTTGAGTTCTCTCAGCATCCAATTTGCAGAATTAACCCTTCCGAATTTACAAAGACCATCGATGAGAATGTTATACGTAATAAGGTCAGGTTTAACCCGACTTTTTAGATGTTTAAATAGCTCAATTGCATTGTCTGTTTGACCGCTTTTGCAGAGTGCGTCAAGCAGAATATTATATGTATCAAGACCAGGAGACAGCCCTGCGAGATGTGTATCCTCGTGAAGAATCCGAAACGCGTCTTCGTGCTTCCCGAGCTTGAAGTAGCAAGACATCAAAGTATTGTAACTCCACATATCTGGAGATAAACCCGAGTGAAGCATTTCGTCGAACAGTTGGTGGACACGGTTCAACATCAGCTGCTTCGCAGCTCCAGAGATCAATGAATTATATGTAGACACATCAGGTTCGATTCCTGCATCTTTCATCCGACGCAATACATCATAAGCCTCATCGATTCCAACGAAACAAGAGTACCCATTGATTAACGTGTTGTAAGTCACAGCATTGGGAAGAACACCTAATCGAATTCCGTCTATGATCAATGATTCGGCTTTCTCCAAGTTCCGAAATTTGCAGAGAGAATCAACGCTTATGTTCAATAACTTCGTGGAGATACCCGGAAATTTCATCAATTCACGGACCATTCGCCAAGACGATTAAATGGAAACGACATAGAAAAACAGTAAAATAGCTACGATTTTCAAGTAGTTTATTCGAACGTGAGAATCACGGATTTTGACAGATAAGGAAGAAACTCCTAGACTTTAGAATTGTTTTTTAGAAAGAAAAAACAAGAATTCAGAAAGCAAAGCTTGACGAAGAAGAAAGCATATGAAAGTCCTAAAAAACGACATGTAACCAAGTTTTTTCTGTAAACGAACCGTTTTAATGTTTTAAATTTTAATCAGAGGTCGTTAATCTATAAGACACTTTTTCATTCTAAAACCTAACAAAATACAAAATTGAGAAAAGCAAAATTGTGAGAAACCTTCTCTAATTTTTTGATTTCGGTACAAGTGATTGACCAGAGACTTCACCAAACCGGCCTCCTCTGTTTCTCATAAGCTCACCAAACGAAATACAACTCTCTGTTTGGTTATTATTATATCTTCTCGTAACCTTAATCTTAACATGATCCGGTAATCTCAAAGTATACCGATTTTCTTCCTCCGGTTTATTCCTCAATATCGAATGACCCGTCGTCTTAGATCTCGAGAATTTATCCGGCAAAGTTTCAATCTTTCTCTCGTTGTTACTGCTACTACTACTACTACTCTGTCTCGACAACAAGACTTCGTTTGATGTTGTCGTTTGATCGCGGTTTCCGTCTCTGTTTTCGTGTAAGACTTCAATGATCAACTCTTTGATGTTTTCGGGCGCGGTTGGATCTAAATTCCGGCGACAAACCGGGCATGTTTTGTGAGATTCAAGCCATCGATCGATACATTCTTGATGAAAAACATGGTAACAAGTCGTTAAAAGTCGAAGGAGGATGTGTTCTTCTTCGAATTCAAGAAGACAAATCGCGCATTCTAGTTCGTGTTTATCTTCCCGAAGATCTTTGACTGATGAGAATGGAAATGACGGGAAAGATTTGATGATTTGTGGCTCTAGACCGGGGTTAACCGGTGGTAGACCATTATTATTATCAGACTGGATTTGATTTTCTAGCGATCCGTTGCGGTAGTGGTGATTCCAAGCTTGTGTGAGAGTGTGGAAGAAACATTTGCAGAAATAGAGAGCGAAGAAACCGATAAAGAAGACGACGAGGAGGATCACAGTTAGGATTATGACCAATGGTGGTTTATTGTAATGCGCCGGATGAGGTTGAAAACTAGCGTCTGGATTCGCCGGTTTTGCAGTCGGCATTGAAGAAAAGAATGTCGGAGATTGTCTATCTCCGCCGTGGGAATTTAAAGATAGATTTTTTTATTATTTTGCAATATATCTTTTTTTAATTTTGATGAAATATTGTGTATGGTGAGTATATGAGTGTGTGTTGAGAGTTTGTTTACTTAATTTAGAAATGAGTTTTGTTAGTTGTATGTGTGATTGCTTTAACTTGCATTGAACGAGTCTTTAGTTACATTGTTCGAATGATTAAACCACCTAAGCTTCTTCATCTAAATGCTGAAAAGGGTAAGAACAAGTGTTGCTTAAAGTTCGAGTAATGATTTTTCAACATTTTCAAAGGCATAAATTTATTAGATACCAAAAATATTAAAATTAAGTATTTAGTGTTAAATACTCTTTAATTAAAAAACTTTATATGCTAATTATTATATGGATATTGAGAAGAATAATACACAACAAGTAAACAGTTTGTAAAAACAAATTAAACGCAAAGAAGAAGAAGAATTAAAGGTTAAATACGAGTAAGTTGATTAGATAACTGCAGCTATTCGAGTAGCTCGGTGGTGCAGCGAGCATGTGGCAATGCGTTTGCATCCATCAACGGTTCGAATAGTCTGCACCCTTGTATCGGCTTTGAATGCAGCCTACCTATAGACACTCCCTCATAAAGAGAGAATGTCCCCGATCATTAACAAAATTCCCCACTCACATGAGGTATTCTAAAATACCTTTCTCCTTTTTTCCTTTCTTCAAAAAAAACACATCTTCTGTTTTGAATGCGATTCAAGAAGTCAAGACATAAAAGGATAAAGTCAAGCTAGAGTTAGTCAAGTATGAATACTGTGAAGGAGATGGAGTCTTTTCAGTTTTGTTTGGGGGTTAGTAACACGTGCAACCTTCACGTATGATAATAAAAGTCTTTGAAGCTTATCACATGTGCATATATATGCATAAAATAGTTTGAATGTATATATGCATTAAATAGTTTGAATGTATATATGCATTAATTAGTGTAAATATATGAATTTATTATATTCTTTAGTTTCAAAACATATCCCATATATGTTTCAATTTTTATTAGAACATTTTATCCCTTTCATTGTTGCCTTTCATTCTTATTTTGCTCCAATATACGACACAATGATGACTCGTCTAAACTCTACAAAGTAACATGAATGAATAAGTAGTGAGAAACTTTTCCTCATTAAATCGAGCAAGCCTAACACAGTTGTTAATTAGCCAAATGAGCATGATCTTCTTCTCTATTCTCCTGTTGGCAAAGCTCCCCTTTTCACTCACTCCTTTTCACGACTTTGGCACTCATTTGACATTTAAAGAATTAGTTCACCCGTTTGGGAAGAACTCGCACCATTTTGTTCAACCAAGACTTGAAATGGTCCATGATATGAAAAAAACATCATCAAAAACCAATATCACGAGACACAATGTATTTATGTGTCTTTGGATCATATCTTTCATACCTTCATTTATTTATGATGCGTTTCTTTACTTTTTTTTTTCCAATTTGAGAATCTAACACATGAACATAATGAATTAACTCAAATATCTTGAAATATTTGATTTTTTTCAATATACCATTTCATATGAATTGAAGCACAAGTTGCATATCTCATTCTTTATATCTATAAGTGTTAGAAATTTCTTCTCATGTAGTCAAACTCCATTGATTGATACGTAATAATATTCTTTTTTGCTACTCCATTTGTTGAAGTATAAATGAACATGTATATTTTCTGTCGATACCTCTGCTTTACTTCGAGTGGGGAAAAAATTCTCCTTTGACATAAACCCGCGTCGACATTATTCGTACTTTTTGAAATAACTTTTCTTTTATGTTATTCGTGAGAATACCCAAGAAAACAAAGAAGGAAATTTATGACCATCACGGCAATAAAGAGTAATAGAGAACCAAGAAAGTAAAGTAATAACTAAGCAAAGTATAAACTGACACAACCCTAATCTTAAGATCTCTCTATACCCCCCCCAAAAAAGCTACCAAGAACCCTCAAGCTTGAAAAAATCTTTAGAGTGCATAACCTTCTCAAAGGAAACCAAGATCAAATCCAGCCTAAACCAATTAAAAGCAAAACGGGTTTCTCGCAGCAAATTATGTTTATTGACCTCGACCAGTCCAGTGATGGTACATTTGCATCTGATGCAGTTGTTGTTGTTGTTGTTGTTGAGCCACAGAGTTTCCATAAATCCCATTATGATTGTTGTCATGGTGAATCGAAGGAGAACCGCTTTCGTTCTCACCTGAAGACTCGCTTGATGGTCCTTGAGAGTTTGATCCAAAATTCAGCATATTAGCTGGTGATGAAGCTGATTCAGGATTCTGTCCCTGAGCATTGTTGCTGCTACTTTGTTTCAGTTTCTTTGTTTCTGTAACAAAGGTTCCCACCATGACCTATATATATGGACCACAATATGAATCAACTGACCATAAAAAAGAAACAGATTCTAATATTGTTTATGCTTAAACTATTAAACCCGAATTAACCAAAACTAAAATTACTGATTCAACTGAACATTCTTTTACCGAAATATTTTATAAAGAAAAGAGGTTTCAATAAGGAGAGTTCATATATCTGTACCTGCACTTGTGTTGCAGCTATTAGCGAACCAACTACACCCCCACCTAAAGTCTGGCCTTCGGGTCCAGCCAAAGCCACACTCAAGCTACCACTTCTGTTTATGGAACCGTTAACCTCATAATTCAAGAATGATCCTGAGAGCGTAATGATGTCAAACCGTCCCTGCAGAAAAAAGAACAGAGTACAAATCTCATACCAAAGAAACACAAAGACTAAAGCTTAACATAAAAAGACAGCGAAGCAACATATTTTTAAAACCTTTAAAGTAACAGTTCCACTAGGATTAGAAGTTTGGCGAAGCGTCGCACTACAAACTGCACCATTTGCAGAGAGAATACAGATTGTTCGTGGCCCTTTATCCGAAAAAGCCATCACCTTCGAGGCTATGTCCTGCGAAAAGAACGACATCGAAATTTTTTTGGCAAATGATTCACTGAAGCATTGAAAAAGTTACAAGAATCAATCATATTTGGTGAGATAAGCAAAATCAGTACCTCTCCTGTCTTCACTTCAATGACATGAGGTGTAAACCCTACTCCTGCTGTTCTTCCTGCTCACACACACAAAAACAAAACCCATAAAATCAATTGCATGCAATCACAAACAAATGTGTTAAAGATTCAAACTTTCAGAGACGAGATTCAGTTCTTGTTTACCTAAAGCTTCACGCTGTTTCTTGCTAGAGCCAGGAGGCCTTCCTCTGTTACGTTTAGCTGGTGGATCAGCAGAGTTCGCATTTCCTCCTCCGCCACTATCTCCAACACCTGCGCCGCCGCCAACACCGTAAGAATTAGAAGCGGCGGAGAGAAGAGGAGACGTAGGAGCTAAACCTAAGGAAATGTTACCATCAGGAGCGTACTTCCTTGGCCTTCCTCTTTTCCTCTTCACTTGTTGTTGTTGCTGATTCTGTTCGATCCCAAATCCCATCGAGTGAGAAGAAGGCGATCCGTCGCCGAATCCAAGCGATTCAAGCGTTTTCTGATCTATTTGCTGTTGTTGCTGCTGAAGCGTTTGAGCTTGAGGATGGTGTTGTTGTTGTGGTGCGAGAGAGCCGAAAGGTAGACGATGATGGATCGATTGAGATGTTGATGTGGGACCCATTAAGGCGTCGGCGTTAGGGTTATTACGGTAATGGCTCATTAGCATTCCCGGTGGTGGTTGAAGCTGCTGATGCGGCAACTGAGAGATATCTCTGGGATCCATTAGAGAGAGAGAGACCGAAAGCAAAGAAAAAATCAATCTCAAAGATTGTTTCTTTCGGCCTAATTCTCGTAGACCCAATTTTGATTTCTTTTTTTTCTGTTTTGCGAATTCCGAGAAAATCGAGACGAGAAAATGTTGAAGCTTTTAAGCTAAAGCGTGTGAGCTAACAACTCTGTCTCTCTCTCTCTCCCACACACACACACCGAAAGAGAGAATGGAAATTGTGGCGGAATTTGCAATTTAATAAGAACAAAACTAGAGAGAAAAAAAAAACTTTTCATTTACGCTTTTCAGGAGATTTTATTTGGGTTTGTTTTGGTAAGTTAATTGAATTAAGAATAGAAAATATTTAGGGTTGTAGAGACTGTAATCTACTCTTTCGATATGGATAGCATCTAATTTGTTTCTATGACCATCAAAAATATAGCAAGACAATAATTTTTTATATATTTTTTTCAGTTTTCTATTTAATTAGTTCAAATATATTTTTCTACAATTTTACTGTTAAAAATATATCAGATTTTTTAATAATAGTACATTATTAAATAATTTATTATTAAACAAGCAAAATATAGTTTATTTTAACATTATTATTTTAACATCGTATACAAATTTTATATTATATATATATTATCAATTATATTTACAAATTAAAAATCAAATTTAGGTATGTAAAATACAAAAATGACATATGTAATTAATAAAATGACTTTAACATGATATTTGAAATAAATATTTTAACATTTGTAATTCTCTTATTTTTTCATAATTTACATGATCTGATCTTACTTTAAAACATTTATAAATAAAAGAATTAAAATTTCAAAAATAAACAAATAAATTTCAAGATCCGTTTCACAATTTATCCTAAAATGTTGCGATTAAAAAGAGAATATTATTTAGATAGGCTCCATTCTTTTTTTCTCCTCTTCATTTATTTCTCACATAACTTTTATTTTTTTGTAAATCTGAGTTTTTATTTTGGTGTTTTTGCGGTTTTGATGGTTGTTTTGCGATTTTAGTGATGAGTTTGAAAATGTGAGGGTAGATTATTGTAGTTGTTTTTAAAATTTTGGTGATAGTTTTTAGATTTTCAGTTGGTTTTGAGAAATTCAATGGTATTGATATTTTTGGGATTTTTCAATTGGTTAATTTAAAATATTGATGTGTAAACTTCTTTATAAGGCTCCATACTCCATGTTTTCCTCATTTTTTTTGTTTTGCAAACATTTTGTTTATGTAGGTATGAACCATCTTGATTTTATTATTAGAATGTATACAATTGCAAAAATTTAGTTCTTAAAATTTTGAACTACTATTAACGGGTTTAATATGACTTTAGTCAAACCGTAAGTGATATCATTTAGTTGATAATAAATGTTCAATATCTAAATCTTTACCGCTCACGATCAAAATTATACGTGGGGGAAATTAGTGATTGCATCACTTTTACATTTATATCAAATGTGTGAATTTCGACTCTACTATCCTTTATAAAGAATGTGTAAATTTTCGTATTAATTTATTAGGTTATTAGATCGGTATGTTGTGGTACATTGAGAAAAAAAATTATACGTAAATTTTTAATGAATTTATTAAAAACATAGGAAAATTGTTACTTATACGTAAATTTTTAGTACATAGAAATTTTTTAAATATTTGACCTAATAGTTATATACAAAATATTTACATATAACTTTGATAGTAAAAAGATTTATATATACGTAAGACTATCTTGATGAACTCTTCAGCGAATATATAAAAGACATAGAAAAACTGTTACTTATACGTAGTGAATATATTAAAAATATAAAAAATTATTATTTATACGTAAATTTTTAGATAATATATGAATTGTAGAACTTTTTCGTGTTTATATATCATATAACTTTAATATATTCAATAGAATATTCACCTATACATGAATCTCTTATATATAGAAATTTTTTAAGTATTTGATCTAATATTTATATATAGAATATTTATGTATAGCTTTGATAATAAAAAAATTTATATATACGTAAGACTATTTTGATGAACTCTTTAATGAATATATAACAAAAATAGAAAAGACGTTACTTATGCGTAAATTTTCAGTAACTATAAATAAACATAAAAAAATTATTATATATACATAAATTTTTAAGTAATATATAAATCGTAAAAATTTTACATGCTTATATATCGTATAATCTTAATATATTCAATAGAATATTTATTTATCTATAAATTTTATATAATTTTTTTAAATATTTGACCTAATATTAATATATATATCATATTTACGTGATTTATATATACGTAAACCTATCTTGATGAGCGAACTTTTATATGTAAAAAGATTTATATATCTACGTGAAAATCCTTTGACTTAGCGATCCTTCAGTCAATTATTATCGTAAGATTTGAAAGAAAAAAAAAACTGATTCGTTCTTGTTTTTGTACTATATCTTTATATCGACTTTCGTTTCAGTTATTGGGCTCATTAAATACTTAATTAATGTGGGTATAGAAAGACCATGAGATCTAGCTCGCTCCGGTCTTTGATCCAAAATTGTCATCGTCTTTTTATTCACTATTTAATCCCAAAGGAGACAAGAGGATATTGCTGGGTTTTGATTACTTGAATGGATATTCTTGGATTGAGACGCGATCACACAAAGTAGAAGGAAGGGATATTCAAACCCTGGTTTCGATTTCTAACCCCAACCTTAGGAAAGCATCGATCGGGTAGAAAAACAAAAACCTGTAATTTTTGATTCAGTTGGAGCTTTGCATCGAATTCGATTGTTGGGTCATAGTTTGATTTCTGGAATTGGCTAATGGGTTTCTTAAAGAAGTTAACGGGGATTTTTGGGTTTGGGCATAACGATGGTAGGCACGGGGTTGCGATAGATGAAGATGGTGACGGAGATAACACTGGAGCAATCTCCGGCGATGGAGGTAAAAGCCGGGAAGGTAATCAGCCGAGATTCCGTGAAACCGGACTTCCAAGGAAAGGTTTTGGCGTACCGGTTCAAGTTGCTGTTAAACGCTCCAATCCTGGTCCTATTCTGCAGCCTTGTGCAGCTGCAGAAGGTGGTATTCAGGTTAGCCTTCTTCTTTTTTTGATGGATGATGATTGATTTTATTGTTTGGCTTTATAAGAATTACATGAGAATATTTGATTCTGATTCTGAATTATGACTTAGGCTTTATGGAGAGGTCTAATGTAGTATCACATACTGCTGTTTCATGTTCAATTCATGTTTTTGTAGTATCACATACTGCTGTTTCATGTTCAATTGATGTGTTTTGGTTTGAACCACACACTAAATTGAAGGGTAAATTATTAGTTTGTGATTCAGTTGTCTTTGGCACCGCCAAAGATCCTACATTTATATGCTTAACTTAATGTTGATAAACGTATACGCTGCTATTGCGTTGTTTTTTCTTTCTTTAGTTTGGTTTAAAACTGGCTTTGATATGTTTGAGTTTTACAGACTTCTGAAGATGGCTGTATATTCGTAGTTTCTGTTCGGTTTTCCAACCTCTACAAATGATCTAATTGTGAATTAGGTGACTTTATGATAGTTAGCTCATTGTCTCGTGTAACTCTATCCATTCATTGTTGTTTGTAAAATTAATGATTAGTCTCGAAAGATTATGCCAAGCCACGCACTTGATTGATTAATTAGATGCGGTTAAAGAAAGCCTGTACAAGCAATTAGTCTCAAGGAAACTAAAATGTAACAGAAAGTATACTCTCATGTCTTGTCGGTAGTCCCTAGAGGCTGGGATATAGATTATAATTGGTAAACACTATAGACATTAAGCTACAATTCAGCATAATCATTGACTCGGCTAAGTTTAACTGATAATTATACCATCAAACCTCTTGTTTGGATCAGGGACTAAGGTGGTACTCAATGCGTCTTAGGATAGACGAAGACGGAGATGTTGCTGATGAGTTCGTGGAAGATCATAACTGTAAGACTTTACCAAGAAGATGCAAAACAAAAGCTGCAAAGGTGAGAGGGTTAGTGGTTACTTCTGATGGGAGACTTCAGCCGTTAATGCATTGAACAATGAACACCAAGGAGAAAGATGAGTGTGATTGAATCAGAGAAAGGTCCAGAACCCGTGTTTCATTAGCAATTCTAATCTCGAAATCAACCGATTAGATTCTAGTTTTGATTACTGAAAATTTAAAATGTTAGTGTTTAACTGTGAATTTTGGCTCTCTTTGGGGTTGTCTGAAAATAGATACTTTTAAATCTACTTATTTTGTATTTTATATAAAAAAGTAATAGACTTTAATTTATAATTAAGTTTGAAGACTCCAATATCTAATCGTTCTCAACTCAGCAATCAAATCACAGCCTAATAAAGTTCTTGCTCGGCTCTAACCAAAACGTTACCGTTTCTCAAAACGGCAATAGCGGTAGCGATAATAATAATATTGGAGCCACGAGGCGAAAGCGGATCGCGTTTTGGACCAAACGGTGCGGTTACATTTTCAAGATTGAGAGAGAGGAGAATGTTGAGACAAGAGTTGAGTAAGATTGTGGCGATGGTGACGAGTATTGATTTCTCAGAGGCGTTACCATTTACGGCATTTGAGTCGCTTCTTGTTGAAATGGTGGCTAGGCTTGATAATGCGATTGAGGAAATGGAGGAGCTTGGAACGATCGCTTGTGTCGAGGAGTATGATAGCAGTTTTGATCTGACGGATGTGCTGGTTCGAGTCGAGAAGCCATCTTGTGGTTGGGGTCAAGTGAAACTACGGGTTGCGTACCGTTTTGGTTTAGACCAAAATCTATAGTATCTTTAGACCGAAGACAAAAGCAATGTTTCTCCATTTTACGTGGCACAGTTTTGCGCAAACCGATTCTGGATTATAGTGTCGTTTAGTGTATAACTATGATTTTATTTTATTTTACTTTTACTTTGTGAAAGTCGTTATTTTTTGTTACTCGTAATAGATATTAGAATGTGAAAAAATGAAAAAGGGTAAAACCGGAGACATCTTGGACTCCACTCAAATGTTTATATGTGGACCTAACTTAATATATTTTCTCATCACTTATAATTTGTGGACCAACTTAATGTATTTTGTCAATGCTTGTTAGTAATGATTCCCACAAACTAATGCAATTATCCAAGAGAAAATAAAATAATTCAGTATCGAAGGGAACATACTGATCTATAAGGTTCTGATCCAACTAACGAAAAAGATGTAACATTTTGGATGTTTGTTAGATATTTTAAGCAAATTGCCGATTGCCGTTTGCCCTTTTTACATAATGTCATTTCAAAACGACAAACTATACAACATGTTATATGGTCCCCTTTTGTATAAGCGAATCATTTTGATTCCACACAAATGATGTTTTCAAAATTTAGTGGATTATTGTTTCTATTATATAGTTGTAGTTTAAATAGATTATTGACATTTATTTTTATTATATTTTTATCACATCATATATACACAAATCATGTTTTAAAGACATGAAAAAATTGACTATTTTCTCAATAATAATAAGTATGTGGTAAAATGTTATAACATTATATACAAAGTGTTTAGATACAATTAACAATTCATTTGATTGTTCTCGTTGATGTGTTGTGTTTTTGTTCTATTTTCTTTAAAAGTTTTTTTTTAAAAATTTTTATGATTATTTACAAATTTAATATACATTTGTGGTAGGATTTCGTGATGCTTAGGATGAAATCTAAGTAAAATGAGAATTGTTAAGAATTTGAGACGGGATCAATCGAATCCCATAACAGAATAAATCAATCATTGCACGTGAAGTAAATTTGAAGTTTTCCATAAGTAAAACGACCAATGGTGCAACTAAAGATTTTCATAAATTTTTAAATCAATTGTGTCAAAGATAGAAATTAGGACTAATCATTTATATTTTTTTCACAATGCTTAATGAATTAGTTTGTTGATGTTAAAATTAGTTAAACTCATCAAAAATATTGTTTGATTTTCTAAAAATAACTTGGTGATGGACATATTAATGTTCGGAGTTCTACACCCTAGTTAAATTAATTTGCTCATTTAAACATATGATTGCAATTTTTATTTTAATTTAGTGATTTTTTTAATAAATTATAACGTAAACTTGGTTTTGAGAATACGATTTTTAAATAATAATGTGTTTACAACAAAATATTTCAATTAAAATATAAGATACAATTTTTTTTTGTTAAAACTTTTAACAAAACATTATTAACAATCGCATAAAAGTATAAAACTAGACCGTATACAGCACTAAACTGACAATAAAAGAAAATAAAAATAAGTTCTTTTTAAATACTGCCATAAAAATATATCATTTAAAAAAAATCAGAAATTAAAAAATAGACTTCAAACTCTTATTTGGTCCACATGAATTAAAGGTGGATCACTTTAACAAACAACAGAAAATCTAAAGGTGGATTTTGATGAAGCTAACATAAAAAAAGGTTAAATAGTGTTTACAAATGATCATTGTAGTAGAGAAACGAAAGCATCATTACAATCCATTCATTTTGAGACAAACTGACAATTACTTTCGTTGTCGACTGTTTATTCATTATTTAACTAATGGAAGCACCGTCCAAATCTTACAAGTATCCAAGTAATTATCCACATAATAAGATACTAAATTTATACCCAAGAAATAGGTGGTAAAAAATATTCGTAAATTATAAATATTGTTCATTAGTAAATATAAGTTAAATATTTATATAATTTTAATTTTAATTTTAATTTATAATTATTTATATATATATATTAAAGAAAAAATAATTATTTTTAACGTATTTAATAATACTTTTTGTTAGTTTAATAAAATATATTGATTTTCTAAACATATTAATATCAATGATATATATTGTAATTATTCTAATAACTTAAATCTATTTATATATTTACTTGAAATTCAATATGGTGATAACACGTCAACATAACATTCCTA
This sequence comes from Pugionium dolabratum, assembly GCA_018901945.1. NCBI lineage: Eukaryota > Viridiplantae > Streptophyta > Magnoliopsida > Brassicales > Brassicaceae > Pugionium > Pugionium dolabratum. The sequence goes on from JAEVFF010000310.1 coordinate 681,435, forward strand.
TTAATAATACGTTAGGATAAGGTTATTTTTTTAAAATGATTCTCAAATAATATATTAGAGATATTAATTGATACTCAGATGCAAAAACATGAAGATTTGGATTTAGTTGGAAATCGATACAGATATTAATTTGTCGACATATGGATAACACCAAGACAGGTAGATTTATTACAGAGATACAGCCACATAAGATACATTGAGAATGAGATACATACAAAAAATAACAAATCTATGGACATTAGAAGATTAAGGGTGTAAATAGTAAAACTAAGAGGACACAATTGAATCAAAACGAATAAAAAATGAATAAATGAAAGAGGGATGACAAAAAAACAATATATTTATTGTTCCAGGTTCATTTTTTCCAATACAGTAGAGACATAAAAGATTAAAATTGTTAATTCATTTGGAACTAGTGATTTTTGTTTTTTTCTCATGTGTTTTCGTTATACATAATACTTTAGTGAGATATAGATGAATGTTTCGTTTCTACCCTATTTTATTCGTTTAATTACACAACCATTTGTCTCTTAATAGTTGTATGGTATATATGTCGGAGACGATTAAATATTGTTTTTTTTGTCACAAAGTTAGTTTAATTTTTTTTATCTTAATTTTACTTTATGAATATCTTTGTATTTTTCGTGTTCATGTTATTGAAGTAAATTAATCTTTGATCATCCAGTGGTTATATGGCAAGTCACTGAAAACCCATCAGTCTTCTCATCATTTTGTGGTTTGTATCATAGGTTCCTAACAAGATATGTATCATTTTCTTATCCCTTAAAGGTAAATTTGTGAATTACACGATAGTACAAAAAACATATACAATTTAAGGCTTTAACTTTTGTATTTAACTGTTTATCATCATGCCTTTATAGGTTTTATTCTTAATTAGAAGTAGAATATGTAACTCTAAGTTGTGTAGGTAGGTGAGACTATTTCAGTAATAGCAATACAAATCAAGCATAAATAAAACTTTAAAATTGATAGGGACTGCTCTCTCTCTCTCTCTCTCTCTCTCTCTCTCTAGCTCTTAGTTCACCCACTATTTTACATAGAGCTTATAAGCTAGACTACCAAAAAACCAAAACCCTTTCACATTAAAATAGTAGAAATATTGTGGAACAAGAGCATAAATATAATTCCATGGAAGAAAAATGTTGTGGAAAGAGGAGGAAGAAGAAGATGAAAAAGATTGTAAAGAATCTATGGAATGTGGGAAAAGAAGATACGAGGAGAGTGAAACATGCTTTGAAAGTAGGAGCTTCATTAACACTTGTGTCTTTATTGTATCTCATGGAACCTTTCTTCAAAGGTATTGGAAAGAATGCAATGTGGGCAGTCATGACCGTCGTCGTCGTTCTCGAGTTCTCTGCTGGTAATTATATCATCAATCATTTGCATTTTTTTTGCTTGTTTCTATATGATCTTATCTTAATCTTACTCATATTCGTTCTCGAGTTTATCTATCTCTCTCTCTCTCTCCATATATTTATATATACACAAATATTTTTAGTTTAAATCTACGTATCACAGAATTATAATTATGTGATTGTAAATATGTAGTAATAGTCAACGGTAAGTGGCCTAATTTATAAATGGAATGTGATAAAATTAGATGGCTACATATAATTGCAGGTGCGACATTACGCAAAGGATTAAATAGAGGATTAGGGACACTGATCGCAGGATCTTTGGCATATTTTATGGAATTTGTTGCTATTAATTCCAATCAAATTTTTGGAGGTATCTTCATTGGCATTGCTATTTTCATAATCGGTACGTACTTTATTCAATTTTAACTAATTGATTTTGTTATTTTATAAGTATATACTAAACAGTTAATAGTAAGTATATATATATATTTAATTATAATATATAAACAGTCTTATTAAATACGATTGCCATAGATAGGACGCTAATGCATATCTACTACTTTTTTTTGTCATTGGATTACAAAAGATCTGGTGGAATCGAATTCCACATTTATAAAATAGATTTATAGATCGTACAACCAATAAATCACTTACTCATTTCCTTAAATTCATATATTAAAAACCTAAATGAACTTTACAATTCAATAATTGAATAACACGGAAGTAAAAATATGCACTGAATTTATTCTTTAATTAAAATAATGTCGATTTAATGTTGAATATAAGATTAGGTCACAATGGTTTAACGTCCAATTATTTTTTGACTCAACTCCGTCGTTAACCATACATAGTAATGGTTTAGCGACGAATCCCGCTATCGCTAAACGACATGTTCTTCTAGTGTTATATTTATAGCAAATCTATGTTGATAATTAAGCTAATCAAGAAAAAAGATTCTAGTGGTTTTAACAATAAATTTATTTACAAACTATATTGTCTAACAGGGTCGATGATAACGTACATGAGATTTATTCCATACATAAAGAAAAATTACGACTATGGTATGCTTGTATTTCTTTTGACGTTTAATCTAATCACAGTATCGAGTTACAGAGTTGATACTGTGATTAAGATTGCACATCAAAGATTGTTTACCATTGCCATGGGAATCGGTATTTGCCTCTTCATGAGCCTTTTGGTTTTTCCTATATGGTCTGGCGATGACCTTCACAATTCCACCATTTCCAAGCTCCAAGGCCTCTCTCGCTCTATCCATGGTAAAAACAAATACTTATACGTACGTTATGTACTTAAGTTTATACTTCATACATAATAATTTAAAGTACATATATGTTGTATTCATAGCATGTGTTAGTGGGTATTTTGAAGAGGAGAAAACTAAAGAGAACTCAGACTCTGAATCTGATGATGAAGACATAATCTACAAAGGGTATAAGACTGTTTTGGATTCTAAATCCTCTGATGAAGCACTTGTAAGTCATCTTATATCAAAATCTTTATTTTTAATTATTTCTTGCTTGAAATCTTCCACATATTTCATATTTTTGTATAAAACACGTTTTTCTTACATATTAAAATTCATATCCACATGTTAAAGTTCAAATTATGGGATCGAGTTTTGTCTTTGAATATCAAAAGAGAGAGTTTGAGATAACATAGAAACAAAACAAAACTCGAGTTTCGATCCCCATTAATGCAGCAGTCATCACTTCTTCATTAATTGGTTTGATTCCGTTGAAAAATGCATTTTCCAAATATGTATAGTCTTTCTATTTTGAGTGGAATTCAGTCGATTCAACTCCCACACCAACACATATAGTAATAAAATACTTCCGTTTCCAAAAGATTTTTTTTTTGGATTTTTACATATTTTTATTAGTTTTTTTTAATATGTGCATGTGAAAGTCTAGAAAATTTATGGATAAAAAAAAACAAAAATAGTATTGAAAATATTGACATATATAGGCAATGTATGCAAGTTGGGAGCCAAGACACACAATGCGTTGTCATAAGTTTCCATCCAAACAATACGTCAAAGTTGGATCTGTTCTTCGCAAGTTTGGTCACACTGTTGTTGCTCTTCACGGTTGTTTACAAACTGAGATTCAGGTAAATTTAACTTTTAACTTTCTATTTAAATATATAAAGCTATAAACACTTTAGTTTTTAGATGATTTTACTTGATGTTTAAAATTCCAAGACTCCTAGGTCGATTCGTATCCTTTTCAAAGATCCTTGTGTTAAACTTGCCGGAGAAATCTGCAAAGTTTTGTCTGAACTATCCGAAAGCATTCGTAACCGACGTCATTGCTCGCCGGAGATTCTCTCTGACAACCTTGAAGTGGCATTAAAAGATCTCAACACCGCCATAAAATCACAACCTAAGCTCTTCTTGGGCTCTAACCTCCACAGTGACATCACCAACAAGCACTTAAACGGCAACGTTTCGCATTACAATGATCATATCGTTAATAACTTGAGCGGCTACGTTTTAGGTCAAACCACGCAACATGACGACACCGTATCAGGACCTCGATTAAACAGCACTGTTTCACTCTCTAGCTTTATGAGTGACATGTCAGACCGGAGATCAGTGAAGAAACCGGCTGCGATCGGAGAGAGGAGATTGAGGAAACAACTGAGCAAAATTGCGGTAATGAAAAGTTTGGAATTTTCGGAGGCGTTACCATTTGCTGCGTTTGCGTCGCTTCTTGTGGAGATGGTGGCGAGGCTTGACCATGTGATTGATGAGGTGGAGGAATTGGGAAGACTCGCATGTTTCAAAGAGTACGATGAGACTGTTGATCCGGCGGATGTGGAAGTGCGAATTGAGAAGCCGGTGGATTTAATGGTTGGAGATTAAACTGATCAGAAGTACAATTCGATTGTATTTGGTTTCGAATAATTATCCATGTGATTCGATTGTATTTACTCATTCGACATTTTCAAGAGTTCGTTATAATAAAAAGATATTCTTTCCTTTGCATTGTTTGAAGCAAAAAAAATAAAAAAAGGGCCCAACCGGGTTCGAACCGGTGACCTATTGATCTGCAGTCAATTGCTCTACCACTGAGCTATGGACCCACGGTGATACAAAGACTTTTATTTACATTAAGATTTACAAAGCACAAAATCACATTTAGTTGTATTACTCCATCCATTTCATATTAGGTGTCTATTCTAACTTAAATTTTCTTTGTTAAGCTTCACTTTATATTTTCAATACAAAAATTCCGAATTCTTTTCTTTTTAAAATTTATTAATAAATAGAAACACATTGAATAAATATTATATTAATAAAAAAAATAAAAACAGAATTGAAATGAATGTTGTTTATAGTAAAACAAAGGAAATATGATTTACACTTGCCTGAGCACTCCTTTTAATAAGAATCATTGTTATTACCCGCTTATCACTTCCATAAAAGTCTTTTTTAAAGGTTATATCGTGACATCTTGAAAATATTATATAGTTGTGGTCCAATTAATCATTATAGTAGAATTAAGAGATCCTTGGAGTGAATTGAAAGATGATAACATAACAATATATAATCCACTTCAAAACGTAAAAGGGTCCTATTCCCATACATCTAATAAAACAGGGTTTGACGTAAATTTTATGAGAACTTGGAATAAGAGACAATCATCCTATCACTTAGTCACACTTTGTCTCCATAGTCCTCACCTTTTTCTTCTTTTTGCTTTCGGCTCTATCTTTTCTTTCTCTACTTTATTTTCTTTCATCTTTTTTTTGCCTCTTTAAGTTTCTTCAACGTTATAATTATCGGATATTCTTTTGGACGTATCATATTGGATGCAAAAACTATAAAAATGTAATGTTCTTTGTTACAGATTCGGCTTACATCATTGTTTGATGTAGAGGTTTATATAGTTGCTGAAGAACACACAACATGGATCGTTTAAGCATTTTATTTCTTGGCCCATAGAAGCCCGTAGGATTATATTACTACTTGAAAATCAAAGATAAGATGTTCTGATAAATCTCTCTCATTTCATAGACACAGAGCCATCCATCTAGACGCTAAAACCTCTCGCCCTGCGCGTTTCTCATGGCGACTGTTTTTTCCACAGCCATTGATGTCTGTTTCACACCTCAAAATTCAGACACAAAGAAACATAGTCTATTCTTAAAGCCTTCTGCTTTAAGACAATCTCGTTCCAGAAAGCTCAACATTTCTTGTAGTTCCGTGAAACAACCTAAAACCCTAGTAGAAGAGCCAATCACCAAAACTCCATCTCTTTCTGAGCAACTCAAGCCTCTTTCCGCAACAACACTCAGACAAGAGCAAACACATGTCTTGTCTAAACCGAAATCTGTCTGGGTCAATCCCACAAGACCCAAAAGGTCAGTTCTTTCACTTCAGAGACAGAAACGCTCTGCTTACTCATACAATCCCCAAATCAAGGATCTTAGGGCTTTTGCGCAGAAGCTCAATAGTTCTGATTTCACTGAAAAGTCCGAATTTTTGTCTACTCTCGATGAAATCCCTCATCCACCAAATAGAGATAACGCATTGCTAGTCCTCAATAGCTTAAGACAATGGCAAAAGACTCATATGTTCTTTGATTGGGTCAAATCCAAGAGTTTATTTCCCATGGAAACGATATTTTATAATGTTACGATGAAATCTTTGAGATTTGGGAAGCAGTTTCAGCTTATTGAGGAGATGGCACTTGAAATGGTTAGAGATGGTGTTGAGCTTGATAACATTACTTATTCGACTATCATCACATGTGCCAAAAGGTGCAATCTTTACGACAAAGCGATTGAATGGTTTGAGAGAATGTATAAAACCGGTCTGATGCCTGATGAGGTCACTTACTCGGCAATTCTTGATGTTTATTCCAAGTCAGGAAAAGTTGAAGAGGTTCTTAGTCTGTATGAGAGAGCGGTGGCTACGGGATGGAAGCCGGATGCTATAGCGTTCTCTGTGTTGGGGAAAATGTTTGGTGAAGCAGGGGATTATGATGGGATTAGGTATGTTTTGCAAGAGATGAAGTCTATGGATGTGAAGCCTAATGTGGTTGTGTATAATACTTTGTTGGAGGCTATGGGCAGAGCAGGGAAGCCGGGTTTGGCGAGGAGTTTGTTTAACGAGATGCTTGAGTCGGGTTTAACTCCAAATGAAAAAACTTTGACCGCTCTTGTGAAAATTTATGGGAAAGCAAGGTGGGCGAAAGATGCGCTGCAACTGTGGGAGGAAATGAAGGCTAAAAAGTGGCCAATGGATTTTATTTTGTACAACACGTTGTTGAATATGTGTGCTGATATTGGATTGGAGGAAGAAGCGGAGAGGCTGTTTGATGATATGAAGGAGTCTGGGAAATGTAAACCGGATAGTTTTAGTTACACGGCAATGCTGAATATATATGGGAGTGGTGGAAAAGCCGATAAGGCGATGAAATTGTTTGAAGAGATGTTAGAAGTTGGGGTTCAGGTTAATGTGATGGGTTGCACTTGTTTAGTACAATGCTTAGGGAAAGCGAAAAGGATCGATGATTTGGTTAATGTGTTTAATCTTTCAATTCAAAGGGGAATTAAGCCTGATGATAGGCTCTGTGGTTGTCTTCTTTCTGTTATGGCATTGTGTGAGAGCAGTGAAGATGCTCAAAAGGTAATGGCTTGTTTGGAGCGAGCTAATCAGAAGCTTGTGACATTTTTGAAGCTGATCGTAGACGAGAAAACTGAATTTGAGACTGTAAAAGAAGAGTTCATGATAGTGATCAACGAAACCCAAGTAGATGCAAGAAGACCTTTCTGCAACTGCTTGATAGACATATGCAGAGGCAAGAAGCGGCACGAGAGAGCTCATGAGCTTCTTTATTTAGGAACACTTTTTGGTCTATACCCAGGATTACACAACAAGACCATAAAAGAATGGAGCCTAGACGTAAGGTCATTATCGGTTGGTGCAGCTGAGACCGCTCTTGAAGAGTGGATGAGAACTCTAGCCAACATTGTTAGACGCCAAGAAAATCTTCCTGAGCTGTTCTTGGCACAAACTGGGACAGGAACTCACAGATTCTCACAGGGATTAGCAAACTCTTTTGCCTCTCATCTGCAACAACTTGCTGCACCTTTCAGACAAAGTGACAGGGCCGGTATTTTTGTGGCTACAAAGGAGGATTTGGTGCCATGGTTGGAATCAAAGTTTCCACCTTTAGTTGCTTCCCAAGTATGATACGACATCTGTTATCCCAAACTAAAGCAACATTACTTTTCAGAGCAAAGTTGTTTATAACTATAATATTATATTGAATCTTCTGATAAAGTTTCAATCTTTTGTATCACCACAAGGAAGAAGGAATTATATTAGTCATTTGCAGTTTTGTTTTCGCTTCCCAAAAAGATTATTTCTTTTATGAAAAATTCATGCAAAAAGCTCACTTCACAAAAGTAACCAACACCTTTCATCTCCTCTCATCTTTCTCATAGATGATACACATAATTTCAGTTACTGTCTGAAAAGACCCGTAAATATTTGGGCCTTCCTCTTAGCTTAGCAACGCCAGCTATTCTGTCTCTTTGCATCATATGCTGCACCATCGTTGAGCATATCTTGAGCATCAGTCTCCATTCCGAGCTTGGAGAGTGCTAAAGCCTGCAAATAAAAAGCTGTTGGCCATTCTGGTATGCATACCTGAGCCTGCATTGCATCTCTCAGTGCAAGCTCCTGTTGGTCAGTCATTAAGTAGGAGAAAGCCCGTCTAGCAAAAACTGTTGCAGAAGGTACCGGCATCATCCCCACTAACTAGAAACAACAAGAAGAGTCAGAAATTCTTGTCTAACACGAAGAGATATAGATTCTTTTCCTCTCACCTTTGAGTAGTATTCAATTGAATTCTTGAAATCCTTGTCCCGGAAAGCAATGTCACCGAACTTTTTCATGTTGAGCATTTCCTGCACTTGTTGTGTCCATTCCTGAAATGAAAGCTCATTCTCTGCACCTTCCTCGTCTTTGTAACCAGTTTTAAGCAAAATGTCGTGTACAGTTGCTAGGTCCATTTTTGAACAGGCCTTTCCAAGAGGAGAAAGCATAGTTGGTAGTATTACTGTGTTCTTTGGTAAGCCCATCAAAACATGAGAAGAAACCTGAGCAAAAAATATTGAATTAAAATAAACAATTTGGAAATGAAATTCAATATATTTTCAATTTCAGGATATATTCATTAAAACCTCTTCTTTCTTTTGCAGTGGTGCCACAGCAGAGAGGAGAAACTTGGTGTCAGGTCGATCCTTTGCCTCCGATTGAAGGCATTTTGAAGCAAGCTCAACTAATTTAGTCGCATCATCACTAGCATATTGCCCTTCGAGAGACGAATCCATCAATAGCAACGCGTTCTTCCCCCTTATTATATCCAGAGCCTGAATACGAACATCATCAGCTACTTTAGATACGATAACCACATGGAAAATGCTCAGCGAACTAAACGAAAAACGGTTCTCATGTGAGGAAACTATAAAATTGGAGGCACATACATGGCTAGGTGGAATGTGTTTGCCGCTTAAAAGATCTAAAAGAATAGTTCCATAACTGAAGATCACACTTTCAGGAATGACCCTGCCTGCAAAAAAGTACAAACCTTTTAAAATTTTAATCTTCAAACAAGGAATTGAGTCAGTCGTTGAGTAAAATTCATAAGATCAAGAATGTTACCTGTCCGTAAAAACTCAGGTGGAGTATAAGCTAAGTTGGTACTATAGCTTTTTCCATCTCTACTGTTCTTCATAAGACCAAAAGTCGATAGACGAGGATCACCTTCCTCGTCAAAAAGGATTCTGTATGCATTTAGGTCATGATAGATCTTTCTGTTTTCGATGTAGCAGTGATCAAGTGCTTGCGCAATATAGTCTGCTATTCGAACACGCATTTCCCATGGAAGCGGCTGCTTTTCCCCTGCAAATAAACACAGAAAGAAGAGTGTAAAGCATGTAAAGAATGTTATAAAGATCATAACAAAAGAAAGATAAAAAATATTACAGTGAAAGAGATGCTTTGAAAGAGTATCATTAAGCATATACTCTGATACCAACAGTCTCTCGTCTCCTTCAGCGCAACAACCAATCAAACTGACTAATCTCTTGTTTCTAAGCTTCCCAACACCAGTTGCTTCCACCTGATTTCACAGGTCAATTAAAGTCAACACAAGAACAGGATTTCCATTTTTGCTAAAGTAAGCTAACCGCAACTATTCAATGCTAACGTAACTAAAAAAGGGGAAGAAAGGAACAATAGAGTATTCCAGTTTCCAAATATAATTCTTGTCAATGGCATAGTCAAATCTTAACATTAAAACGCAGCTTTACACCAAAATTTTCTAACTTTGCTGCATTTCAACAACTAGACACAGGGAAACCTATTCTCTTATTCAGTCCGATGTCTTTTTTTGCCTTCTGTGCTAAATCACCATTACTATCACTAGTTATCCATGAACTTTTTCTAGACAACAGTTGGATAGTCCCTTATATTGGCTTGAGGTCAAAAATCTGAGCCTAAATTCAGCGTCGAGTCAGTAAATAGGAGCTAAACAAAACAAATTGTGCATTGACATTTTTCAGATTCTTACCACAAATTGTTGAGCATCAGGCCAAGATTGCCTAGAGAATCGCTTGATGGCTACAAGATGATTCCCTTCAAGCTTCCCTCTGTAAACCACATTGGGAGCTTTCTCTCCACCTTCAGAGACAATGCAGCTAGGGCTAAACCCGTTGGTTGCTTTCCTCAACTCATTTAGATCAAATTCTTTGAAATTTTGATTCACCTGATCCACTTGGTCACCGTTTACTGCTACGACACAACAACACATAGCCGACAAAAAGGCAATTAGTCAAAACATGAGGTTAGTTCTAAAAGGTTACTTTTGTTTCTGGTTTAAATCCTTGTAAAAGCCCTAAACCTCACAAAATTGAAGCAAACCCATTACAAGAACAGAAGAAAATAGTGGTAAAGACGAACTAAATATGCAGATTACGTAACCGAGCAAACCAAATGTGAGTTCTTGCCTGATTCTGGTTTATTTGGAGCTGATGGATCATCAGACGAAAGTAGATGAGCAGTTTTGGAATGTAGGCAGCCCATTCTTTTTCTCTCTGTGTCTCTTGTGTTGTCTCACATTCACAAAATCAAAAATAACAGAAAAGTGAAAGATGAATGCTTACGAGAGTTATTTTGTTCTGACTGGTTTCTTGGATTGAGGTAACAACAATGGTTGGATTTGATTTGGGGTTTGGATTTGTGCTTTGTAAGAGGTTGAGGAGGCAGTAGAATATAAATTTTAATAAAATTTGAAAACTAAAGAAAATGAGGAAGTTGCTGGAAAGAGGAGAGAGAAAAAGATCTGAAATTTTAGCTTCAAAAGCTGCAGAATTTAAATGAAGTCATGTGAAGTAAAGATCTTAATTTTTCTGCTCTATAAGATTTTGCTTGCATATGCTTTCTTCCTCGGTAGTCGGTACAATACACTAAATTTAAATTTGGGGTATATGTAAATTATAAAAGGTTTTGCTGTTGTTTATGTAAGTAAAAAAGTACTATATGAAGCACATAAATTTTATAAGTTTAGATTTTTCTTCTTTATTTTTTCCGAATCTGGAACTTATCACATTTATATATTCTTTATAACTTTTAAAGTTTTAATTTTTTCAATCACACTTTACATATTCTTTATACTCACACTTTTTTATGATTTAAAGTATTAAAAATATTCTTTGAATTTCTCGTAGTATAAAGAGTTATTTTTACTCTTTTTTAATTGTATTTTTCTAAAAAATTAATTTGAAATTTTAATATCTTTTAAGTCATAGTAAATATTTTAAAATCAAGTTCTATATGGTTCCTTTAAGAAATTAAAGTCTAAAGTTAGAATTCTTCCCAATCAACATCTCAATTGTTATGTTTTATTCGTACTAAGAAAACATTATAGTAAATGAAAAAGATTAAAATAATTTAGTCATTTATAGTTAAAAACAAATTTTAACATTTAAAATTAATATACATATTTTATATTCTTAACGCTTTGATATTAGTTTTGTATAATAGTCTCGTTAATACTATTTATTTATATCGTAATATCTTTGATGAAATAGGTAATGTATAATCTCAATCACCACCAATTTAAATAACCTATCAAAGCTAACACACAATAACAATAACAGTGAAAATCATTGCTACAAGCTATGGACTCTTTTTCGTCTTACTAAGTAAATTTGATCATTTGATTGATTTCTATAGATCCATGAGATAAAATGTTAAAGACGATTTGATTTTCGTCACTCTTGTTAGATGCTTTATTCTTGTTTTGGCTATAACTTTAAAAAAAAAAAGAAATTCGTGGAGGAAGAGAAAAGGTCCCATCTTATGACAGCTCTATCATAGGCACGTGCCAGTACCATTTTATGTTTTGAATTTGGATGTAGCTATTTCTTTTTATAATTTTATTAAAAAATTTCTTATAAATTAATTGTATTTATGGAAAAATATTAGTTGTATTTCTTAATTTATTGTGTTTTTTGCTATCTGAGCATTTCAATTAGTAGTCGTTGAATTTGACATTAAAAAACATAGTTTTTAGTTTAAAAATATGAATATTGATAGAATAATATATTAAAATAGTACATTTTAATATTTTTGTTTTAAATTTATTACTTTAAAATTTCAAAAATATCACAAATAATTATGTGAAACTATTTATTTATTTTAAATAAATTATACATAAACTTTAAAAATTATATTGGAGATTTTTTCTTTAATTTAAGATTTAATTTTTTATATTAAAATAAAATTTTAATATATTATAATTTAAAATTTATGCTATTATTAAAAATTGAAATTAATTATGATATTTTTAAAACAAAAAATTAAAATATGATATTTTGAACAATTGTCTGGTTTATTTTTATAATAAATCAAATACCTCATACTCTAAAATTTCAATGAAATAGTTTTTACGATAATTTTTAATATATTATAATACATAAAATTATATATCTATCAAATTCTTTTTACATAAATTTAAAGTATGTATTAATGTTATTAAATTATAAAATCACATTAAATATTCTAATATTATGGTAAAAAATACTTAATGATAGTTTCACCCATCTTTTTGATGAAATTGTCAAAATAAGTTATACTAAAAAATAATATAATATTGTAGAGGTATTCACGATTATCTCAATACAATTTGAAAATTTGAAAATAATTAAGTACAGTTATTAATGATTCTTTTCACACAAAAAGTCTTCGGTATTAATTAAATTACTCTTTAAATAAATATGTTCACCGACAAATGAATACGATATGTATAATGATAAAACAATCTTTAAATGATAGTTGCATCATATGTGTCTGAATCTTAATGTCCTGAATAATTTATTAAGCTAGTGTGGACCATAAACAGAAAGAATCTTCGACCGAATCATACACTAATCATATGAGAATTTCTCGGAGAACAAGAAAACAATGCTAATAATTTATCTCTAATATTATTTTGAATCTAATAATATTCTAATGATGAAACTAATTAACAATGCATATAGTTTAAGCATCACCAAACTACTATCTTTACGAAATATTAATTAGTGATTAAACTTGATTCGGAGATAATTTACCAAGTCTGTGAAGTTTAAAGGTCAACCGCTAGGGTTTAATCTTGGTTGATGCTGTTTAAAATGAGTAAAAGGTAAATTCGTAACGATGCTTAGCAGAGACCTTTTTGTACCAAAATCGCTGATATTAATTCAAGTCTTTGATTAGACTAATTTCAATTTATAATCAGCTATTGGGTGATATAAGAAAAATGAGAAAAAAAATTTTTGTCTAGCAAAGACATTTTTGAGCATGTTCACAATGATATACATGAGATTGTAACAATGTTTTTTAAAGAATACGTTTTTATGTTTTTGTAACAATGTTTATGAGTATTTTTAGCAAATGTTTGTGAACGAGAATGACAAATATATAATAACTGAAAATTTAGGATTTTTTGACAGATTTTCAAGAACTTGAAAAAGTCGAACAGACTAATTTCACCATCTAAATATTCAAACAGACTGATTTCCGACGATATTATATTTTATCAGAAATTTCCAAAGGTCACAAACTTTCAACGGAAAAGAAGGCTAACAACTTTTAGAAAAACAGTTTGGAAAAGTGAACAGAGCTAACGTCTTCAAACATATAAGGCAATAGCAACAAGGGTTTCGTTGAGAGGCAAAGAAAGACTTTAAAACATTTATTCAAACCCCGAACGATGGATTGCAAAGCACGCTGACATGCGATTGAAATACAAACATTGAGATGAAGAAACACCGATTAAAGAGGTAAATAAGCATTCTACATCACTACTTCTTACAAGCTCAATCTGTTGCTAAAACCAAACAAAGTTTAGCTACGAGAGCAGTTGGTGTGAAAGAACCAACGAAAAATAAAAGTTATTAAAGAATACGGATGAGAAGAAACTTTTAAGTTGCTGATCGAGAAAAAAATGTTTCCAGACGAGAAAAAAGTACCAAAAAAGAAAAACACTTACTTTTTTTTATTGGTATGATTTCCATATGTTTCTATTTTCAGTTGAGGATTAAGAAATTCGATCGGGCCTTGTTATCAGTTCGACTGTGTGAAAATCCCATGCAAAGGTACACACTTGGAGAATTTACTTTTCTGCTTTGTGGGTTCTCACTTCTCAGCATTTGGTGCTAATCATTTGCATGCCCTGCAGTCTGCAAATGTGGTTCATGTGGTAGGATAACTTGCATATGCCTCAAGTCCTGTAGCTCATCCGGAAGTGAAGTCCTGCTAATGCCTTCCTTACCACCTAAGAAGGCTCTTCGTGCTGCAATACTTAAAGGTCAATTTGCAGAGACCATTCTAAGAGCTAAACACAGAAAAGTCCTTGGCCAGGTATCATCATTAATTCATTACTTTCTTGATTCCAATTACAAAACAGACTTTCACAGCTTTTGTTTTACTGAAAATTGCTGTCTTGTTATATATTTTTACAGAGTAGCAAAGCTGAGCTAACTAGAATACAAATAGAAAAGGAACAGATGGAAGAATTCAACGTGAAGGTACAAATAGAAAAGGAACAGATGGAAGAATTCAACGTGAAGGTACATTATATTACATGTTCTAAGGAAGTATGAAAATGCTCAACTTTTTTTGGTGTTTAGCCTCTTAAAGTGTTGAAAATTAAACTTGATTTTGGGTCAAGTTTAATTATTGAATCAATCATCCAATAATACTAATTGGGCATAAGTAAAACTTGATCCAAATTCTAGACAAATTCTAGAATATATCTAGAATCATCTTCCACCTCCTTAAAAAGAAATATCTAGATATTTGTTTAAAGATATTTTGAAAGAATTCTCTAGATTTAGGAATAAAATATTGAGACATTTTGTAATTTGGAGGCTATAAATACCTCCATACCCTCTCATTTGTAGTCAAGTTGTTCCAAAGAAAAAACAAGTTGTTCCAAAGAAAAAACAAGTTGTTCCAATAAAACAACAAGTTCTTCTAAAGATAAAATCTTCCTCTTCTTCCTAAAATTCCTATTTTCTCAAAGTTTCTTAAACACTTTCTCCACCACTTCTAAAAATTGTTTTACTGAAAATTGTTGTCTTGTTATATATTTTTACAGAGTAGCAAAGCTGAGCTAACTAGAATACAAATAGAAAAGGAACAGATGGAAGAATTCAACGTGAAGGTACAAATAGAAAAGGAACAGATGGAAGAATTCAACGTGAAGGTACTATATTACATGTTCTAAGAGTATGAAAATGCCATCAACTTTTTTTGGTGTTTAGCCTCTTAAAGTGTTGAAAATTAACTTGATACTTTTGGATCAAGTTTAATTATTGGATCAATGATCCAATAATACTAATTGGGCATAAGTAAAACTTGATCCAAATTCTAGACAAATTCTAGAATATATCTAGAATCATCTTCCACCTCCTTAAAAAGAAATATCTAGATATTTGTTTAAAGATATTTTGAAAGAATTCTCTAGATTTAGGAATAAAATATTGAGACATTTTGTAATTTGGAGGCTATAAATACCTCCATACCCTCTCATTTGTAGTCAAGTTGTTCCAAAGAAAAAACAAGTTGTTCCAAAGAAAAAACAAGTTGTTCCAATAAAACAACAAGTTCTTCTAAAGATAAAATCTTCCTCTTCTTCCTAAAATTCCTATNTACAAATAGAAAAGGAACAGATGGAAGAATTCAACGTGAAGGTACAAATAGAAAAGGAACAGATGGAAGAATTCAACGTGAAGGTACAAATAGAAAAGGAACAGATGGAAGAATTCAACGTGAAGGTACATTATATTACATGTTCTAAGGAAGTATGAAAATGCTCAACTTTTTTTGGTGTTTAGCCTCTTAAAGTTTTTTCTAATGCACAAAATGCTAGAACTGAAGCCGAGATAAGAGCTGCTAAGATTGCTACACGAGTGAGGGCAGAAACCGAGTTGAAACAGAAACGTGAGAAACAACGGTTTGAACTAGAAGAGGTCAAAAGTTGTTAAAATCGTATTTTGGGTAGTTTCTTAGAATCGTTTTAGCGAATTTGTTGAAACCAAGATTCTGATTTCTGTAAATGTTTACAGATGAGAAAATCATTCGACTTTGAAGAGAATTACTTCTTGAGATTGGACGAAGATTTGGTTAATCTCTGTGGTAGCTCTAATCTTACAAAAACCCGATTACTTGAGTTAGGTCTGTTTTTAAGAAATGATGATTGGCTGAACGAAATTGTGTCAGAAATTTCTGATGCTGTGAGAGTGGATGATGTCGAGGAAGGAGAGATCTTATATTCTCTTTAATAGAAAACCTCTCGGAATAAATTTTTGACCAGAACTAATGATGTAACTCATAAATATACTATACTAGAGCTTTCATAAAGACAAGCATGGGAACTACTTTGAGCCAAGAGATTTCTCCTTACGTCAGAAATATAATCAATAAAATGGATCTTGAAATGGTATGCTTATAAATACAAAACTGAAAATTTATATATGATAAAAGAAACAACCGTTTAAAAGCTAACATAAAACAAAACAAAAATGCGAAAGAAACAACTGTTTGAACCAAACTATCCTCAAGTTTCCAATGATTTTAATTTTGCTCCATGAACGAAGCAAAATACGGATTCTTTGTTAGAGAAACAGAAACTCATTACAACCTGCAAGAACAAGAATTAATTAGCCTTTAAGAATCAAGGAAAAAAAAACAAACAGCCTTAAACAATTAAAGCACCATTAACTTTAAGTATCTTAAACCTATACATAAACCCTAAGCTGTAAAACTCATTCAAAATCCGCAACTGTTAAGAGCTTAACTTCAAACATTGTATTTTTTTGAAAAAGATAACATAGTTGTGGATTTCTCTTGTCTCAGGTGAGAGGAGTAAAATGGCGGAACATCAGATGAAACCAGTGGCCTCTTTGCTTCTTGTCCTGAATGTTTACGCCATTGTTCTCGGAATTGGAGCATAGTCCATGAACAAAGCTATCAATCATGGCCTCCATATTGGTATATGATTGATTTATTTATTTGTTTTTCTTTTCTTCCCTTTCTTGATATCAATCAATTAAGTTCTTGATCGATTTAGTTTCTGACTAAAAACTTTTGCTAACTCATAAGTTACTTCACTAGAGAATATTATTACTAGCTAGTCTACCATGTATTCTTTCTAAATTAAGTTATCATAAGCTGTTTCCCAGCAACCTATTTTAATTATTTAATAATCCATCTAGCTGATTAATTGATGATCAACTAATAACTGTAACGAAATCGCTTCAGATTTAAAAAATCAGAAGACAATGTTTTGCACTAAGCATTTCAATGTTTCTGTTTTGTAAATATAAAATTTCAAGGTGAGGATTTTAGCCTTCCAGCTCATTTCAAGGTGCGGTCACCGGATTTTTCGTGGTGTTTGGTTTATTTTCCGGAGTTGCTGGAACTGTCTCTGTTATCACTGGTGTCAGTCATCTTCAGTCATGGACTACGCCGAGTCTCCCAGCAGCTTTCTCTGCCGCCACCATTGCTTGGTCGTTAACACTTTTAGCCATGGGGTTAAGATATTAATTAGAACAACATTTTTCACTTAATATTCACTCAATTTATTTCCTAATATTCGATGCTTTTCTACACCAAAAATAAAAAACAAATTTACTAATCTATAGGCTTTTAAAAAGCTTTGTTTCTTGAACGTTAGGTTTGGCTGCAAGGAAATTGAACTTGGAATGAGAAATGCTCGTTTGGTAAAGCAAACCTTTATCATGTTCCTTTATTGCAATATGTATATATATTTAGCATAATAATTAATTTATATATATATATACATACAATAATAGTTATTTGAAGAAGAGTTAATTCCAATAATTATTCAAAAACGACATAATTAAATACTTTTAATTTCTATTTCTGCAAGAGGACAATGGAGGCATTTCTAATAATACTTTCCATAATACAACTTCTCTATATTGCTCCATTAATTTTTGCAAACTAAAATATAAAATCAAGAACTTCAACTATAAATTAAGACGAAGCGAAGTAATGCTAAAATCGTTGTAGAATAGCATTGATCTTAAACTATTTAAGGATATAAGAAGCATATGAAGCTGTAGCATCATTGATCATAAAACAGAGTTTTAACAAGTACTTGAAATCTTCTCCGAGTTAACCAAAAAGGTTCTCGAAATAATTTATTACACACATAGAAATTGATAAAGAAAGAGACACAAATACAGAGTGATGATGGGCATGTAAGTAGTTTTAAAAGTATTCATTCATTCACCAATCGATACCAAGATTCTTGGAGAGGAAGAGTTTGTCAAGATACGCTATTACTGGTGTTGATGCAGCTACAAAGCTTTCCATTTGTATTTTCATTGTCTCCTCTGTAAAGAAGAAAAAACAATATTGTATTGTGTGCAATTTAGTTTTCCAATCCATCTGTAACCACTTAATCAAAAAACTAAACTAAAACTATACCCGATTAAACGTAATTACTACCCACCAAACCTAATTTTATTTTAAAAAAAAACTCTAATTCCACCAAACGTAATGAAGATCTAGGAGAATGATTACAAAAACATGCAAGATGTGAGGTATAATAACTTGGCAAAACACATACAAATACCCGAGTTCCCTTATAGGTACCTCTCGGAAGAAACTTTTTATTAAGAAAAAGTTTACAACCAGGAAAGACTAAGAACAACACTCTAGAATTAAAGAAAGCTCTCTCTCTCTCTAACTCTCTCTCTGTCGTTTTTTTCTCTTGCTGCAGGTTGCCCTAGCTGTCGACAGTGCATGGAAATTTATACTAAGAGAAAAAACACATAACCTAGGGTTATTTTCGTTTCTAGGCCTATGGCCCACCAAAGTAAGATTTTGTTTGGACTCTACACAAGATGTAGCAGAGTTCAAAGTGTGTAGTTCTTGTTTGTCACAATGTTTATGAGGAAGAATATAATGAACGGATGGCAAAGAAAAAAGAGAGAGGGTGCAGCAAAATCAAATGAGGTGATGAGAGCTTATACGAAGGAAAAGTTTTCTTCAACTAAGTGGAGTTTAAGAAAGTTTTGCTGGACTACGATATGAGAACAAACTAAAATATCAAGCAGTATAATGTGGTAGTTGTTCATGGAGTATCTATTGTTCAACTACAACTAAGAGTATGGCACGTTAGGGTCAAACATCTGCATACATTTGTTCCGAATAAGGAGTGTGAGATGATAAAAAGTTCATGTGATTGTAAGATTGTTTTTTGATAAGTTACGTGATAAACCAAATGGTAGGGTGTGTACGAAGATGCTATAAAACCAAACCCAAATATTTGGTATATGGATTTATACAAGATTAACAATCAATATAAAGATTTTGAAAATAGAGTGGTTCAATATACTCTTATTACTAATAATAATTTACGGGTTTTCTTGGTCAATACCATGTATTTTATTTGTTTTGAACATGGTGGTGGTGGTGAAGTAGTGACAAGAATAATAATAATATAAACTAACAAACCACTCTACTACATGTAGAGGTCAAAGATGGTTAATGGTTAGTGGTCAAAAGTGTTGTTTTCACAAAAATGTGTTTAAAAAGACTGCTACTCATGGCGCATACGTTATAAGAGAATTATTCAATGAAAAAAACTATTGTCAATAAGTAAGTATTTCATGTGATTTATATGTGTGTGTTAACACCTACAACTTTGAACACATGAATTAATTTTAAAAAAAAAGAAAAAAGGTTTAGTGGACTGACCAGTTTCACCAATCAAGCAGAGAATAAAAGCTTTGGGAGGGAGAGAGTCAAGGCCTGTAGCACAAGCTTTCTGAATAGAATATCCATGGTAGGGAAATAACACTCGATTATAAGCTTTAAGTGCTGCATCCCTTAAAGCATTCTCACCTCTGTAACATATATATCAACTTTTTACCAAAACGACAATCAATGCATTAAATTATAATTAACGTTCGAATCACTCTTCTTACTCAGTAATTAATAACTCTTCGCATAGAACCTTAATCATTTCAAGACCACGTTTTATCCTCAAAAGGTTTCTTGTATGACTACCAACTTTCTTTACACAATCATTCTTTATGTCTTTGTCAACCATTACATCTAATGTCGATATTGACTTTGATGCCTCCGCAAGATCTTTAACCTGCATGCACATTATTTTTTCATTAACATTTTAATTATCATATATGGACATTCTGATCAATATATATATTCCAATTCTAGCTTTTCAGATATTTAAGTTTATTTTTTTGTCATATATGAACTAGTTTTGTATTTATTATATAAATATCAAGAAAGCAGATCTGGATATACTGATCCTTAAAATCAAAATGCACAGATCCAGAATTTCAAAGATCCTATCTTTTGGACTGGATCAGATCTGGAATATATATATTCATAATGTTTTGTCGAGCCCTAATTAAAAAACCTTAAACCAGCTTATGTTAAACTAAGCATATATATATATATATATATATATATTCTTGTATCACGTTATGTATCTCCAAACTAAACCGGATCAAAATCTATAATTTTCTTCTGAACCATATATATAACGATGTGTTGAATAATTTAAGTGTTATGGGAATAGAAAAGGGTACCTTGCCAACATAGTCGATCTTTGCAAACTTGAAGGATGTTTCGAGAATACCAAAGAGGCTCGTGAAGAGAGAGCAAGCGTCGGCGAAATGCTTCACAGACACCTTCGGATTCGGTGAGTTCACCATCGCCGCCAGTTCCTGGAATGCGTCTGCGACTACCTCCAGTGGTTTCTTTGTCGCCATGTCTGATGTCTCTCTCGATCTTGATTTCTAATTCTTTCGATTGAAATTAATCTTATTATCTATAGTCTAATGACACGATCTCATTATTGTTCTCATTTGTTATTGTTTATTAAAAGAATTAGTATTAGTTAATTTCCAACTTGTTGTAAACTTTATATTATCTTAATCTAATGTGTATTCATTCGATGTTTTGTTTTTCGATTACGCGTTTGTTTTTCATGTTTTTTTTTCCTTAACGCGTTTGTTTTAACTAAGGATAGTCTTTTTGGTTTTCAAATTAGTTCATTATCCCATGTCGCCACTCTTAATCATCATGTTCTTCCAAGTTCAATGTCCTTTTCGATTTGTCTATATTTTTTTTTAAACTTTCCATTCAAATCCATATTAACAGTTTTATCACTACCGTACGTTTGCTGGCCCTCTAGGACTTGCTTCATTATCAATTCAATTTTGTTATTCTAAGAATTTGTTGCCCTCATCATTCAAATCCATGATGTATAAACTTTTCACAAACCTCATGAATGTATAATGTATAGATCATTGATCATGATGGTGATTGTGAATCAAGTCTAGGTTGGATTCTCTGAAACACTAGCTGATAATTTCTTGAAGTTGGTATGAGAAAGTTTAGGAATAATGTGGTGGGTAAAAAAAAAACCCTACCCTACCTCCCTACGCTTACTCTAAAACGATCCGTTCATAAAAAAATCATCTTTTTGAAAAGTCCAGAAAATATCCTACACTATTAGGATAATCCAAAAAACCATAAGGTTTCAGGGTTACCCACCAGTACCATAATTTTTTTTTAATGGTTAATTACCATTAAATTTTTTAATTTTAAATAATTTTATGTGTAATTCATCTTTTTATGTTTGTCATAAATTGTAATAGAAAATACAAAATCAACGTTTTAACAGAAAAAATAAAATTGTGTTTTCCACAAAAACATAATTTTACATTTTAAATGAAAATTTTTGATTTTACGTTTTTAACGAAAAATTATGATTTTACACTTTGCAGTCAATTAGAATTTTATGTTTTTGCGGAAAATTAGAATTTTACATTTTTAAAGAAAATACAAATCATGTTTTTGAAAATGAAACAAAATTAATTAATTTTTTCCATAGAAAAATGTAATTTTACGTTTTTGGTGAAAAAAAGAGAAATTTCAAATGATTGCGTGTTATTTTCCAAATTAAAATAATTTGATGATTTCTTAAAGAGTAATACTGTAAAATAGTATTTTTTTAAAAAATTTTTGTTTCAAATTTGACACTCTAAACTTAAATTTTAAAGATAACATAAATTCTTTTTTGAAAACACATATTTACCATAAATAAATTATCAATATAATTAAAATTAAGTTTATTTGTCTCATTTAAGGTTTAATTTTTCTTTACTAAAATTTTTTTTTAAAAGTATTTTACTATTAAATTTGTGTTATTTTTGGAAATTTAATCTAATGGTACTATATTTGTAAGCAAAACTTAAAATAATACCATTTTATCAATTAGCTTTTCTTAAACTATAAAAGAAAATTTGATAATTATTTTAAACAGAAAAATTTAGAGAGTTTTTTTATTTATTAATAGAAAGCTTACAACTAACCTAAACCTCGTAGGAGAACCTTATTTGAGCTCGTGTGTAAAAAGTGTGTCCGTAAGTTAATCCCTCGACTTTTTATACAAAAAGAGTTGAGTTGTGTGGGCTTCATACTGATAAATACCTTTGTTTAAGAATCATCCCTTGGTAAATTCCAAGGAAGATCAACAGTAGAGAAAGCCGGACAATGCAAGCGACATGGGCGCATTGTTATACAAAATCGAGTTTGAAGGTGACAATAATCAAACTGTTAACATGTTGCTGAAGAATGATCAGTATAATCGGTTACATAATTACGTTTGTGTAGACGTGTTAGCCAAGAAAGCTCTCACGAGCATTGATCACTATTTCATTCATGTCCAACAATGACATTGATACGTGTTCTTAATAAAGATCTTTTCAATAAAAAAGAGGAGTATATTCAATAACTGTGTCGAGTTAATAACAAAAAAAAAGGTGATGCATGCTTTGTCATCACGTAAAGACAAAACTTGAAGCTTCACTAAAACATGCAGCCTAAGGAATAGATAAGTAAATTCGACTTGTCTCCATCAGGTGATTTAGCCAGAGTCATCGGCATTTTATACCACATTCTATTAGTTTGAGTCCTGTACTAACTAGACTAAGCTCTATCTCAACTTGTTCGCACTTTGATTCTCCATTTTCTTGGTTTTTACTGAAACGACAGTCGAATATAATCAGATGATCATGCCTCTGAGGTAAGGAGAAATCTATTGATTCCGCAGGGTCAGAGTCGTTCCCATTAATGTCTTTGAACCGACAATGTACCTCAATGTCTATAAAGCAAAGCTGATGGTTGACTGTTTCTGATCCTTGAGAAACCACCACGCAAGCCTTGAAGTCCAAGAATGATTGTTGAGAGTGAGAAAACTGATGTAGAGGGATGGTAAATGGTGTACCGGTAGATTGGTGTGTAAAATAAGCAGGCACTTTTACACCTGGTATGATCAGGTATTTGGAAGCTGATTGTTGAATGAAGGTTTCTTGATTCAAGTTGAGGCAGTTTGTGAAACTGATCAATGACAACTGAGGGCAAGTATTCCTGGTGTCGTCTGCGTCCTCAAGTGGACTAACTTCAGCCAATTGCTCGCAGTCTGAGAAGAAAACCTCTTCAAGATTCTCAAGCTTGAAGATTGTAGGTGAGATGCATTTTAGCTGCCTGCATTCCCACATTTCCAATGCTTCAAGGCTAGAGAAGTTTTCTATCCTACGAGGGACTTCTTCAATGGCTGTTTGGTTTAGATAGAGAGTCAAGATGTTGCTTGAGATATCTGGAAAACTCCTCAACAGCGGGCATCCACTTAGATTGAGGCGGTAGAGAGATTTTAGGTTGATGCCAGTTGGAAGCGTCTCTAGATTTTTGCATTCCCACATTTCCAAGGATTCGAGCTTAGACAAGTTTTCGATCCTTTGCGGAACTTCTTCAATCGCTGTTTGGTTTAGATAGAGAAGTGAGATGTTGTTTGAGATATCAGGGAATCTTCTCAACCGCGAGCACCCATTGAGATTGAGGCGATAGAGAGATTTCAGGTTGGTTCCAGTTGGTAATGTCTCTAGACTTGAGCATCCTATCATTTCCAAGGTCTTCAGTTTATTGAGATTTTGAATCGAGGAAAGGCTTAGCTCCACTAAACTCGAGCAACCATTTAGATTAAGTGTCTCGAGACTTGTCGCCATTGAAAGATCCGGAATTTTTTTCAGGTTTTCAGATCCCAACAACACTATCTTTGTGAGGCTTGTAAGAGGCTGTATAAAAAAGAAAAAGAAAATAGAATCAAGACAAAAGCAAAGGATAGTTTAGACAAGTCTTAAACTCAATGACGGCTTAATCACTATGTTACATGTCTTGGTAACTTGGTTAGTGAGTTTATATAAGGTTTTGATATATAGAAGTTTTAAGCCTTTAAAAAGATATAATAATCAATATATATTTAAAAATTTAGTGATTGAATAGTTGTTAGCAAATACGATTATACCTGGACTCCTTCCCACAAGGTCTCACTCATGATGTACTCCATGCGAAGTTCAACAAGATTCTCAAGACGCAATGTAGAGGGGAATATCTCGAAAGATGTCTTGTTTGCAACGATGGATTCGATTTTACTTGAGATATCAGGGAAAACCTTCAACTGTGAGCATCCGCTTAGAATAAGACGAACGATAGATTGCAACTTTGGAAGAGTCTCTAGCTTTGTGCATCCAGCTATGTTTAAATCCGTCAGTTTATTGAGATTCTGTATAGATGAAGGAAGCTCCACCAAACTTGAACAACCACGAAGATTTAGTTTCTCAAGATTGGTCGCCTCTGAAAGATCTGGCATCTCTTCCAGGTTTTCAGATTCCGACAGATCTATAACTCTAAGGCATGTAAGTGACTGAACCAGAGAAATAAACTCACATCAATTGAAAAGATTGTCACAAGAACGATATTAGTACAAATATCATACTTTTTTAATTAGTTGAGGTAATCACACTTTAACAATATATCGACACTTACCGCAACTCCTTTCCATAGATTCACAAGCTTGCTGTTTGGCATTTTGAGTTCAACCAGAGATTCAGGACAAAAGTTAGAAGGCATGCATTTCTTTGGATATCCTGGCCAACTTAGTAACTTGAGCTCATAGGGAAAATCGTTGATTTCTTTGGGCAAATACCATTTAACTTCTTTCCTCCGCTCCAATGAACTTCTATAGAATTTTAGGAAACGGAGACTACTCATCCCTTCGAAGGCTTTCTCATGTATCTGCACCATATCAATCTCATCTAAATCCAATGATATACCTAAAACTTTTCCAGTACCCTGAAAATAGACAAGCATTTTCTTAAAAGAGAGAGCCTTTCAGTCTCATAGGCAAAGTTATGGAAAAGAGAAAGAAATATCTTACTTTGCCACCTCGAAGTACACTGCAGACATCCTTTGAATCCATAAGGAATTCACGTTTTCCAGGCTTGTCAGATTGCGTACGAACAATTTCTTTACCCATTTCTTGTACCAAACAGTGCATCTCCACGATATTCGTATTATTCCAAGATGGTATTACACGTATGAGTGACTTGTCAACTAGAACTTCAAGACCCATATCAACATTCAATTCACTATCTGCAAGCATCAACTTGATGTTATCAATTTCATCACCGTTGAAGAAACATGCGATGTGACGAAACAATGCTTTATGTTCTTTTCTTTCTAGTCCTGCATAGCTGATGCTTAGTGCTTTCTCAATTTTCTCGTTTAGACCTTTCCCATGCTTTTGCAACATGTTTACCCAAGAATCCTTGCTCTTCCCCCGCAAAAACGAACCTAGAATGTTAAGCCCCAAAGGAAGACAACCTACATGCACTGCAACTTCAGAAGCAAGCTCCATGAAACCATCAGGCGGCGAATCTTGTCTGAAAGCAGATCGACATAACATCTGAAGAGCTAATTTTTTTGATGGGTTACACACCTCGTAAACACATTTAATCCCATGTCCCCTTAGAATTTGCATATCTTTTGTAATTGCAATGATTCTACTCCCAGGACCAAACCATTCATCTCCACCCGCCAATGCATCTAACACCACTTGGTCATCCAAGTCATCAATAAAGATGAGAACTTTCTTGTGCTTTAGCCTCTCTCTCACCGCACTTAAGTGATCCACCTTTATCCCTTCTTTACCTAATATTTCAGAGAGGAAATTTTCTTGCAAGTGCAACTTCATGTTAATGTCATCTGGGTTACATTTGCTGTACCATTCCATACACTTAGATATGAAACGCATGTCTATGAAAATTCTGCCTTGGAAGTGACGAGATAGTCGAGATTGTAGAGCTTTTGCAATAATAGTCTTGCCAATACCCGAGGGACCCCATATCCCAACCATTTTCACTTCCTTGGATTCCAAACACAACAATAAACTCATCTTTGCCATATGATCTTCGATCCCAACATAGTTCTTGTAATTCTCAGATTGAGTTAAATTCAGCTTATCCAAAATATCATTGGCGATTTCTTCAATCATTGATGCTTCATTTTCCCTAAACAACAAAAGAAAGATCAATACACAAGCAAGAAACGAACAAGTATGTATAGTTTAATATCAAGTAGGTCCTGAACATATATACACGCAAGATATAAAAACGAAGATAATGGTTCCATGAGGTCATACCAAACTCGAGAATGATATCCGACAAGATTTGCTACATTGTGCAAAGCTTTCCGCCATAGTTGTATCTCATCCTCTGTTTTCCTCTCGCAAGTCTTGTTAAAGACCTCTCCGAAGTAATCACTTTGGTGTCTGACGTGACAAGGATCTACATCGTAGAAAACCGGTATCACCATTTGACCCAACTCTTCTGCACATTTCACTATCTCCAACAACTCGTTTAAGCACCAGCTAGAAGATGCGTAGTTTTTCGAGAAGACGACGATTGCAATCCTTGAATCCTTAATGGCTTGTTTAAGCACGGGGTCAAGCGATTCACTTGTCTCGATCCTATTGTCTTTGAAAGAACTGATCAATTTCCGATCCAACTCCTTGCGAAAATGGCTGAGGAATGCCTTACGGACATCTTCCCCTCTGAAGCTCGGGAAGACATCGAATACCCAATTGCAATAAGAGGAAGAAGAAGAAGAAGAATAAGAAGACATATATAAGAACTCCTGAGAAAGCAACGATCTAATGCAGAATCTGATGGTTATCCTTGTCTGTAAAGAAAAGAAATTTAGTAGCCAACAAGATTGAAAGTTGCAAAATATGTTCTTTTTCTGAAAGGACTGTACTTTATCAGATAATCAAAGATTCAAGGAAACAAAAACAAACAGAAGAGAGAGAGGGTGAGAGTCAGAGAGAGAGAGAGATGATTTTTGATTACAATTATTAAATTGGAACCATAATTAAATAACTATTAAAGAGAGTTAATTTTCACGATAGGCTATCAGTCCATGTGCGTGTGCATTACTCAATAATATTAGCATGAAAAAAAATCTCGGTTAAATTAAAACTTTCTACTAAAATGTATATCTAAAGAGTACAAAGTTTCTTCAAAATTTTCAAAGATTTCTCGAATAAGCATAGCGCTTATAAAAACTTTGGAGTTTATTTTGAACGTTAAATAACAAAAAAAATTGTGGTAATTCTGTTTGTTTAGGTCTCTTCTGTTTAAGGTTTTTTTAAAAAATTTTAAGAAAATGATTGAAAATAGTTTTTAGACACTTACAAATGTTTGCCCAGTCATTCCCTTGGTTATCATCCTCTCTGTTCAATAATCTGTCTGCTTAACTGCAAAATTCAAAGCGGGAAAGTTGAAGATCAGATAGTTTGAATTTTTTCCCAACTCATTTTTCTACCAATAATCCCCACAAGAACACATCCCATTCTTGAAATGATGAAACCGAGTTGGATCTCTTAAAACAACCTCACGTCTAACAACTCTTGAGATCAGTTTAATCACTGTATGACAATCTTCACAAACCCGTAGATTCTTCATCACTGTGACTGTACTTCCTTCAACAGTGTTAATCAACCCAAACGCAATAGCAAGCCTCTCACTGTGATACCACAACATCTCTTCTTTCTGTTCGTCTTCAACATCATGTAAAGCAGATCTATAATCAGGAACATAGCCCACTTCCTTCAACTTGTCCCTCAAAATCTCCAACTTCTCATATATTTTCAAGCTATCTGGTCGATCACCAGAGAAAAATTCGTGTTTTTTCCCTCTAAGCACAACCCAACTGCTCCCAGGTTTCTTCATTATCCCCTTCTGCTTCATCTTAACTCTCAACTTTGATACATTCAACCATCTACCTGTAGAAGCATATATATTCGACAACAAGACATAAGCAGCGCTCGATTTTGAGTCCAGCTTAAAGATGGCAGCAGCAGCTTTTTCGGCTCTGTATACATCAGAATGCATTCTACAAGCACTAAGCAAAGCCAACCAAACCATTTCATTAGGTTTAAAAAGCATGCTCTCGATAAGCTCATCTGCTTCTTTCAATTCCCCGCATCTTCCCAAGATGTCTACCATACAAGTGTAGTGTTGAATCTTTCTATCGATATGATTTGGTCCGCTTGACATGTAATTAAACAGCTTTCTTCCTTTCAGTAGAAACCCACAATGACTACAAGCTGAGAGCAGGCCAGTGAAAGTGATCTCATCTGGCTTTATGTTCAAGCGAATCATTTGGCTGAATATCACAAACGCCCATTTTCCACGCCCGTGCTGCGCACAGCCAACAATAATGGAATTCCACGAGACAATGCTCTTTCTCAAGATGTCTATGAACACCAAAACAGCATCGTTTGCATTTCCACAGTCACTGTACATGACAACAAGAGAATTACCTACAAAGGTATCAGATCCTAAACCAAGTTTCACTGCAACTCCATGCATCTCCTTACCCCAATCCAATGATCCCAAAGCAGAGCAAGAGTTTAATCCGCTAGCAAATGTAGATTGATTTGGTAAGATACAGTTTCTTAACATCTCGGAGAAAATACTTAACGCATCTTCATGCTTTTTGTTCAGACTATACCCTGACAATAGAGCAGTCCACACAGCAACTGTCTCATGAGCCTTCTCGTCAAACACCTTACGTGAATCCTCTGTTCTCTTGCAATTTGCATAAAACGTTATGAGCGAAGCAGATACATATTCTTCATATAAAAACCCCAACTTAATGATGAAGCAATGAACTTGTAAACCGATATTAAGTGCTGGAGCATTGGCGCAAGCGGTGATTACACAAGTGAATGTTCTTGAAGTCGATTTCATGCAATAACTTAACATGTTCTTGAACAAAACGAGAGCTTCTCCACTCCGCTCATTCTGGTCTAACCCACAGATCATTGTCGTCCACGAAATCACATTCTTCTGAGGCATCTGTCTAAACAACTTCAAGGCATCGTCTACTTTACCAAACTGTAAATACCCATGAATCATGGCGTTCCATGCTGCAGTATCTTTCACGGGCATTTGAAAAAACAATCTCTTCGCGTGATCAACCATACCCGATCTATAATACCCATTCAGCATCAATGTCCATGAAACAACATTTCTTTCGGGCATTTCATCGAACAGTTTCACAGCAGTATCCAAATCTCCACATTCCACACATCCACTAATCATCGAGTTCCATGAGACAACATCTCTCACAGGCATTTCATCGAAAAGATTCAACGCATCAACCAATCTGTTATTCCTCGTGTATCCCGAAATCATCTTGGTGTAGAGACTCACATGAGGAGATGGAACCTGATTGAAAATCTTTCGTGCCTCCTCGAGTCTACGGCTCCACAAGAGATTACATATCAAAACTTCACGATTTAGGGGCTCTACGGCAACAGAGAAAGTCCTGTCGCAGTTCCCATGGCACGAGAAGGAGAAAGCTCGAAACCTCGATCGTCGAAAAATGACGCCACTCACCATTCCTATACCAACGTTACGATTCAGAGTATTGACTGGCCTAACTTTACAATTGAAGATTAAATTCAACAGAAGTTTGAAATTTCCGGCAAATTAGCTTTGGGTCCCGGGATAACTTCGCTTTATCTATCGAATTTCGTCTGTAAATTTCGTTTAGGTATTGTACATTAAAAATCTGAAGCTAATATTGAATGTCGAATAGATTCTTGAATTAAATCACTCTTAAAACCAGAATCCAAGTTGTAGAATCATTCAGATTCTTTTCAAAATGCAGAAAAAAAGATCTGACATTGTCAGCGACAGATAAAAGAAGCCCTAGGGCTTTAATTACTCGTCCTCCTGGCTACGCAACCTACCAAGCTTGTTGGTAACACAAATGTCTAGCTGAGAAGCTCTCTCCACAATCGCTTTTCTCTTCTTTGTTGAAACATTGTGAGCAATCTCTGCACAGTAAGTCCTGCGAAGCAAAACAGCCATGAGAATTTGGCTCAAGAATCTCTTAGATGTATCATGTATTTCGTACCTGTTGTGCATCATGAGTAACTCGAGCTCAGTGACGTTGTGAACCACGAATTTCTTGAACCCATTGGGAAGATAGTGGCGGGTTTTCTTGTCAGAACCGTAACCAACATTGGGCATCAAGGTGACACCTTTGAACTTTCTTCGAACTCGAGAATCAATACCCTTTGGCCTCCTCCAGCTTTCCTGAACAGTAACGAACCAAACCGGTGTTGGAGACAAAGAACCAATAATAAGAAAAATTCAGCAGATTGTTTGAGATGATTCGAAATGTCAACAGGGTTTAAAGTAACAGTAAGCTTATCAAACTAAAGCAAACCGTGGACTCAACACGTGTAGGAATTTCATTTTCTGCTCTTAAGAAAACGAAGTGACCAGATAGAAAGATACCACAGGGCATATAAAGATACATCCGTATTGGCAGCTTATTAAACAACCTACGATCATACCGGATGTCGAAAAGAAAAAACTAGAAATATCTTATATCTGAAAGAAGAAACCGTCTAGCATTTGTTGCGACTAGAAGAACAAAAATAATCATCATGTTCCGTAGTATCTAAGCAACTTTTTCCTGAAGAACAATGCTTGGTCTAGAGAAAGTGATGGACAATCAGTAATTCAATGGATACCTATGGATAAGGTTAAACCTCTAGAATCTAAAACGGGAAAAGTGGTTACCTTGACGGTGATCCTGCGATCGCTCTGGGGTCTGATGAATTTGGCAGACCTCTTCTTAACGACCTTCTTGGTAAGCAACGGAACCGCCATTTTTGCTCAAACGTAAGATCTCCAAGCCACTCTGCAAAGAACAGGAAGAAAAACCGTAGAAGACATTTTATAGGCATACCCTAGGGTTTCTGACTGCACACGCATTGGGCCCAACTTGAGAGCCCAATATAGATTCTTTTCTGGTCTTTTAAAACTATAACGAATTATATAAATCGATCTTGTTATGAGGCCCAATAGAGTTCCTCTTTCTTCCTTTTTAATATAATCATATTGAGGATAGTTTTACCCTAAGTTCACAACCATTAGTCTAGAGAGCGGCTATCCTTCTTTACTTATTAGCCGATTTGTATCCATCTCAAAAAGGGGTTATCTGTAGCTTTCGAGTTGGATAAAATGTACTATTATTATAAGTAGAGAATCAATTTTTTGTATATGTTCTAAACTGTGGTGTTCATCAAACAAATCTTAGCTGATGAGGACCATTCACTCAAGACTCTGCAAATATCAGAACGAAACTCAAACGAGTTCGGTTCTGATGGTACGGACTCAATCCACTCGTTTTCAACCCTCTGAACATGTGAATTCATCTTCATAACAGCTTCAAACTCAATTTTGCCCTTCAATCTCTTCAGAAACTTCACTGAGAACAATATCATTTCGAAGTTCTCGACTTCAGATTCTCCAGTCACCTGTATCCCAATCTCTGCTGCTTTTGCGCTTACGAATCCAACCAGCATCGGATTCATGCAATGTTGCCGAGGTTTTGATTCTGTTTCAATGTTATGTACCTATGAAGATGCCAACAATCTCAAAACTTAATGTTTTACCAAATTTGAAAAGGAAGGAACTTTTCTGGATATTAGTCGTATCAAAGTGATAAAGCGATGAGTTTTAGATCGAACCTGAATATAATCGATTCCGAGGCTGGAAAGAGAGTCTGTAATTCCATGTGAAGCAAGGATGCTCAAGACTCCCCCAAAGCCAACCGGGGACTTGAGGATCTCCCATGGAGATTTCATTAAAATCTTGTGCTTTTTCGGTTCTTCTGGTGTGCTACAAACTACTGGAAGGGTTTCCTCTTTGACAAACCAGATCTAGATATTAGTTAAATATGGATTTTGTTAGAATTAGCCTGATATAGAAATGCAAAACTATCCTTTGCGAAATTAAAGCCTCAACCTTTTCTGATTCAAATCCAAAATGATCATTATCCTGAAATAGTTTCTGCAGATCTTCAATGGCATGTTCAGGGGAAATTACGACCAGTGGTACGCATGGACGTTCTTCTTCCTGAATGTACCCCGACAGTTTTCTGGTATTAGCACAACTAAATGACATGAAAAATTCATGATTTCATAAACTATGCATCAGCTAACCTTTAAAAACCTCTGTTCATCATCAAGCAGCGTATGAAGGTACGAGACTGGACCATTTTCACTTTCCTGTCGATTGATCTCGTTATCATTGAGAACCAAACAAATAGAAATTTTTCCCTCGGAGAATAGACTTTTCCCTTGTCGAAGGAAGCTAAAGTTATCACCCACTTTCTCTTTACTTGCCTCAAAACTAAGGCATTCCCGTGGTACATTTAGAGAACATTCCGATACTCTAGCTCTCAGCACATTGATTTCTTCAGTTACGTTCCATCTAATTCATCAAGATTCAAATGAAGAATGAGAAAACAGACTTCTCGCAGCAGTTGGAAAATTTCTTGGAGTTAATTACCTCTTTGATGACGTCTCGATGCTTTGCAAAGCTTTCTGAAACAGTGTGGAGTTTACATCAACAATATTTTGAGCAAGCAAATTCCTTTGAGACTTTTCTCCGAACCTTAATCCATCAAGCACATGCTTTTGCTCCAGTTCACATAACTTTCTTTTAGCAGCAATAAGCCGCTTCTGCTGCTTTCTTTTCTCTTTCCATTCCTGAAATGACAGGACGTAAAGTTTAAGAAAGATTACAATATAACGTCTGCAAAGACTGATCAACACGAAGAGCGCAGAATAGTATGCCTCACAAGCTGACGCCTTTCTTTCTTGGATCGCTCATCTGCTCGCATATTGACCTCGAGGAGTCCCTTTGGGGGAGTTATATACATCTCCTTTCTTTCTAAATCGACATCGGGAACAATTGCATCCACAAAAGGAATCCAAACTAGCTGATTGGTCTTTGTAGAACTCCCATTGCAGACTTCCATGGATGAATCAAGCAAGACATGTAGAAGATCATTTCCTCCATTGTCGAAAATATTAGCAACAGTTCCAATAGGTTGACCAGTCTCCTGTATGAGTTAAACTAATTTAAACCAGAGACTTTTCACATTTTCAATATATCATGTAAGAGGCAAATTCGAATATACACCTTGAGAAGCACTCTCATGCCTACAAGATCGCGAGTGTAAAACTCTCCTTCATCAAGCTCAGGACGATCATCTCCCTCAGCAAGAAGAGTTGCGCCAACAAGTTGTCTCACCTAAGGAAAGAAAATCCGGCAAAAAATTGAATATTACAAATTATTTCCAATTGTTTCTTCTGAATCTCTCATGGATCACTACACTACACTACCTGATCTACATCGTCCAACCCTCGAAACTTGAGAATCCAACTCTTCTGCGCCGGATGAGGTCTTCCTTCAACTAATTCAACCTCATCAATCTTTTCCTGTCCCATCAAT
The DNA here is from genome assembly GCA_018901945.1 of Pugionium dolabratum. Classification (NCBI taxonomy): domain Eukaryota; kingdom Viridiplantae; phylum Streptophyta; class Magnoliopsida; order Brassicales; family Brassicaceae; genus Pugionium; species Pugionium dolabratum. The sequence goes on from JAEVFF010000310.1 coordinate 715,130, forward strand.
TGTTGTCGTAACCATCTTTTACCAGGCTATGAAGTAATATCATGCCAATGGAAATACCAATGTCAATCTTCATATTTTTTTCCAGAAAACAATAAAAACACAAACTTTTATCTCGTTTTTAACCTTAGAGAAACGTAAATCTGGAAAATCAGTGTTTGGTTTTATGCAAATCTCCCCTTGTAGGCCATGAACACCAGACAAGAATCCAACTTCAACCAAATCCAATCCATTGTTACTACTGGTTTCCACAGTTTCCTGAACAGCTGAAGATCAAGGAACACGAGGAGAAAACTAAAATAAATTTTCCAAGAGCTTTCAAGACCCAAATTCTTAAGTTTCCACGGCTTGAAAGAGAAAAGAAAGCATATCCAAAAAACAATGAAAGAACATAGTAATTCTGTTTAAGCATCCGTATAACCAAGTAAACAAGAAAAAGAAGAAGACTTATGCAATAAGAACAAGACAGAGAAACCAAACCGCAAAACAAAGAATCAAAGAAACCTTAGTCTACTATACAGAAACCCAAAAGCATCCGACAATCCAGTTGCCAAAAGCAAAGAAAAAACCTAAAATTTCCAAAATATTTTCAGAAAAAGATAAGAGAAAAGACTTAAGCACCGGTGCTACGAAAGAGGAAGCTGGATTTCCCGTGAGGCCTCACGACCTTGAAATGACATAGGGCACAAGACAAAGCCGAGACGGGACGACATGGTTCGATGCTTGGGAAAAGTGGAGAAATATTGGGAGTGAATAACTGAATTGGTGCGAAAGTGACTAAGGTCGAAGAACAGAGAAGTGCAGAAGCTCTCAGCATATTTTCTATCAGCAGACGTATGTTGCAATGGTGTCTCAGTGTATGAAATGGAATCAATGGATAATGTCGAATTTTATTTCTGGCGAAAGACTCTAAGCGTCTCGGAGGGTAACGATTGTCGTCTCATGGTAAACTTAAACTCTCGATATTCGTTTTATGTTAATGGTATCGTTTTATGTTAATGGTATCGTTTTATGTTAATGGTAAACAAGACAAGAGCCGCTGTCCCACTGAGAGAATCTTCGAATCGGATTACATTTAAATGGAAAAAGCAGTTTAAAACCGTTATCGAATTTCAAAACCGGTTCACGTAAATCCGCGTGGAAATAGTATGTGTTGAATACTTGGGATGTGTTGTGTAGTAGATTGTAAGATAGTGTCTCTAAAGACAGTAGAAGACATTTTGTAACTGTACAATGGTTTCTATTTACTTATGACTATTATAGATTGTAGAATAATGGTTACATGTAGGGCTAAAGGGATATAGGTTGAAGAAAAGGTTCTATAAAAAATGGTGAAAGGATTACTATACGTTGTGAAAAAAATGTCTCCAAAGACTCCAAATGTGAACAGAGAGCCTGCCATTGGTTTAAAAAAAAAAAAGAGTTGCAAAGTTTTCTAACTGTTATAAAGGCTTACTTTCATGGGCAAAAAGAGAGCCTGAGGTTAGGTTTCCTGAAAAGTTCACTCAGGACAACATCGAAGATCAAAACACGAATGAACTTAAACCAATCTACAGAAAGTTTTAAATAAATAAAAAACCTTGGAGGAAAAAACAAACATTACAAACACTGAGATACACATTAATAATCAAATTTTGACTGTGTAGGATATAAGTCTATATCTACAGGAAACAATGGGTAGAAAGAAGACAGAAACAGGTTTTGGACTGAGTTAAAAGTATAAATGTGAAACAGCTTTCAATATAAAGAATTAAAGATTACATGGCTTTGGTTTACGCAACCACAAGGTCAGAGAGGAGGGTAACAAGAACTCCGAAGCAAAAGAAGCTTGTTAGACAAAAAAAGATGACAAGTAAAAAAATGGATTTAACATACTTACTCGTCATTTCCTAAAAGCATATAATATAGTTAAGGTTCGTTACTTCGTTGGATGATATCTGCACATGAGGCATGCAAAATCATGAAAACTTCAGTTTAATGAGGATTATAAACTATATATATACCATGAGTTTGACCCGATCATCGGATATTCAGTATTCCTTCCACCTCGAAGTATGATATCTCATCTGTATGTTGCATAGCCAAGAGGCAAAAAGTGGAATAACTTTTCTCAAACCTTAAAATACCATATAAGCTAGCCCAGCTTCTGCATTTTTGAATTAGTTTATCTGTGTTTATATGACTGAAAAACATAAAGCAACTAAATAGGATTTGGATTTACCAATCCAAGCAAGAATTTCAAGCTTAACTAACAGGTGTTAACTTCCAAAATTGTTTTGATGCAATAATAGCTCATCTGTACATATCCATTATCTCAGCTTAACCAACTGTACATTTGTAACAAACTGCAAGATTTTCTAGGATCTATCTTGGCAGAGAAGAACCAGTAAAAGAATAGGATTTAAGCCCACAACTAGGTCTTCTATTCAGAATTCTAAAAAGCGAGCAAGAAGGGAAAACGTACTTTCACTAGACTCAACGAGCTTATTCTTGGGTTACCTAATCAAGAACCTAAAAAAAGAGATATGAGGAACTATAAACCAAGGGCCAATGTATGACTAGAATTCGAAAGGAAAGAAATCAGAATCTGCACTCGATGTATATAAAGGAAAAAGAGGAGGCACTTATTCCTTGTTACCAAACCTCCTGCCAATGATAGGCCTAACATCATCAGCAACAGCCAAGGTCTCTAAGAAGGGAAGAATAGAAATCAAACCATCATCAGTTGGATCATCATACCAACTTTTGATAGGGATCCCATTATTTATTTGCAATCTGTACACCTGAAACAATTAACAAAGACAAGAGTTGGATGATCAATACAGAAATGACGAGGGTCCATGTACACATCAAGAAAGCTAATAAGACAGATATTCTTCAAAGTGACGTTGATGGCTGCTTCTTTTCATGAAATTATAAGTTCTCAGCAAGCGAGTATAATTAAAAAAAGAAAGAAACAGCAGCCCTCAATGAAAAATGTCAAAGATCGACAAGCCTCCAGATAAAGTACCTGTGGACAGTTGTCAATAATAGCCACTTTGGCCAAATCAAGACCCAAAACAGTTAAATCCTTGGTGTAGATTCCATCCGAAAGGATGCATGAGTCGCGATAAAGACGCTGCGAGATGAACTTTCCATCTGGGTCCAATATATCGAGTAGTTGTGATGCATAGATGCTGTGGCTAGCCGTGAAGATAACAACATGAAACAATTCGACCACCCTCTCCAAGAACCTGTAAAGGTGTGGCCTTCGTTTCACATAGACTGTGTTCTCTTGCATGTTGAAAAAGACTCTGAAGGAAAAATCTGCAAAACTGCATGATTCCAGAGTCGAATGGACCAAAGTTTCTGCATTTGAGAAAAAAGGATATACGGGTAAGTTGATTGGCACATCCACCTTTACAGGTAAGAGAAACAAGAATCTTTGTACACAGTAAAAAGACTACTTCACTGTATTTCCTCATCAAACAATCAATCAATATGAGATATAAGTCAGTTGACATTGACATTCTTTTTCAAATATGATTCAATATATGATATAAGTTTAAAGGAACATCTGTTAGAACGAATCAGCTCAAGGTGATGACTACTCTGAAAGAACAAGTCAGAAAATCATACCATCCAAATCAAGAACAAGGGTCACAGACTTCTTTCTTAGAGTATCTTTAGGCCAATAGTTGGATACAACATCCGAAAGTTCCGGCTGATTCTTTATAAAAAGCTGAGGGTCAAAATCTTCAGCTTGTTCAGATTCAGCATGATCCTCTGGGTGTACATTGTGTGATCTTGTCCGGTTGAATGCTAGAAATAAGTCATGGTTATCAATCCTGTTGTCAAATTCTGATTTAACATCATCTGTGTTGGCTGATCCATCTTCTAAGTAAGGTAGTAGCATGTACTGCTCAGGAAAGATGTAATGAGGCAAGGGGCTTATTTCGGTGAAAGCATTATTGTTTCCATTCTCATTGAACGGTAAGCTCGCAATAAGAACGTCAGAAATAAAGAAATCAGAAACGTTGCAAGTTTGGCTGTCAAAGCATATCTTGTTGCTGCTCTCCTCAGCTCCCCACCTGGGAATTTCCCAGTGCATAGAGTTTCCTGCCGTAAATGCTGAGTAATCTATTAGATAATTATAAATTAAATATATGAAAACTTAAATCCAAGCTCCACCAGTAACAGATACCTCGATCAGTTCCATCCAGTTCATCATTCATAACAGGTGAAAATATTGTATCTGAGTTTGACATACAATTGCAAGCCATTTCCTGCACAAGAATGCATCGTCCAGAATAAAAATTTGCCTATCTAGTATGTGTGCATGTAAAGATAAATGAAAAGCAGCTATCACACATCAAATGTTACCATTTTTTCAACAGATTCAGAAACATCAACGGAAGATACAAATGCCTGAGATTGAGTGTCTTCAACAAGCATTTCAGCAGGCTCATTGGTATCATTATCCCGCGAAAAAGTATCCAAAGCTGAAGAAACTGGCACAGTAATCAGAGAGAGGGAACCAAACAGGCATGACTCAAAACGATTGATGACACAAGAAGAGAATTGGATTGTTTAAATCAAACCTTTTGGGCACAGTATTTATAAAAGGAAAAAGCTTTACCAAGGTTCTGTTTCTCATCGTCGTGGCAAGTAGAAACTGCGTTCACGCCTTCCATGCGCTCTGATATTTTGGAAAGAGAGCATGAATTTCTTGTAGAAACTTTATGTTTCTTACAGACACCAAGAACCTTGCTTATCTTGCTCTTCATTTCTATGTATGGCATTGGCTCGTATGTCAATTTATAGCGACTTTAAAACGAGCACATTCGTGCAACAAGACCTTATTGAAGGATCAAGCCAACAACAGATGCTGCAAAACAGAGACCATCACAATCAATCGTTTGAATAATCAAACCCAAAATTTAAAAAATATTTACACAGCATGGAACTGGAATCTCAGCTCATAGAAACAAAGTCGAAGAAGACAAACCGAACCAAAAGTCAACCTATCAGAAATAGCTTTCCCAGAATCTTACATAGGAAGAAACCTAATTAAGATTTATGAATATGTTTATTTGCCTAATTCAATCGAGGCGTATGCAAACCAAACAGAGAAACAAAATCAAACTCACATGCTTTACTAAAACTAGAATCGGAACTCCAAATCCGAGTATACAGCAACATATAATCAAGTAAATGTTAAGAATAATTCGAGAGTGAAATAACAAAAAGTTAGAAGCAACAAACTCTTTCGGTAGAATCAAAAGTTAAAACATAACTCAAATAAAAAGTTAGCATAGATAGCTATCAAAAAAAAAAACAAACCCCAAAAGAAAATTCACAAATTCAAAGTCTTCTCCAAAATTAATTCAAACAAAAAGGAATATTTCCCAGAAAATCCGAATGAAGATTGCAGGGTTCTCTAACAAATCCAAGAATTTACGTCAGAATAAGCATTAAGCAAAACAACCACAGAATAACAAATCGAAAGTCAAACAATACGTAAGGAGACAAAAAAATTGTAAAAGTAAAAAAATCAAAGGAGGATTTACAGAAGAAGAAAGCGATCGAATTTGGAGAAGAAGACGAAGACCGACCTGAGAGAAGAGAGCTTCTCTTTTGTTTTGTGGTCTCTACTTGATGATGGTCTCTCTGGGTTTCTTTCTCTCTCACATAACTTCCACGAACGGTCAATACAGAATTATGACGGCTCTTATTGGGTGAAATCGACGGCTACGATTTGTTCCTTTGGTGGGCGCTTCTAATCCAATAGGAAACAAACACGTATCTAGTTAAACCAGCTGGACGACTCATCCACATAATTTGACGCGTGTTCAAGCCCTCGAATTTTATGACCTTTTAGTTAGAAAACTAGACACAAAATACGAAAATACACTAAATACTTAAATTGCTTCAGTTTCACCCACTGAATTAATATTTGATTCTCTACTTCAGACTACTGCGCTCAGTTTGACTACCTAGCGTTTGCAGCCACGAATTACGATCAAACGTTACGGTTAAATACTATAATATTTTTATTTGTTTGATCAACATAAATTGTCACCGTAGATTTTATCGCAATTATTTAATCGCAAATGCTACAATTTTTTATATCGGTTAAAAACTTTTACCGTAGTTTACTGCGGTTGACCACAGCATTTGACCGTACAAATCTACGACGATTAAACGAACAACGTTTAATTGTATGACACAACTGCAGCTTCATACAGATACGAGACGAACAACCCATACCTATATTTGGATGGGGACATAGGGTAATAGCCGATTACCTAAGCTGACAATTCAGATATTCTTCAAAATACATTTTTTATCTTGTCTTAGGCTTTAGAATACAATTATGTCCATAAGACTCGTATAGAACTTAATGGAGGTGTCAGAAGATTGATCCACTTCATTTCCTCCCGCATTCACGACTCTACAAGAAGGGCATATATCCTTGGTAAACCGATTAAGATGATGCAAAAGATACAAGCAATCAAAGTTTAGTTTTTGAAGCAAACTTTTGAATATCACTGTTGTGGAGGAGGGCTTGTGGCATGCATGGTCTCTGTTCATCACTTTTTTGCTCCTCCTTGTAACCTGCTTTTGCTGAAGTTATCGAAGATATTGTTGTTGTCATTGTTGCTGCTGTTGGGCCTTGATAAGAACAGATTATAGAAATTGATAGCTTTTTCAGGCATTGATTCCTCCTTACCGGAGACGGCGGTAACCTCCGTAGTCACCATTGAAAGGCGCTACTTAGAAAAAAAAATTCTGAGTCGGTCAATTTTTTATGACTGCAAGTATTGTTAATCAGCCCTTCAATTTAGCTAGAATTTATCCGACGCCCCTAGTATTCATTTTAGCATTTGACACACCCAAATTTGGCAGCTGCATTTCACATGAATGCGATCATTATTAAAATGGCTGCATTTCACATGAATGCGATCATTATTAAAATGGTTTTAAGAACATTCACCCAAAATTTAATTTACAGACAAGATGTTTCTTTTTCTTAGACACCCCCAAAATTTTGCAAAGCTTCTGTTCATCACGTTTCAGCTTTGTTGGAGAACGTTGCACTTAGACAAACGTTCTTTCACTTCATCCCACGCTGCATGATCATATTGTATCATCAAATTAAATATTAAAGTGAGGTTAATGAATGATTATTCAAATGGTAAAAAAATCATGATTCAAGGTTGAAACCTGGTAAATTTCTGAAATCAGGTTCGATTCCACCACCATTGATGTCCATATGATTAGGTGTGACATACTTTCCTATTGTAACAACAACTCCAGAACCATCTCGGAGTTCGAAGACGGATTGAATCAAACCCTGAAACCCACAAGAAGTTCACAAACATTTTCAAATCCATAGATTCGATATAAACCTATAAAGACTTTGGAATAACCTTTCCGTAAGTTTTTTCGCCAACAAGAACTGCTTTACAGTTATCATGAAGTGCAGAGGCTACCTGAAAAAACAGACAAGTCCTTTTGTTTGATGATGATACAGAAGAAGATGAGTTTCTGTGGTATATCAATTGAGATTACTCACAATTTCACTAGCACTCGCTGTTCTGTTATTCACCATTACCTGCAACAACGATAAGAATTCTAATCAGGTCATGATGCAAAAAGGCATTATAGTGTGAAAGATTAAATGGCTTACATGATGCATCACATACAATAAGTGGGGAAGTGATCAACGGTTTTCTATCTGCACGAACAGTTTTCTGAGCCTCTGTGTCTCTCCCGGCTGTAAATATCACCTGTTACGCAATTGAAACATACAACAAGAGTTTAAGTAAACCACAATGAATCTCTTCATGTAAGTTGAAGTAAGCTACTCTGTTTAATATTCCTCAAAAACGATATAAAATGTTTTGAAAGTTGCAAATGAATGTTAATTTACCGTATCTCCTTCATCCAGGAACAGCTTCGCAGTTTCTATTCCAGCCTGAATAACCAAAACCGAGGGAAAAGTGAAGAATCAAGTGACTACAACGCATTTGTAGGAAGATATATAGAATGCACCTGCACAAGTCCACCAAGGTTATCTCTAAGATCCATTACGAAATAGGATGCACCCTTGTCTTGGAGTCGTTTCATCGCTGCACATAGTGAAAAGAAATGTGTAGCAAAAACATAAGAAGGCAAAAGGATGGAAACACAAATTGATGAATTTGATATGAAAGGATAAAAGCATGAAAAAGCTTACCAATCACCAAATCTTTTCTAGCCAAGGCATTGAACTCTTTTAGGCGGATATACCCGACAGAGATTTTTCCGTTGTCAACTTTTTCCAGCCGATAAGAGACTGGCGTAGTTGCATTAGCTTGTCTCTGAACTTGAATTAACTTAGAAGGTCCACATTTACCATGCTTCACCTGCAACATGCAAACACAACATAAATCTTCAAAGTAACCAAGTTTAAATTAGGTAGTAATGTATTTAGTTTGTATTTTGTAACTCAGAATAATAACCTTGAGGACCACATAAGTTTTACTAGGGCCTTGTAACAAAGATGATACTTCAAATGATGATTTCCCACTAACATCTACTCCATTGACAGCAAGAATTTCATCTCCCTAACAAGAGAAAGACACTGCAAACTTTTAGCAAAACCAGCAGCAAAGAAAACAATAAAAAGAAACTAGACCGGTTTTCAACCTGTTTCACGCCAGAATTTTCAGCGGGACCGTCCAATACAAGACCAAGAACCTTCAGCTTTACATTTCCACCACCGTCAGACACTTCTCTAAGGTTTATTCCAATACCGGTGATGTCATACTTCGACATCCTGGAAAACTTCAATAAGTGACACAAAACAAACAGATGTGTAAATGAAACATCTTAAGGTTCTTCCCTCCATGAATCGAACTCGTAGAATCCAAATGCTAAATATTGAGAACAAAAACCTCATCTGGTGAGAGAAAGCGAGTGTATTTATCACCCAAACTGGCCAGCATTTTTTTAATCACTTCATGAGCCTTTGATCTAGTCTCAATTGGACCATCCAATATTTTTTCCTTCTGTTTCTGCAAAGTTACAACAACGACAACAAAAATTAAATCTTCACACAAAAGTTTCTTCCTTTATCCATTCATCAAGCTAATTTAACAAGCCCACATAGATGTTTTAAGTACCTGCCAAGTTTCAGGAGTCCAGCTATGGCTTCGAGTATCGAGGAAGGCGTCATTAACAATCTCCCAAGCTTCTTCAACAATCCCTTCATTAGTTACTAATTGAGGCCTGACGTCATCATCTGACATCTCAGTATCAGCTTCTTCCTCGTTATGGCAATCTTCTTCTGGAGACGCATCGAAGTAATTCAGAGAAGAATCAGGTGATGGAGAAGGTGGATTCAGAGAAAGATAAGGATCAATAGCAGCAGAAACGGGGTTAATCTGCGACGAGAATACGAGAGTGAAGGAGAGAGCTCCGGTTAGGGTTCCGATTACCGCTTTTTTGTAAATTTTACTGAAACCAGAGTAGTCGAGTTGAGAAAGAGGGGGATTTTCAGGAAACGATTTCGGCGGCGCAGGCGGTGATGTGGTGGATAACGGCGACGGAAATGGAAGTAAAAGCCTCATCTTGTTTAACGGTTGGCTTTCATTCCTCACTAACAGATACGTATATTATATATGGTGCAAAAGTATTTACAAATATGTCCTCTTAATTATAAATACTTGATTTAAAACTACTGAATTTAGTAAGGTAAAAGTTAACCATGACACAGGAAAGACAAATGGGATTGATGTTGAATGTCAATGATTTCCTGAGTCATATCTTCAATAAAATTTGGAAATTTTGGTTTTTTTATTTATTGATTTGAAAAACAAAATTCAATTTCCCAAAACCTTTATTAAGCCAAATAATGAAAGAAAAACAGAGAGGGAAAGCAATAAGAGGGTTTCTTGATACGAGAAACGAGAGAAGAAGCGAGAGAGAGAAAGAGAGAATCCTTTTTGTTTGTTCTTCTGCTTGTATAGTCGCGACTGTGGCAAGTTTCTTAAATAGATTTCGAGTTGGGTTTTTCGTTTTCCGGCAAAAATGGGAAGGAGACGTAAAAAAGTGGGCGCGAGAGACAAAGACATGAACGTAAACGCCGATGATATTCCGGCGGGTTCGAAAGAGGTTGTTCGGAGATTGAAGGAAATCGTTGAATTCTCGGAACAAGAAATATACAAAATGCTTTTAGAATGCAATATGGACATTAACGAAGCCGTTAGTCAACTTCTTTCTCAAGGTTTCTTCATAAAGTTTCTGTCTTTCTTTTGGGCTTTAAGCTTTCACGCATTAGAAACGAAAACGAGAGAAAACAGAGCAATGCTTGTTTGTTTTCCCTGGTTTTTAAATTTCTTGAGTTTGAAGAATCTGTTAAACCCTTCTCTTTTTTTTACATATTCCTTGAAATAGTAGTAATGCTTTTTCTTTGTCGTGTCAAATCATCTGTTATCTATTTCTGGATAGAACCTAAAGATCCATTCTTTCTTCTACTTCCGTTGTGTGTTGCTTCACTACGAGTTTGATTAGTGGATTTAACTTAAATCCAATGTTACTTCTGCATCTATCTTGTTAATCTTCTGCAATATCGCTTTGGTTTGTGTTCCTTATCCATGAAAGTTTTATCTTTGTCTCATGATTTCTGATAAAGCTGCTTCGATAACTTCAGCAGAAACGTTTCAGGAAGTTAAGACCAAACGAGACCAGAAGAAAGAGGTTTGTGTGTATTAGAAACAGAATCCAGAGACCTCTGTGTAATTTTGAAGCTAAAGCTTGACTCCTCTTCCACTTATTTGCTTTTAGAATCTTGAATTAAGGAATGGCGGAAAAATGCTTGACTCAGATGGTAATGAGATGCATAAAACTTAGATTTTCTTATGTTAATTATGGTTCTAATCTACATCTAAAACAAATGTTTAAACTTATCACCGGGTTTTTTTCAGAGACGAGTAATGTGCAAGAAACCAATGACCACCATTTGGCAGATTCATCTACTACATCCAGTATTGATGATCCACAAAACAGGTTCTTTTTCATGTCCTTCTCTGTAAATCTCTTGTTAAATGCCTTAATTTTTTCAGTTGATCCATCTTTGTCGCAGTTCTCATTCTCGAGCATATAAGCTATGGTATAGCTTTTATATGTTTCTTGTAATATTTCTCATTATGTCCTTCTCTTTGCAGTGATCCAACAAATGCTGAAACTAACAGAGTATCAATAAACTCGGGTGAAGGAGTTACTTCGTTGTCGGTGCCATCTTCTAGGTATCAATCTGGCTAGAGAACAATGGCTTGTAACATTTCTCATTATATCCTTGTCTTTGCAGTGATCTAACAAATGCTGAAACCAATAGAGTACCAATAAACTCGGGTGAAGGAGTTACTTCGTTGTCGGTGCCATTTTCTAGGTATCAATCTGGCTAGAAAACAATGCCGTGTAACATTTCTCATTATATTCTTATCTTTGCAGTGATCTAACAAATGCTGAGACTAAGAAAGTGCCAGTAAGCTCGGGTGCAGCAGTTCCTTTGTTAGCCGTGCCATCCTCTAGGTATCCATCTGGCTAGAGAACAATGGCTTGTAACATTTCTCATTCCATCCTTATCTTTGCAGTGATCTAACAAATGCTGAAACCAATAGAGTACCATTAAGTTCGGGTGCAGCAGTTCCTTTGTTAGCCGTGCCATCTTCTAGGTATCAATCTGGCTAGAGAACGGTGCCTTGTAACATTTCTCATTATATCGTTGTCTTTGCAGTTATCTAACAAACGCGAAGACTAAGAAAGTGCCAGTAAGCTCGGGTGCAGCAGTTCCTTCGTTAGCCGTGCCATCTTCTAGGTTGATATCTGGAGAGAGAACAATGGCTGAAGTTGTGAAGATGAGTTTAGGTTTATTGAAAGAGAGTGTAACTAATGCTACTGTAAAGGATGATAGTCCCTTACATGAAAAGCCAGATGTTCCTGATTCATTCTCTAGCGCATCTATTGAGCCTGCTAGAAGCGATCAACTTCCAGAGTCTGCTTCGATATTCAACCAAAACTTGCGCGATGACTGTTATGGAGGCTTAAGGTTGTTTTTTGACGAAAACGATGAGATTTACCAACTGCATAGACGCTCTTTTGAGCACGATCGAAGTTAGTGAGATTCCTTCTTCTTATGTTTTTTAATTTTGTTTCTCAGTGTTGTTTCATGTTCCATTTGTACCTATGTCAGCCAAAGATACTTCAGCGTCTGTTGTCACCAGTTTACAGCAACTGTCTATAGAGAATCATGAATCAGCTAACGAGCCTCGGCGATTGAGGTTTGGTTCTGGGCTTTTTGGGTTACCCAGTGGTCACCCATCACAGACCTGGAACACAAGGTAAGCCATTTCTAATCTTTCTCCATTTATATGCTCTAGTGATCTCTTAAATGTTTTCACAGAGGTGATGAGATCTCTGAGGAGGAACAAGAACAACTATGGAGGGATGTTGCTAATGACCAAATGGCATATCAAATGGAAGTAATTGCTTCTCGGAATCACAATTCCTCCTCACACCAGCTTGAAACAGAACCTGTGCAGTATGAAACTCGTGAACCTGGTAGAGAAAATCAGCACAAGTCTTCATCTGCTACAGATTTCACATTTGACAATAGTCAGCTGTCGGAACCAAGTCTTCCGTTGCAGAATTTTAATAGCTTCCCTGCCGTTATGGTAATTAAAACGAAATCTTCTTTTTATTGTTGTTAATCAAACCAATACTCAATACTTGGCTTTGCCTTTCAATCAGACAGTACCTGCAACTACCTCACTTGGTCATAGGCCACCGATTTCCATGGCCGAGGTAAAGCATCAATCTTTCACCATCTTCTTTTATGGAACTTCAAATTTCAGCAGGGAATCAGAACCACTACTATATTTGAACCACAGAGGAATCGACAAGCCATGAACCACCACTACTCTCAGCCTCAACCGCCTAATGTTCCTTCAGGGCATTATTATGGTAATAAGATGAAGTCTCCAAAACAAAACGACAACTACAACGTGTTACCATCTGGATTTCAGCAACATCAGTCTCAAGCTTCAATGCATCCTCAGAACAGTAACAGTAATCTGCCTCAATCAGCAGTCGCTGATCTTGTTCCCTCAGCTACAAATTCGAGCAATCAGTTGCCATTGTTTCAGCATCAGGTGAAACCCCATCACATCTCTTTTAAGACCCAACTCGATGTACTTGGCATAACCGTAACGCTTGTGTGTGTGTGTGTGTGTTTTGATTTCAGAATATATATTCAAATGTGTGGCCGCCTGTGCAAGGAAACGATACTTACAGCTTATTTCCAGGCTATCAAAATCAGCAGTTGCCGAGTTTCCGACATAGCCAACAACAAGAACAAGAACAAGAACAGCAGCTTTATAGAGCGTTTGGCTATGGAAGCAACAACCCTTACTACGCATCTCCTGACCAACAAAACAAGAGAAGTAACCCATCTAACCAAACCCAGAAACGGTTTTGGCCAAGAAACAACCAATAATTAATCAATAGCTAAATATCCCTTTCTTTCAATAGATTCATTTTTCTACGTACTATATTAGCTACACTTTGTGTTGTTAATAATCCCTCATAGCCTTAGAAACTACATTCGACTTTTTTTTTTGTTAATAGTAATTGAGTTTAACTATTTTTTCATTCACTTGTTTTTCTGATGAATATTCTAGTGGAAATATTCCTTTTGATTGTTTCTCAGTATCCAAATGTCTCAAAATTAAATAAAAAGAAGAAAAATATGTAAGAAAATTCTCAAAATCTAACTTCCCTAAACACAACGTCATTTAGAAAACGACAAGTCGTGACACGTTTGTCATTCTCAGCTAGAATGAGACACAGTACCGTTGACAAACAGAGTTGACCCTTTCAATCATTCGATTTTATATGTATCTCACCCACCACAATGCATTAACAATTCTATATATATGACTAAATTGCACAAAATAATGATATTTATTCTCAATTGATATAATTTATCAGCAATTAATATAGGATTCATTGATCATGTAGTTTACAACTGTATACTTTTAAAGTTATAAACCAATTCCAATTTGAAGTCGCATTCATGTGACCTAATCATCTAACTAAGATATGAAAAGTTGTAAATATATCATCACTAGTTTTTAACAAAAGAAATATATATCGTCAGTAGGAATTAATCCTTTAACATTTAACAAAAAAAAGAATTAGTCCGTTATTAAAAGCCTTGTCTTTTATTTTGAAAATTTCCGTATTGTAATTTGAGCGGAAGTTACACTCTTTTTGTCCCCACACCAGTATCGGAAAACCACCCTGGTTTCTGGTTTTTCCGATTTCCCTGTTTAGCGGCGAAATACGCAGATGACCAACAACGGTAATGACGATAAGGATATTGATCATTTACTTCAATACTTGATTAGCCCTAGAGTTAACCCACCACCGCCTCTAATTCCATTACCGGAACGCAACGACGTCACGATTCCGATGCCAATGACTCCATCGGAATTGAAAAACCGATTGATCTTCGGCCCGTTCCCTCGCTCGCAACGAGATTCATCTCTTCTCATCGACGCGCTCTCTCAAAACTCTTCGCCGTCATCCTCCGCCACAACCTCATTCACCGATTCCTCAACCTTAGACCTCCTCCTCCAACCTCAGGAACCCAATTTACCCACGCGAAAACCCAGACGGACCCAATTCCACAGATGTAAAACAGCTCCTGCTATGGCTGCAATCAACGATCTAACACGTCCAGTAGATCAGAAAACAGAGCAATCAGATTCGAAATCAATTGTAAGAAAAGCTGTTGCTTTTCTCATTGTGTATCTCTCTTTAGGTGTGCTTATCTATTGGTTGAATCGAGATAGCTACACAGTGAATGACACTCATCCGGTTGTTGATGGTTTATACTTTTGTATTGTAACAATGTGCACCATTGGGTATGGAGACATCACACCGGATAGCTTCGTTACAAAGATGTTTTCGATATTGTTTGTGCTTGTTGGGTTTGGATTTATCGATATATTGCTTAGTGGGATGATTGCTTATGTTCTTGATCTTCAAGAAAACTATATGTTAGAAGCTGCAAGGAATGATAGCTTTGATGATCCAGAGAAAAAGAAATCTTATATAATCGATGTGAAGAAAGGGAGGATGAGGATAAGGTTGAAAGTTGGATTGGCATTGGGTGTTGTGATGCTATGCCTCGGGTTTGGAGTTTTGATTATGCAGTTCGTTGAGAAAATCGGATGGTTGGATTCGTTTTATTTCTCGGTTATGTCGGTTACTACAGTTGGGTATGGAGATCAGGCTTTTAAGACCTTGCCCGGTAGGTTTCTGATAGATTCGATGCTTTACATCCTCCCTTGCTGCACACTTATTCCAGGAAGAGAAACAAGAAACAGGGAAGTGACTGAGAGGAGAAACTAGAGAGCAAAAGGTCGGGTCTTTGGAGAGCATTGGGCCAAGGATTCAAAGGACCTCGTTATCAAGTAGTAAGTATAATAAAACCAATGTTATGGGCCTAGAGAGCACTAGGTCTATGTTAGTATGCTCTATAAGTAGAAGGAGAGAAATAGAGGAGGGGATCGAAAAATAGTAGGAAGAGGATTACAAATGGAGGGGAGAGACTCCTAAGAAAACCTTTCTCTCAAGCTTGTAATCGTTACTTTGAGCATTATTCAGCACTTTCTCAGTTATTTGGGTCTTATTTCGATTTCAGGTGTATCAACTTGGTATCAGAGCCGTAAGATCTTCTGGAAAATACAACCGGCAAGCCAAAACAGCAGGGAACATGCCACCTAAGAGGGACAATGTGGAGAAGGATACATGGGAGAAAGTCTTGGAGCATTTGCACCGTGGAGATGAGAGGATCACCACGTTGGAAATGTCCATGGAGGAGGTTCGAATACAGCTAGGCAAGCTGGATGTTCTGGAGAGGTTGGAGAAGAGGCTGGTGGAAGACGATCGAAGGGCAGCTGAAAAAGGAAAATCAGTGGAGGACCAAACTCAGGCATCGGGAATGGTCCTAAGCCCGGAGAGGAGTGGTCCATCGAGCAGTAGGCTTCCACCGGTGATGACTTCGAGGCAGAACAGTGAGGAGAGAGACAGGGAGGAGAAGACAGAGCCGTTGGTGCGCAAGCTGGAAATGCCGATTTTCTCCGGCGACAACGTCGAGCAGTGGGTCGTAAGGATGGAACAGTATTTTGAGTTGGGTCGATTTACCGAAGAAGACAAACTTCAGGCTGTGAAAATGGGTTTTGAAGATGATGCACTGATGTGGTATAGATGGGAGAGGGAAAGAACACCTTTCCAAAGCTGGACAGAGCTGAAAACGAGAATCACAGAAGGATTCTCAACCAACCAGACGAACCCATGTGAGAGATTAATGACAGTGAAACAGGAGGGCTCCGTCCGTGAATATAACAGGGAGTACATCACCCTTGCCTCCTCGAGCCGACACCTACCGGAGCAAGTTTTGGAGGCTGCGTATCTAATAGGTCTTCGGCCGGAGGTGAAAGTGAGGGTGAAACTTCATGAACCGAAAAACTTGGCGAAAATGATGTCGTTAGCTATTGGGGTGGAGGAATGTTTGATAATGGAAGATCGTACACCTGCAAAAAGTTGGGAGAGGAGAATCCCTTTCCGTAAATCAGGTGGAGAAGAAAAGCTCGAGGTGGCGCGTAGGGACCACTGGAGAAATCCAGGGGCAAATCCGTCATTTGTGAAGTTCACTAAATGGCCAGAGAAAAATACGACGTCGCTGGAGTTAAGTGGGAAAAATCCTAATTTTTCCACAAGGACTTCGACAAAAAAATCTTCTTACCGCCGTTTGACCACAAAAGAAGTGGAGGAGAGGAAGAAGAAAGGTTTGTGCTTCCGTTGCGATGAAAAGTACCACCGTGACCACCGCTGTCAGTTCCAGGCTCTGCAAGTGTATCAGATTCAAGAGGATGGGTCGGAGATACACATCGCGAACTTGGAGGAAGAAGGAACCGAAGCCGAGGGTGAAGAGCTGGCCGAAATGGCTGAGTTGTCTCTAAACTCGGTCGTAGGTCTCTCTTCCCCCAAAACTATGAAGGTGAAAGCTCGAGTCCAAGGAGAAGAGGTAGTTGCAATGATCGATTCCGGAGCTTCTCATAACTTCATCGCGGCAAACGTGGTAAAACGGCTTTCTCTGCCCACACATGACACGTTGAGCTATGGGGTAATTATGGGAACTGGTTTGGCTGTGAGAGGGGAGGGAATTTGCAAGGGGTTAAAGGTTCAGCTGCAGAATCTGGAAATTGAAACAGACTTTCTTCCCTTGGAATTAGGTAGTGCAGATTTGATCTTGGGTATGCAGTGGCTTGAGACTTTGGGGAATATGGAAGTGAACTGGAAATTGCAGGAGATGAGATTTAAATTGCAGGGAATCGCTGTTTGTCTGAAAGGGGATCCTAGCTTGTGCACGTCTGCTGTCTCGCTCAAATCATTATGGAAGGCGATAAGTAGGGGAGATGAAGGAGTGCTGGTGGAGTTTGGGGGAATTGAAATAGCACGAGAGGCGTTATTTCAGACAGAAACAGAGGGCGCAATGCGGCCAGTGGTGCAGCAGTTTGAGGAGGTGTTTGCGGAACCTAAAGGCCTCCCTCCTTCACGGGGAAGGGAACACGCGATCACCTTGCACGCTGATGCATCACCAGTCAATGTCAGGCCTTTCCGATACCCACATGCGCACAAAACAGAGATTGAACAGCAAGTTGCTAGCATGCTCGCAGCTGGGATTATTAGACCAAGCGCCAGCCCCTTCTCTAGCCCGGTTTTGCTTGTTAAAAAGAAAGATGGTAGTTGGAGATTTTGTGTGGATTACCGAGCTCTCAACAAAGCAACAGTTCCGGACAGCTACCCTATTCCGATGATAGACCAGCTGCTGGACGAGCTGCACGGAGCAGAGGTATTCTCTAAATTGGACTTAAAATCGGGATACCATCAGATTTTGGTGAAAGCCGAGGACGTGCCTAAGACGGCGTTTAGGACACACGACGGTCATTATGAGTTTCTGGTTATGCCGTTTGGGCTCACCAATGCCCCCGCAACATTCCAGTCTCTTATGAACGACGTATTCCGGCCACACTTGAGGAGGTTTGTATTGGTCTTTTTCGACGACATATTAGTCTACAGTCGCAATGTGGAAGATCATTGTGAGCATCTACATACGGTTTTGGGGATTTTGCACAAAAATCGGTTGTGCGCAAATCGTAAGAAGTGCTTGTTTGGATGTCTTGAACTGGAGTATCTTGGGCATATTATATCCGGCAAGGGCGTGGCAGCGGATCCGGAGAAAATCAGGGCAATGGTTACCTGGCCAACACCAAGAAATGTGAGGGATTTGCGGGGGTTTTTAGGCTTAACCGGATATTACCGGAGGTTTGTCAAAAACTATGGTACAATAGCTCGGGCTTTAACCGATCAGCTTCGCAAGGACCAATTTCAGTGGGATCAGGCAGCTAACACAGCTTTTGAATCACTTAAAACAGCAATGTCAACAGTTCCGGTTCTCACACTACCTGATTTTAACAAGGTTTTTGTGGTGGAATCAGACGCATCGGGTACGGGATTAGGGGCTGTTTTAATGCAGGAACACAGACCATTGGCATATTTTAGCAGGGTGCTTACTGATCGGGAGCGGCTAAGGTCAGTCTATGAAAGAGAACTCATGGCAGTGGTTTTTTCCATCCAAAAGTGGCGCCATTATTTAATGGGCAGGAGATTTATTGTTCGAACGGATCAACGCAGTCTTAAATTTCTCCTAGAACAACGGGAGGTGAATTTGGAATACCGGAAATGGTTGACCAAATTACTCGGGTTTGATTTTGAGATTCAGTTCAAACTGGGAATGGAGAACAAAGCGGCTGACGCATTGTCTCGTCAAGGAGCGACTCAATTATTGCTAGCTTTAACCGTTCCAGCGGTGCTACAGCTCGAGGATATCTATCTCGCAGTCGCTCAGGATGCAAAGCTCCAGGAGATCATCACCAACATTCGGACAGGTAACTTAGTTCCCCCTGGATTTTCCTTGGTTCAAGACAGGCTACTGTTCGAAGGACGCCTGGTATTACCAAGAGACTCACCGCTGATCCAGTTAATTTTGCGCGAGTTTCATGATGGAAAGATAGGGGGCCACGCCGGGGTTTTAAAAACACAAAAGCGGATTCACAGCCAATTCTTTTGGGAGGGAATGATGACAGACATTAGGCGCTATGTAGCCGCGTGTGCGGAATGTCAACGACAAAAGTACTCCACCCTCGCACCCGGTGGATTACTTCAGCCATTACCTATTCCAGGGCAGGTTTGGGAAGACATCTCCTTGGATTTCGTGGAGGGATTGCCAAAATCTAAAGGATTTACGGGGATTATGGTGGTAGTAGACAGATTAACAAAGTACGCCCATTTTATCGGAGTTAAACACCCATTCTCAGCAGCTGACATCGCAGAATTATTCATCAAAGAAGTGGTTAAGCTGCATGGTTTTCCTCGCACAATGGTCTCTGACCGCGACAAGGTTTTCCTCAGCCATTTCTGGAAGGAGCTATTCAAACAAGCTGGTACGGACTTGAGGTACAGCACCGCGTATCATCCTCAAACCGATGGTAATACGGAAGTGGTTAATAGGAGCTTGGAAACCTATCTGCGGTGTTTTTCTAGCGAACAACCTCATCGCTGGGCACATTTCCTACCTTGGGCAGAATTCTGGTACAATTCTTCTTACCATTCAGCCATACATACTACTCCATTTCAGGCTGTCTATGGTAGGGCTCCTCCAAGTTTGTTGAAGTACGAATCTGGGTCTACGACAAATGCGGCACTGGAACAATTACTCCAGGAGCGTGACAGTATGTTAGTGGTATTAAAGGAGCACCTTCATCGCGCCCAGCAAAGGATGAAAGCTCAGGCCGACACCCATCGCAGAGAGGTGACTTTTGAGGTCGGGGAGATGGCATTTTTGAAGTTCCGACCCTACAGGCAGAAATCTTTAGCTCGTCGCAGCAATGAGAAGTTATCTCCGCGTTACTATGGGCCTTTCCGGGTGGAGGAGAGGATTGGGGCAGTCGCCTATAGGCTTCGTCTTCCACCGGATGCCAAAATTCACAACACGTTTCATGTTTCTCAGCTGAAAAAGGTGATCGGAGACTTACCACCAGTGCTGGCATTACCAACTCAACTTCAGGCAGATGGAGAATTGCAGGTGGAGCCAGCAGCAATCCTTGAGAGCAGGAATCACCCTCGAACAGGCCATGAGGAGTTGCTAGTGCAGTGGAAGGACTTACCACCATATGAATGCTCGTGGGAACTCAAAGCAGCTATGGAAAGGAGTTTTCCAGGTTTCAACCTTGAGGACAAGGTTGGTTTTGAGGACCGGGGTATTGATAGATTCGATGCTTTACATCCTCCCTTGCTGCACACTTATTCCAGGAAGAGAAACAAGAAACAGGGAAGTGACTGAGAGGAGAAACTAGAGAGCAAAAGGTCGGGTCTTTGGAGAGCATTGGGCCAAGGATTCAAAGGACCTCGTTATCAAGTAGTAAGTATAATAAAACCAATGTTATGGGCCTAGAGAGCACTAGGTCTATGTTAGTATGCTCTATAAGTAGAAGGAGAGAAATAGAGGAGGGGATCGAAAAATAGTAGGAAGAGGATTACAAATGGAGGGGAGAGACTCCTAAGAAAACCTTTCTCTCAAGCTTGTAATCGTTACTTTGAGCATTATTCAGCACTTTCTCAGTTATTTGGGTCTTATTTCGATTTCAGGTGTATCAGTTTCTTGCTGCTATATGGTTGCTTATTTCTACTTTAGCTGTTGCTCGAGCGTTTTTGTATTTGGCTGAAGCAAGAGTGGATAAGAGGAACAGAGAGCGAGCTAAGAGAGTGCTTGATGAAAACATGTCTGTCTCTCAGTTCTTTGCTGCAGATATCGACCACAATGGCTGCGTTAGGTACTCGCCTGCTTCGTTTTTCTTATCAATTTCTATGGTTTTCTTCTCCATTTACTTGTATGATTGATCCCCTGAGGATGCATTAGTTCTTTGATACTAATTAGAACTAAAGTTTTATTCTTGTCTGCATCATCAAGTCTTCATATAAGCTTCTTTTTTTTGCAGTAAAGCGGAGTTTGTAATATACAAACTAAAGAAGATGGAGAAATTAACTGACAAGGACATTAAACCGATTGCTGACCAGTTTGACAAGCTTGACCGAACCAATAGTGGAAGGATCACTCTTTTAGATCTCTTGGAAACCAGCACCAACGATTTGTCCACTGCAACTTTGGTTTAGGAACCCACTTTACAACATGATTAAAGATGACAATGAAAAAATCCCTGGTTTCCGGTTTACACGAACTGGTTAAAATGGTTTTACTTGGTCTTTTCTTATAGACACCTAGGATGATAACGATGGGATGAACAAATTTGATCTTTGGGTTTTCTTGACCGGTTTGATGTCATACTTAGTTGGTTTATGCCATCAGTTGATCAAGTGTGTATATTATTAATATTCTGAATGATACCTTTTGTTCTGGTTTGGAGTAATTCACTTGTGTTGAAAATGTTAATGTAAAGATTTGATATTTTTCAACTATGCTGCACCAAAACTGTCCCCACCATGACTAAGGTCATTAATTTCGTTCTCAATTTCTCATATATTAAAATATCACAATCATTTAGCAATTAGCATTTCGTATATTTTAATAATTTCTAATAATAGTCATTATGTTTTCTCAATTACTCTCGTATGACAACTGTATGTTCAATCAAAAGTAGTGAAGGAAAATTCCTACTCAAGAACAAAAATATTGAAGATGTTTGGTGCATCCGTACATATTCCACAAATTTGGTCATATATTTCAACAACTTTCATGTTATTTGAGTGTATTTTTTATTTACAAAAAGAAAAGTTGACTGATTAAATTTGGTTAATTTTAAACTGAAATATAAAAGAAAATGTACCAAACCCATTTTGGAATAAATAGAACTAGGACTCGACTAATAGAATAATCGACAAGTTTATAAATAAACTATTACATACACAAAAACACACACACACACATACATCTATCTCGATATTTTTTGTATTCTGTTAACTCACAAACCATTTAAATAGGTTTTAAAAACTATACATGTGCAAAATCAGTATCTGTTCACTTCTCGTTGTCACTTTCGTTTATTCATCATCAAATCTTTCTTTTCAAATTTTCATATTTGTCATGTTCGTTTTTCTACCGCATCGTCTACGGCAGCGATGTGTGCTTAAACGCTGCGATTATACGTTGCACTATTGTTTTTCGTTTGATAATCGCATATTATCACCGTAGGTTTTATCGTAATTTTTGATTGCAAACAATACAATTTCGTATCGGTTAAAATTTTTTATTACAATTTTCTGTGGTCAACCGAAACGTTTGACCGCACAAATCTACGGCAGTCAAACAAACAACGTTTGATCGAATGACGTAGCCGCAACTTCCTACGGCTACAAAACAAACAACTCTATTGTTATCTTCTTACATTTTTCATCGATTAACCTGTTTTAGCGAAATCACTCCATAAAATATCAAAAGTATTATATTTCTCTGACCGTATTCTCATTTTTAATTATTTAATGGTCATTTTACATGCTTGAGGAAAGTGCTAAATAGATTGTTGCAGCGTGATGACGTTGGTGATCCGTCAGCATTTGAATCATATTTTCCTATACCTAAACTATCAAATGGTTTATATAATTCCTGACTAATGTTTTTATTTACTTATACAAACTTTAAAACATTACATGGTTATGGTTATGCATTCAAAGTTTCAAAATATATTCTAGCTATCCATACCAACAATGCGTAATGGATAGTAATATAAATGATAAACAAAAAAATCATGTTGAAAACTTTACTGGGGTCGTTTTGATAGAGTTTGTAAATTAGAATGATAAATCCTGAATTTACATAAATATAAGATTTGATCCGAGAAACTTTTATAACGTATGATATTTATTAGGGTAAAGGAACAAATGCACCAGTCAAACACGTGCCAGGTCATGTATCGGTTCCGGTCAAATGCCGGTGCCAATAATTAACACGTGCCATCCTGATAACCTCACAGGTTTCGCCTTTGATATCTTTCATCGGTTGAAGTTTGGACTTGGCTCTTCCTTTTTCATACAAAGGTGACCGGAGACTGACTGTTACCAGTTAACCATTAGTCACCGCTGAATATTGTTCACACAAAGATGTTGTCTTACTTTAAGGCCCCAAAAAGAAATGTACCTCAAATTAGTAGTCCAAAATTTCATGAATTTAGAGAGCTTAAGAAGTGTATTTAATGTTAATAGTTTAATTTATTTCATGTCATCATGTTCACATTCTGAATTTAAGAAACAATTCAAGCCAAGTAATATTTCCTTTAAAAAAAGTAATGTTCCTTACTCGAGCGACATATTTTATAACTCTCCATTAGGGAGGTAAAATGCTTTTCATCAACTCAACTTTATAAAAAATTCGTTTTTAATAGTGACAAAAAAATCGTTTTTAATGCTAAAATGGTCATTCAAACCCCAAGCTTTTATTCATTCACACCCTATTACTATGTTCATTCAACTTTAGATTTTTTTTAACTATTTGTCTTTTCTAAAAAGTCGTATTATAAAACGCCAACTTACTATATTTATTCAGCAGGAAATATTAAATAATATATATTTTTCAAAAGGCATAAATACGAGGAGACCCAAAAGTCTTAAACACCAAATTTGGTCCGACTAGAAAAATATAAACGTAAAAAAGTTCGTCTTTCTTTTTTTTTCTTCTTCTTCTTCAAAGCTCCTCTCTTTGTTTTTTTTCTAATTTGTGTTTGGTTTGAAATTCCTCATTTGATTCTTCAATATGTCTAATGAAACCGAAGATCATAACAATTATTACTACACTTCCTCGTCTAATCATTACAACAACAACATCAACAACAATCTCCCTTACGTTTCCGGTCCACATGCATCTACTTATAATGCAAACATGATCTCAGCACAAAACGGCTCTAATCTACACTCGATTTCTCAAGGAGGGTGCGAATTCGGTTTTGAGCTCTCTTCATCTTCGACCGAGTTTTTAAAGTATTCAATCGATCAAGAAAGCTTTTTAAATAATTATAATAATAGTCACAAGAATCTTGAAGTTGTCGGTGGTGGTGGTGCAAATGAAATTAGGGTTTCTGCATCTCCTCCTTACAGTAAGGTTGATCAGGGATCCGGCGAAGATTCCGGCAGGAACCCGAGGAAAAGAGAAGCTAGCGATGGAGGACTAGAAGACGATCATCGTTCTCAGAAAGTGTAAGTTTCATTCGTGGTTTTACTAACTAACGAAACTCTTATTTAGATTCATGATAGAAATCTTTAGAGTTCACATGGATCATAACTAATTTAATCAAACGATTTTTTTTTAAAAAATACTTAATTAGAAAAATATTATTTTCTGTAGTCAAACACAAACGCGCATTTCTTGGTTTTCAGTTTCATGGCCAAAATCACGAATTGTATTCTTGGAAATGATTTATTTTCCAACTAACAAGAAATATAAAAAATAGAGTAATTTAGAATGTTTTTATACCACTGGCATACAGATCATCTGAACATCAAAGAATGACAATTTTTCAGAGTACTTTAGGGATTTTATTTTGATGAAATTTACTTGTGAAAATGTAGTTTAAATCAACATGTTAGGTAGAATGCTAGTTCCAGATTTGAAAGAAGGATAAACAAAAATTATTTCGAACATAAAAGCTTAAATAGTCATTTCTCTGTAATGCATTTACAATTTAATAATAATTTAAAAATTAAAAATTTCAGCCCCCATTAATGCATGTATTACTTGTATTCCTAACAATCACTTTGTGATTAACGTTATTATCTATATATATAATTCAAAGTCAAATTTATGGTACGGTGTCATTAACTACAAATTGTCGAATCTAAAAAAGCACAAATTTAATTAATTGAGTTTCATATGGTTAAGAGGTAAAACAAAGAAGAAAGAGGAGAAAAAGCAAAAAGAGCCACGAGTCTCTTTCATGACTAAGACCGAAGTTGATCATCTCGAAGATGGCTATCGTTGGAGAAAGTATGGTCAAAAGGCAGTCAAAAACAGTCCTTATCCGAGGTTATTTAATACGTTATATACAAGAACGGAATATATATAAATATAGTAAATTAGTAAAATGTTGAAAAATTGTAGTTTTAGTTTAGCTTTTGCTTATAATTTTAAATAATTATTTTCCCACTCATTATTTAAAAAAAAAAAGATTTTGATATTCTATATATGAATAAGAAAGTTTGTTTTGTTTTCTAACGTTACTTTATTTATCTGTTAAACCAACTTTAATTTAATTTAATCACTTTCATCAAACTTTCAGTCATTTTTTGAAGTAGAGAAGTATGGCTAATTTCAAAAATATTATTCAAAAATATATGGTCAATTTCTTTGAGAAAATTTTGCTGTATTTTGCCACGACGTCTTTTCATGTTCTTAACTCATTTTCTTCTATACGTTATTGGGTTTTTCTTAGTTTTTAAAATATAAAAATATTCGGAGAGTGTTTGAAAAGTCCATTTGGATTATAATAATTAACAAAAAAATTAATTTTGTAACCGACATTATAAATCATATACTAAAACAATAGTATATGTTAAATTACGAGAACAGGAGTTACTATAAATGCACGACACAGAAGTGCAACGTGAAGAAGAGAGTGGAAAGATCTTACCAAGATCCAACGAACGTTATCACAACCTACGAAAGTCAACACAACCATCCAATTCCGACCATTCGCCGCACAGGAATGTTCTCTGGATCCATCGCATCTGATTATAACTCATCGTCACCTCCAATGTTCTCCGATGTCATCATCAATGCTCCGAAAAGCTTCTCACATGATAATCTCTTCCGTGCGCCATACGCTAATGTGAATGCAAACCCAAATTATCATCAACAAGAAAACCAAGAATTTCACCATGAGAGTGACTATGAGCTTTTGAAGGAGATGTTTCCTTCGGTTTTCTTCAAACAAGAGCCTTGAACACAGGGAGAAAAGCAAAGAGCCTTGATGATAAAGTTATGACATTATATGGAAACTATTCTGATGCATAATAAGTCATGGTGTTATTTATTTTTATATGTATATATATATATGTTGTGACTATACGATATATATATATACATAATGTTGAATTGTTAGGTAAAGGTTATGGAGTCTCTTCAAGTTATTAAAGTAGTTTTTGGAGTAATATTGTTTTATATTATATACAATCAAAGATCCTTGATGCCTCATGGGTCTCTTTTTCGTTACTTGCTTTACATATTAACTAATGAGAAAAAGGACATGTTTCATATCGAACATAGTCCAATATTCTGTCCCTTGATCAATTCAAATCCGGAAGATTAGACAAATGGTCAAATATATAAATTGATATCATAACTTGGATTCAGAAAAGATGCACCTACAGAAATGGATATGGAATACAAGTTCATTCTCAAATTGATCTTGCGATTAAAGGTGTCAGTGTCTTGTCTTGAAAGTCAACTTGACCGTGGAAAATGTTATGTGAAAAATTTCGTTAGTGATTACAGCAATACAAGATATGTGTTACATATTGTTGAAGGGGTCAAGGGTTTGTGAATTTATGTTTAGTTTGAGGGAAGTATTGTTGAGATATCAATCCGAATCTCACATTGGAATAGTAAACAAACATGGATTAATATATAACTTAAATCCATTTCTAATTACTATGACACATTTTGGGAAGAATGACCTAAAAATCTGTGCGAGATTGGCTAATTGGCCAAAAAGCGGACATTCATAGTAAAAGCTGACAATATCATACTAAAAAGTGTAGTTGGAAGTGGTTGTATTTTTACTAGAAAGTATATTTTCATACGTCTTCATGTAAACTGTCGGATTTCCGTTGATTATAGATATTTAGAATTTTACACCACTAATTTTTTTTTGATAAATACTAATAAATTGGATAGAGAACTTTTACTGACAAATTATCGATCACCAATAATAATCGCATAATAAATTGAATATTATCCATCAAAAATACTCATCGAAATTCTACGTGAGAATCTTTAATATATTATTTGAGAAATATTTTATAAAAATAACTTTATCTAACGTATTATTAACAAAAAATATCATGATGACGTGTCGTCATCACCATAAATTTTAAATAAACATATAAATGAATTTAATTTACTATAATAATTACAATATATACCATTGTTATTAATTTAGTTATATTATCAATATATTTTATTAAACTAACCAAAAATATTATTAAATTCTTAAAAATAATTATTTTTCTTTTTTAGTGTATATATACAAAAATTAATATTAAAAATAATTTTAAATAAAAATTAAATTTATATAAATATTTAATTTACATTTACTAATAAATAATATTATATAATTTGTGAATATATTTTTTCATGTCGTGAGTATAAATCTAGTTCAACATCAAAGAAAAAACAGTATTATTTTTAGGATTTCAATGAATTCCAATGAATAACAAAGTATTAGGACAAAAAGGAAAAAAAAACCAAAAAGACTTAGATAAATTTTAATTTAAAAGTTTTAAATTAAGATAGTATCCGTAAAATCCTTTCCAATCACTATGTAACTTTTGAAAATAATAATTAATGGATTTTAACTTCCGGATATTACTTCGCGATATATATATATATATATATATATATATATATATAAAGATGTTACATAGTATTGACAGCTAAATTGTGACATAACCTTTATAATAATAATTATATTATTATTTTGTGATGATTTATGTGCTAAACAAAAGTAATTTTTATTTTGATATAAAACTAAACCGATTGCCAATTAAACTATAAAACCGAATTGAAATATCAGTTCTCTAAACAATTAATCTAGGTAAACTTCATATCCTTTCCCTAATTGAATGTAATAATTGAAATATTATCCTGGTTAAAAAATGGGAAAACACCAACGGCGGTATTTATCACTTCAAACAACAAATATCCATGAAATAATACAAATAGACAAAATGGATTGGACACCACATGACGCTACTAAGTAAATTTGAACCGAACAATTAGTCATAAGCAAATTCAAAGTAAAGTAACCATGACCGGATAGTTGTGTCACAACTCAAATTCAAATGTGTATATTGTTGACACAAATATAAAAAAAAATATTTGAATTACTCATTGGCAAAAAGAAGAAATTCCATATTCTCTCTCTAACTGAATTTAGGTTTTAAGATTATTTTGGGATTTAAAAATAAAAATACCCTAAAATATCATTATTTTTTTAAAGAAAATTCCAAAATACCTTCACTATTTTTTTTAAAAAAAAATGAGAATCATTGTATGACAAAATATTTTACCCAAATTAAGCTATAAAATAATTTAAATATTGTTTTCAGTTCTTTAATTTAAATTTAAATTTAGATTTTTTGCGTTATAAAATTTATAGTATTTCAAAACGAAATAAGTAAATACGATATATGTAGAATTATTTTTATAAATATAGTATTTCTGAAAACTACTTTAAAAAAAACACAATACAACCAAACACTAACGGCCGTTAACGATTCTATACGTCGATTATTTAGAAGAAAAATTCTTTAATAGTGAAAGTTTTGAATTAGTTAATATATTTTTGGTTAAAAATTTCTAGTCAATTTTTCTCTATTATAATTTTTTTTTGCAA
This sequence comes from Pugionium dolabratum, assembly GCA_018901945.1. Classification (NCBI taxonomy): domain Eukaryota; kingdom Viridiplantae; phylum Streptophyta; class Magnoliopsida; order Brassicales; family Brassicaceae; genus Pugionium; species Pugionium dolabratum. Next base: position 743,902 of record JAEVFF010000310.1, read on the forward strand.
TATTGTATTTATATGTCGTGGCTTATCCACATATTCGACGTGCGTCAATTTCATAAAAGATAAAAAACTACGTATATAGAATGAAATCTAGAGGTGAAAAATAAATCTTATAGTAATACAATATTCATATTTTTCAATATGTATTAAATATTAAGATAAGTATTAAACATTATTATTTTATTTAGTTTTGATGTTATTCAGCCATATATTATTAGTTATCTAAAACAACAAATGTTTAGTAAAATACCTTAGAAAAAGTAAATTTCAAAAATGTTTGTTGGAAAAATATGTCAATGTAGATAATACAATAGGTTAGTGCATTTAACCTATTTGACCCAATCTATCTATAAAATGGAATAGACTAATAACAACTAATACAACAAGAAAGAAAGAAAAAAGAGAGAAAGAGAGATCTAGAGAGATGGGTGGTAGAAAGATTAAGGTGATATACATTATTGAAAGATCTTCAGCCTCAGTGAGGCAAGACAGGATGCTCAAGTTTCAAGCCAAACTAGATCGTCTCTTGGAACGAGAGAAAGAGCGTGAGAAGGCAAATGTTCTTCTTTTTATTTGTTATATCAACAAACTTATTTATAATTATAAGCATAAAAGAAAATCCAACGAGGTGATTTGGTTTAATGAATTCTAGGTTTTGAAGAAGAGGCTACAAGAGATCTTTGAAAAAAACAATATCAAGGAGATGAAATATTTAAATTTTGAGGAGTTAGTTGCTTTCAAAGAAAAGCTCGAAATTCTTGCTGATAAAGTCAGGGAGAGTAAACGTAAGCTGATGGAGTCTTCATCGTCTCTTGTTGATGATCTCAAAGAATAATTAATTAAGAGGATGAAGAAGAAGAAGAAGAAGAAGAAGGAAAAGTTTATCATATAAGATCGATCGTTGTTTGTTTTTTCCTTCAAAATTTTTATGTTATCATCATTTCGTTTTGTTGTAATAATTGAAGGAAGACGTTTGTCGTTTACCCTTTTGTCTTTTTAATCTGATTTTCATAATGAATTTAAGTTTTGTTTAAATAATTTACAATATGTGAGATCATGTTTCATGTTCATTGAAATTTGGCATAAAGGGAGAACTAAGTTTACGTTTGGGTTATAATGTCTTTGTGAAGATGGATTTTATCATGTGGCATCTCTTTTCCATATATTTCTGTAAATCGAATAGGTCTGAATAACCATTTCTTCACCAAATGATCTACATAGGAAAATTAATCTCATGCTCGTATATATATTTTTTACAAAATGGCTATCACAAATATTTAATTAAACAACTTAAAATCAAAGAAAATAAAATTAATATAAAAAATTATAGTTTTTTAGATCCGATTGAAAATTTGGTCACTCGAGTTGAATAATATACTTATCAATAATAAAACAAAACAAAAAACCGGATATGAAAATTACGATTCAAAAAATGATAAACGAATTAAATAAATTTGTGAAGGCGAGATTTGATATTTTTATTTAATAAATTAAATTTTTCACAGTGTGGCAGTTTAACAAGATTACATATTCCAAAATAGAGCCGCGATGAAACTGTAGTTAAATCATATTTTTTAATAACTTATTATATACAATTTGGACTAAACCTTCTTATAATAAAAAGAAAGTTCCTTATATAATTGGTACAATTGCTTTGATTTAAAAGTAATAGTTTAAAATAGCATATTTTAAGTTTTTTTTTCAAAATTTAGCATTTTATACTTAAAATTACAAAAATGGCACAAATTATTTTATGAAAATACATATTTATCATAAATAAACTACAAATAACTAAAATATTATATTTAGATTCTTTTTTCAATTTAATATTTAATTTTTCCTTATTAAAAATAAGTTTTAAAGCATTTTAATATTAAATTTATGTTATTTTTAAAATTTTTGACTAATGATGTTATATTTGAAAGAAAAACTTAAAAAATATTATTTTTATCAATTGTTTTTACTTTAATTTCTGATATTTTTTGAAACAGGATAGTTTATATTTAAATATATGAATATATATATATATTATATATAATTTTTGTCAACAACTTACTATGGGGATTAAAACAAAAAATACTTAGTATGAGGACACACGGTGGGATTTCTCGGATCCAATTTCGTGTCATAATGATTAAAATTGCTAAATTATTTAAATTTCATTTTTATAAATTTTGATAATATTTTTTTTTAAATTGAAAACATCAAATAAGATAAGTTATATGTATCTTTTTGTTTCAACAAACAAATTCAACATAAAATTTTACACAAATTATTTCAAAAATTTTATTAGCAAAAAAAATTCTAGAAAAATATCGTTATAATTTTTTTTTGTTATCTGTATCATAACGACTCGATCTAGTATTTAAGTACATTTCTATAAAAAGATAAAATCAAACTATATACTTCTAAAATAAATATAGATGTGATGTTATAGATTTATTATAATTTATGATTGGAACAACAATGACTATAACATTACCATAAACCATTTAATTATATTTGAATCCAAAACATAAATCCATTTCACGGTATTTTGTTGGGTAGTAGGACAAGATCGAGAAAATATGTCTCAATTTCTATTTACTCTTCTTCTTCTTTTGTTATTGCTCTCTTCCATTTGTGGAGCTATTTTGTGAATTAGATGAAATTCATTAAGTTATCTCAATTCATTTTGATGTTTTTTTACCTCAAAATTTGTTGATATTATATCCTTTTTTATGTGTTTTTTACTGAAATCCATACCTTTTCTCAATTAGGATACTCCTGCTTACATACAGTGTATACTCATAACTTTATGTACTTTTCTTTTTATCTAATCAATCCTTAACTAAAAAAGTTAAAAAAACTTTATTTAAAAATGCACTATGCATATATAAACGTCTCATATGCACTTACCATATATATGAAGACTAGATTCATACCCACGCCAGAAAAAATATTCGTAAATTATATTTTATTAGTAAATATAAATTAAATATTTATATAATTTTAACTTTTATTTAAAATTAATTTTAACATAAATTTTTGTATATACAAACTAAAAAAAAAAGAATTTTTATTATGAATTTAATAGTATTTTTTTGTCAGTTTAATAAAATATATTACTTATATAACCAAATTAATAACAATGATATATTTGTAATTATTCTAATAAGTTAAAATTATTTATATATTTATTTGAAATTTACTTTAGTGATGACATTTCATCATGATATTTCTGTTAATAACACGTCAGAGTAAAATTATTTTATTAAAATATTTCTCAAATAATGTATTAGGGATTATGGTAGTAACTTAAATCTATTTATATTTATTTGAAATTATTTATAAATTAACATATAAAAAATTTAAAGAAATAAAATTATTGTTTTTACAAATGTAACATTATTTTTTGGTTAGTTGAATAAATTATATTTATTCTCTAACCAAATTAATATTAGTGGTATGTATTGTAATTATTCTAGTAAGTTAAACCCTTTTATATATTTAAGCTGAAACTCGTTGTGGTGTTGACACGTCAGCATGGTATTTTTGTTATTAACACGTAAAGGTAAGGTTACTTTGTTAAAAAGTTTCCCAAATAATATATTAGGGATGTGATCAGAAAAATTCCTTTAGTAATTGCTGACGTAACATATGACGTGAACGAATCTGACGTCACATATGACGTGAATGAATCTTACGTCACATATTACGTGAACGAATCTGACGTCACATATGACATGAACGAATTGAGTGACATGATATGGATTGTGCAGTAAAACAACGTCGCTTTAGTCGTTTCATTTTTCATAACACATGATTCTCCTATTTTCTTCATTCTTCAATTGCGATTAGGCTTTGTTATTAAAGATTTTTCAAAAACGAAGCATTTCCAAAATTGACTTAACTCTTCATTTGTTGATTTTGGAAAGGTTTCGTTGTCGAAAAATCTCCAACACCAAACCCTACTCGTGATTGAGAAAGGAGAGATAACATGTATTATGATAAACAACGTAGTTTTGATCGATTAAATCGACTAAAACGATGTCGTTTCACTGTACACACTGCCATGTCATCTAGTTTTATGACACGTCAGTTATTATTAACGAAAATCGGATTCAGTTAACACAAATATTGAAAAATGCACAAATTTGTTAAGTTGATATTAAATTTGAATTATTAAATATAAATGTTGAAATCTTCATTGCGATTTTATAATTGTATAAAAACGCATGATAAAAATTATGAAACTGATTCTTTTTTGGATAAACATATGTGAGAATAAAAATAGACATTTTCTTGAAAAAACAGCTGCACATGAGATTATTGTTCATGATCGACACATTTTTTTAAAGCCGAAAAAATGTAGTTTTTATTATTTTAAAGTTAAAGTTATTATTTTAGATTTAAAAATGTTTACAATTAATGAACTAAATCAAATAGTCACAACGATAACTCTATCATTCACCCGCCCGCGTAACAAAATTATCATATTATTGTTGTGAAGTGTTATTTCAGTTCACTGATTTGGTTAAGATTAAAAGATTAACCAAACATCAATTCATTCCATAGGTCGTTCACTAATGGTTCAAGTTGCTGGTTTCAATTTTGCTCCAATTTCTTAATTTAAAACAAACCTTTAAAAATTGTTTTTTGAAAACAAATTGGTACCAAAAAATAAATAGTTAGAATGAAAAAAAAAGAACTGAAACCCAAATCGAATCCATGCATGTTTATCAAATCCAAAATCAAACTGAATTTTATAATAACATAAACGAATGTGAGACAAAATTGTACAGAAAAAGCTGACTCAAATCGAAACCAAACATAAATTTTGTGCAAATGTATCGAATTAACAAAATAACCAAACTGCAATGAAATTGATATCTTTTAATTAATTAAATTTATACAAATTAATTTGATACTTATGAATTGTTTTCATTTTGTAATTGTTTGGACAGTAGACCGAAACTGTAAAATATTTTAAATCATATAAAATATTATAAAAATATATAATTTTATTTTGTTTTAAAACGAAATCGAATAATATATACATCTATATATAGGAGTAGATAATGATGTATCCAATCAAAATTATTTGGAAAAAAAAAAACAGAGTGCTCCCACCTCAGGACACCTTTGTTGAACTTTAGAAACTGGAAACGCGTTTCAATTCTAACGACCCTTCATTACCAAAATACCCTTAACCTCAGGTTTTATAAAAACTCTTCCTTCGTCTGCGATGACTTATCGATCAGGAACAAAACACAACCCTAATTATATTCTTATATTCGATTTCCAAGGAGCTCAATGCGAAAAGGGAGATTCTCCATATGGAAGTCTACGAAAGAAAGGACGAGATTGAAGTTCTTGGGACTTGGAGGGCTAAAATGGAAGAGATTGAATCTGAAGATGTCGTTTTTTGAAAGTTTGAGATTCAGAATCATGTCTGTCATCGAAGCAATGGTTTTGGTCTCAAAGCTTGCTTTCTTCTTTCTTTGTTGCGGTTGCAAATTCTAACATCTTTTTCGGTCAATTCTGTATTTTTTCTGTTTATATACTTATATATATAAAACCTGATGTTTTTATTGGGCCAACATAAAATTGTTTCATTTTTATTCTTTCAACTCAATATGAATAGTGAATAATCTGCAAGCGTGGTATTGTTTTTAATAGAGCAAAAAACTAATAAATACAGAATTTTCTGAAGTGGTTTTGAATTTTCTTTTCTAGCAAATTAATTTATTTATGTTCGTCCAGATTCGTGTGTCCCAAGTAAAGGCATTTTGTGTTCTATAGATTTCGACAAAACTATAGGATTTCTAGATATTCTTGAAACTAAAATTTGCAGTATACCTTATAAATAGGATGATCACGCCATTAGTTATATATGGAGAGTGCATTTGTCATAATATTTCTGGATAAACATGTAGAAAGAGAAAGTTGAAAAAAAAGAGGGTCATCTGCTTAATTCATAGCTTTTTATGAAATTATTTTTGATATTATTCAACTGTTCCAAATTGAAAATATTTTACGTTGCCTTCCATGTAGATTATCAATCAAATAGGAAAAGATGCGAAGACTAAACCAATTGTGATCAATGAATATTTTCAGGCGATTCTTAGAATTTATGTATGAAAAATTAAAACAGTAAGTTCAACCAAATGTTATTATATGCAAAGTTCAAACTACTTAAGTTATAGTTTTCATCATGTGGCCAACTGAATCGCAATAGTTTTAGAAACGGTCAAAGTCTAGTTTGCCAGCAGTTCACAAGTTGAGTCAATGTATTGTGGAATTATGGACTGGATATTTTGAATCAGTCAACAAAGACATTGCAGGTTTGGACAAACACCGTTCGAGTTTCTAGAACGTCTAAATATGTATATGTCATCCAAGGCTATTGCACATTTTTACTCGAACTAGAACCTCTCTCGTAAAAATCCGGATTAAAATTTCTTTAGTAATTTTTTTTGTCTATCTGTTACGAATTATTTTATTTTAAAATGAAGTACAAACCCTAAAATAACATGTTGAATGGAAATATCAGAAAACTTAAACAAATCTGTTAATATTGAATGGATTCAATTCCATCAACTACACAAATTGATGCAGATAAATTTTTTTTATCTGTATTTTTTGGATATTCCTCTAATTATATAAATTATATTTTTTCTTGCATAAATTTTATAAATTATTATAATTACAAACTTCTGTTAATATTTATATGTTAAATCGTTATTAAATTTTGTTTCAATTCGAAAATCTGATTTTATCTTCAAATTAAATCCAAGTTAAAACTTGCTTTTTTTCTTTTTCTTTTTCTACACTATCAAATACATGAAATTTTATAAATGATTAACAAACAAATGTGTTTATTGTAATTAACGAGAGTAGTTATTACCGTCTATTACTACTTTTCAAAACCTAAATAATTTTTTTTTAAATATAGCAACACATCTTATTATTGATAAGTTTCTGATCATAGGCCAATTTTTCAATTTTTTTAAAGGAAGGAGAGAGTTTATTTTCCCTAAATAACTATTAACTAGATTCATACCCACACATTTTATTAACAACAAAAAAAATTCATAAATTATGTTTTATTAGTAAATATAAATTAAATATTTATATAATTTTAACTTTTATTTAAAATTACTTTTAACATTAATTTTTATATATACAAATTAAGAAGAAAAAATTTATTATTTTTACGAATTTAATAGTATTTTTGGTTAGTTTAGTAAGATATATTAATTTTCTAATCAAATTAATAACAATGACATATATTGTAATTATTCGAATAAGTTAAGCTCATTTATATATTTATTTAAAATTTACTGTACTGATGACATGTTAGTATAATATTTCTGTTAATAATACGTCAGAGTAAGGTTATTTTCTTAAAATATTTCTCAGATAATATATTAAGGATTATAATAGTAATTTAAATATATTTATATTTATTTGAAATTATTTATAAATTAATGTATAAAATTTTTTAAAAAATAAAAACTATTGTTTTTGTAAATATAATAGTATTTTTTGGTTAGTTGAATAAATTATATTTATTCTCTAACTAAATTAATATCAATAGTATATATTATAATTATTATAATAAGTTAAATCTTTTTATATATTTAAGGTAAAACTCGATGTGGTGTTGATACGTTACTTTGTTATTAAACATTTTGTTATTAACGCGTTATGTTAAAATTATTTTGTTAAAAATTTTTCCAAATAATATATTAGGAATATAGAATCCGCTTATTCTATTTGGTCACTGCACCATAAGTAAACGGCAAAGCAGATTTAACACAAATTTTACTTAAACAAACAATGATATGAGTTAAGGAATGAGACAGACATTTCTCAATCTTATTTTGCATGTATGAGATGGTTGACAAATAGGAAAACAAGATATTTGGAGAGCTAGAAAATATAACACGTCCAGAATTAATAACATCTCTGTAAAATGACAAATTTTGTAACGTCTTAACTGATAATGTACGTGGATCTACTATATATATATACATAATATATACTTTTTCGACAGTCTATTCGTTATTTCATATTGTCGATACGCCTCAAAAATGGTAGACATTTTTGTATAAAAAAAGAAATTCACGTGTAAACAATTACTTGTTTGAATGTCAACGTATCATTGACACCATTCCTATAAAGATTGCTTTTTGTTTTAGAAGACTTTTTTGATAAAGACGAATAGAACTTAGGGGCGTTGAACAACTTAATTACACCAGCTTTCTACTTACAACTTTCATTATTGTCCTTGCCATTTAAGGTTAATTAATGCCCCCACGTGAATATTCATTGGTTCACCAACCTTACCCATCTCAAATATTTTGTTTATATGTTTTCAACTTTATAAATAATTATATATTTCTTAAATCAAAGGATAATAATATATTTGAAAAATTCACGCCCAAATTTGAAATATCTTATTTTACAAGAGGCAAAATCTGGGAGAATAGAACTATGAAGCTGAAAGTGAACAGTTGTAAGCATTTACGGGATTTTAGATAAATTGAGCCAAGTGGTTGTTCACTTTTTTTCCTTTTCCTCTGAGTTATCACTGATTTTGAACACGAGAGTTCGGAATATAGTGAGATAAATAGGAGAATGGGTTCGTTATGATAAAATGAAATGTTTGTGAAGAGATATATATAGATACAAAAGTTGTATTTTTTTTCTTTTGTGAGTATTATCATCCCATTCGAATAAAATATGTACTATCTAGTAATAAATAGTCTGATTAAGACAATTATTTCATAAATATCGGAATAATTAAAGACAAACCAATTATAACTGAATTTAGAATGTGCATAAATGTTAGTTTGAATAAACCAATTTCATTTTTTTCTAAAATCTCAAATTCTAAATCACTTTCAGATCAATCTAGAAAAATCCAGTCTATAAAATGTAAGAAAAATTGATTTAAGATATACACCAAAAATTAAATTCAAATCAAAACGATTTTTTCCTTTTTGAAAAAAAATTAATATTTGATATGTAATCTTAATAAAAATTATGATATCCATTATCCAAACTACGTGTATTTTCTATTAAAGCGCAATAGGTTATAAGTGGAACAATAATAACAATATGGTCAAAATAAGAATAGTTGTTAAAGTTTAGGGACTTAAAAGAAACGTTTCTCTTCAAAAATTTCGGTGTTTTTTTAATTTTCGAGTGCTCCTAAAATCTGACGAAATCAAACTTTTTCGCAAACGAACATCACACACCATTTTCACAACATCGTACTTATCGCCTCTCTCTCGCTCCCTCTCTCTCTTTGGTTCTGCCATGCAAGCTCTTCAGTCTTCGTCTCTCCGTGCTTCTCCGCCGAATCCACTTCTAAGACCTTCGAATCGACAGTCGCATCAAATTGCTAATGTGAGACCCACGAAGAGACGCTCATTTATTGCCGCATCGGCTGCTGTTTCCGCTCCTAAACGCGAGATAGATCCGAAGAAACGGGTTGTGATTACTGGTATGGGTCTTGTCTCTGTATTTGGGAACGACGTCGATGCATACTACGAGAAATTGTTGTCCGGTGAGAGTGGAATCAGCTTAATTGATCGATTCGATGCGTCCAAGTTCCCGACTCGATTCGGTGGCCAGATCCGTGGGTTTAGCTCGGAAGGTTACATCGATGGGAAGAACGAGCGTCGGCTTGACGATTGCCTGAAGTACTGCATTGTCGCTGGGAAGAAAGCTCTTGAGAGTGCGAATCTTGGGGGTGATAAGCTTAACACGGTACATTTCAGTCTCACAATTCTAATTGATCAATATCAATTATTCGCTCGATTTGAAAATTATTCGGTTTAAGATTTCTGTTGTCTCCTTCTACCAATGAAATCAATCGGGTTTGGCGTGGAAATTGATGAATTTTGATCGATGAGGCACATCTATGGTTTAAATTTCAAATCAGTTTTTTTCTTCAAAATTCTTAGTCTCACATTTACTTTATACACGACTTTTTTCCTCTTTGATGAGTTTAACATATTTCTCTCGATTTTATCACATTATTCTTCGTTGTTGTTTACAGCACTGTTTTGGGTTTCTTGCAGATTGATAAACTGAAAGCTGGAGTACTAGTTGGGACTGGTATGGGTGGTTTGACTGTATTTTCAGACGGTGTTGAAGCTCTGATTGAGAAAGGTCACAGGAGAATATCTCCATTTTTTATTCCTTATGCCATAACCAATATGGGTTCTGCTTTATTGGCGATCGACCTTGGTCTTATGGGTCCAAACTACTCGATCTCAACTGCTTGTGCCACCTCTAACTACTGCTTTTACGCTGCTGCTAACCACATTCGTCGTGGTGAAGCTGATATGATGATTGCTGGTGGAACTGAGGCTGCCATTATTCCTATTGGGTTAGGAGGTTTTGTTGCTTGCAGGGCGCTATCACAGAGAAATGATGACCCTCAAACCGCTTCAAGGCCATGGGATAAACAAAGAGATGGCTTCGTCATGGGTGAAGGAGCTGGTGTTTTGGTATGTTTCAGATATTATTACTCACGTTTAATTTGCATACAGTTGGTTGGTTCTGCTGTGTTTGAGTGTTTGGTCTAAATGAAAGTGTTTGATACACTGCTGTTTTTACTTAGGATTTGTCCCGATCACTCTTAGAATTCCTTCTCCCCCGGCATCTACTACTAAAATCTCTTACCTGATCGATGTATCAGGAATTACTCTTTTGTTGAAACTTGGGTTTCCATAGTTGACTAGCTCGGGAAGTGTCCTTGAACGTGAACTGTATTATTTTATAAAGATGGGTTGATTCACCATGTCCGTGAGATTAGCTCATAGCCTCATGCATGTGACATGTTGTTTCTGCAAGTCCATCGATAGTGCTACTTTATTCTATGCTCTAATAGGTTATGGAAAGCTTGGAACATGCAATGAAACGTGGTGCTCCAATTGTAGCAGAATATCTTGGAGGTGCTGTTAATTGTGATGCTCACCATATGACTGATCCAAGAGCTGATGGGCTCGGTGTCTCTTCGTGCATTGAGAGATGCCTTGAGGATGCTGGTGTATCACCCGAGGAGGTAAAAACACTAACTTTTCATGCTTTGAAAGTTTTCACAGCTTCTAATTTTCTCTCAACATTTTTTTCCAGGTAAATTACATCAATGCCCATGCAACTTCCACACTTGCTGGTGATCTTGCTGAGATTAATGCCATTAAAAAAGTATTCAAGAGCACTTCAGGGATCAAAATAAACGCCACCAAGGTTGGTCCTCAAAGCTCCATCTACATAGAGTGCCGCTATTTTGAATGTTCTTCTCATCCTCTATTTCTTGTATTGGTTTGATTTGCATTTCGTATACTGAAAATTTTTTGCGATTGCATGTTTCAGTCTATGATAGGTCACTGCCTGGGTGCAGCAGGAGGTCTTGAAGCCATTGCTACAGTGAAGGCTATCAACACTGGATGGCTTCATCCCTCAATCAACCAATTTGTACGTATAATCTCTCCATTCCCATTCCCAAAACAAAATCATTCACAAGTTGGACATAAATCCATAGCAAGAACCCCATAAAGTACTTGTTTGATTCTGCTCCCGTGGGATATGTGAAGTAACTAACTGTTAAAAGATTTTGAACTTGATCTTTTTTTAGACTCTAACGCTATGTTTATAATTGTAGAACCCAGAACCAGCCGTGGACTTTGACACGGTCGCGAACGAGAAGAAGCAGCACGAGGTGAATGTTGGTAAGTGAGGAAATGTACGCCTTCTCATTGGATTAAAAGGAAGACGGTTCTCTGATAATGTCTTTACATTTTTTTTTAACTGCAGCCATATCAAACTCGTTTGGGTTCGGTGGACATAACTCAGTTGTGGCCTTCTCTGCCTTCAAACCCTGATTTCTTCAGACCCTTTAAGATTCTCTGCACCATCATCATTTTCTTCCGTTTTGAGCTCTCATTCATATTTTTCTCGTTGTTACTGAGCTGTTGAGATTTCGGATTTTGCTTCTTCTCTATCTCTTGTACGGAATGTTTGTATCTTAGTTTGTTCCATATTTGTTTAATTATAAACAGAATTAAGAATCTTCTAGTCGTAATGGTGTTAGTTCGGAATAAATCCAATTAGGGGATTTTCATCTTGTTTCTTTTCTCAACAATAGTTCTCAAGGATTAGTGATTAACGTAATTAAATTATCTTCCTACAAGTTTTAGTATGAACTGCTTTGTTGTTTTAAATTTCCGGTTCAGGTTGAATTTGGTTTAATTTGTTTCGAATAATGTCAGAAGTAAACAAAACAACTATTGCTGGGCAAAAGATAAATGACCATTTTATATTGGGCTGAAAGATAAATGACCATTTTATATTGGGTTGACGATCTAATTATTGTATACTATCAGATGTTTTGCAAACTAAGCTATACTGTCATATCTCCATGAAAACAAAGTTAAAAATTTATTTTTCTGAATCGAAAATTCGAAATCAATTTCCCCATTAATATCGATTTGATTGAAATCGATCGGTTTTTGGATAGAACCGAGAATAAACCTAACCACACGAAAACTAACCAAAAGAAACCAATGAAAAACCCGAACCAACATCCAAATCCGACCCGATCCGTATACCCACAAATTTTCCCCCAAATAAAACACCAAGTTTCCCCCAAATGAAGAACCCTAAAATCGTGAGCCGCAAAATCGAATTGGGGGCATCGACGTGATGTCTACCTGTGAAGAATCAACTGTTGTATATGGAGCTTCTAGTGGTCAATCGAGCTTTCAAAGTAGAAATGGTAGAGTTGTGGGCGTTCCTAAGAGGTGTTAGTGTGGTGAACATGTGGTGGCTTTGACTTCGAAATCCGAGCTGAATCCGTGTCGTCGCCACTTCCGGTGTGGTTTTGCTGCATCAAAGAAGGTAATCTGAATGTGTTGGTTAGTTTTCGTTGATGCTTATGACTAATGACGAGTATGTTTTGTAGCTTGTGAATGATAGTCATGTCTTCAACTGGCTTGATGAGGCACTCTTAAATGAGATTGGAACACTGCAGAACAGCAGGTGTGAACGTGAGCTGAGAGAAATTAGAACAGAGAATTTGGCATTCGAAAATATTTTTTCGGAGAAGATAAAGGTAGAAAAGGAATTGCTTGGTCGGGTTGAAGATATGGTGCTAGAAACCAATGCTAAAATGAAGAAGATGATGACTGAAGTTGTGGTTGGATGTGTGATTATGGTTGCTTGCATAAATTTTGTAGGTTAATGTTGTGTTGGGTAAAAGAAAGGTGGGGTTAGATCCATAGGAGAAGCCAATTTTGTGTTCGGCTAACGCTTTGTAAGGGTGTGTTCGGCTAAGATTTTGGAAGTTTGAAGTGTTTGGTTTATATTTTTGTGTTCAGTTGTGTTATTATATAGGTGTATAAGTTTATGTTTTAGTTTATGTTTTAGTGTTTGATTGTAATAAATGAAGGAATCTTTTGAAATATTAATTTGCATCGAGTCAATCCAAAAGAAAAAGCAAAGCAGAAGTGGGCACAAAGTGTTTAAAATATTTATGTTTACACCCGACAAAAACCAACCCCACCATGTGCAAATGCACTAAAATTCAAACCCCACCATGTGCGAATGTACTACAAAACAAACAAACCATTGCCACATGTTCTTAAGTATCGATCCAAAACAACATTAAACATGTAATCAAAGCACTGACATTGTTTGATAAGATTCATCTTGACTAAAAGCTTGTTACGATAAGGATTGTTGCGATGGCTGTACTTGAGATTCCTTCTTGTGTTCTTTAACAAGAAATTTAGCAACATACGGTGTACAAGTCATTGAAACAGAAATACATAATCAAAAATACCCCAAAACAGAATCACAAAAATCACAAAAAATACTTTTATGAGTATTTGCTATAACATCTCTTTTAGCAATACGTGTCATAGCTACTCTTCTAATTGTTTGCAACATCGGCATAAATGGCATCTCTCTTGCTTTGGTAATAGTGCTGTTAAAGGACTCGGTTGAATTGTTTTCAACGTCCTCGCAGAAATTGCCTATCTTGTAAAATGCTCTACATCAACTCCTTGCATTTGTCTTCTGTACGTCTTTGTAAACTCCAATATCGTAGCAGAACAACCTGTCCAAACGTTTTAGAAATTCTGGTTTGTTGTAACTCCATGCTAGATTCCATATCAATGGTTTCATATCCTTGTTACTCCCATGATTCTTCTTGAGATTGCCGTAGATATGCCTAACACACATACAATGTTCAATCTTTGGTAACTTTTTTTCCACAGCTTTAATCAATCCCTGAAACATAATATAAAATTTCAGAAAACATAACATTTAAACCATATCTTCTGCCTGTCCGATATCATAATGTAGCCTTCACCATCATTTAGTCCAAGTTCTTCCTTTACCTTTCTCACAAACCATAATCAATTATCACTATTTCCCACCTGGACCACACCCCATGCTATTGGGTAAATAGCATTGTTCACATCTCTACCTAATGCTACAAGCACTTGTCCCTTTATTTTGTGTTTTAGAAAGCACCCATCGAGTCCTATTAGAGGCCTACATGTGTCTTTCCAAGACCTTCTAAGCACATCAAAACATATAAACAATCTATTAAACTCCTTTTCACCTTTCTCGTTTGTTATGGTTTCTATTTCTACCGTAGAATTCTGGTTTGAGTAAACCAATTCAGCTGCATAGTCTCGGAGCCGAGCAAACTGAAGATCATACTCGGATTCAATCCACTTCAATGACTTGTTACGAGCTGCATGACATTGAGGTCTATAACTTCCTCAATCTTCAATGACTAATTTTCCATCTATCCTTAATCACTTCTTCAATCTTCATAGGCATATAATACTCAGGTTTTTCCCGAATTCTATCAAGAAACAACATAGCAATTTGTGGTACCTTTATCATTTCACATTCCCCATTAGGAACACAGCTATGGGTATCTACATAAACCCTAACCTTCCACATTGCATCCTTATGCAAAGTTGATGCATAAATCTGCCAGTTACAACTTTCATCTTCACTATCACCAACACATTTAAATTCTATCTTATCTTTATCATACTTGTACTATTTTAAATTTCTTCCCGTCCTTAGTGCATAGTCTGGAACGCACTCTTTGAAAGTAACCCCATTGAAAAACGTTTGGCTTTTGTACAAACGCCCATCACCACGCTTGATGTGCGTTTTCTCTCTCGGCATTGTGTCCATTTCTTCTTCCGAATCGTTGTATGAGTAAGCATCATGCCGCACAGAAGGCTCATCAACGAAGTCCCCCACCATTTTTTCGATCTCGAACTCATCCCTTTCTCCAGCTTCCTCGCCGAACTCGACTTCATCTCCATCTCCGCGAATCACTAACGCCATCTTCAATGGAAGCCGATTTTGGGTTCGATTTTGAGATTGTTTTACGATTTTGGGTTCGATTTTGAGAATGTTTCACGATTTCGATATATGGTTTTTGATTTGGGGGTTTTGCGATTTTGGATTTTTCCTAGGGTTCTCGATTTGGGATTTTTCTGGAAAGTTTTTGATTTTAGTTAAGTGTTTTCGGTTTACCTAACCGGTTTTAATGGGTCGGGTCTTAATTAATGGGTAAATTGGGTATATTATCTGTTAATTGGTTGTAATCGGTTTTAATTCATAATAATTGGGTTAAATGGTTTTCGGGTACAATAAATCAATTGATTTGGGAAAATCAGTTTTAAACTTTAAATCGATAGGGAAATTGGTTTCAAAATTTCAATTCGGGTGAAAATAAATTTTTAACTTCTATTCTATAGGAATATGACACTATAAATTAGTTTGGAAGAAATCTGATAATTTACTATACTTTTAATGGTAAAATAGATCGTCATCCTATACTGCACAATACTTTCTTAATGGGCTGAATTACATAGCTAAGTGGGCTAATTTTTATTGACGTCACAGTTATGAATGTGATGTATAAAAACCCAAATCACACGCGCAGAACTAGCGCGCGTATACGACGATAGCCCAGATAATTGGTTTGCGGTCCGTACGGAAAGGCCCAATTAAAATCGCCCAAAATTGGTTTATGAAAAGCGCTTAACTTAAGGCCCAATTAATATCGGCCCAAAACAATACACATCTTCCCGCCAAAAAGTGAAGTGGTCATCTCACAATATCCCGCCATAACAATAACCAATATCCTTGCCTCTCGAAATCGGAATTTACAGTTTCTCTGGGCAATTGATACACCAAATTCTAAGAAAAAAAAGGCGGAGACGAGCGAGATTCTGTAAGAAATGGATGTGCCGGAAGAAACGAGACTTCGCCACAAGCGAGATTTTATCCAGTTCCTGGAAAACGTAAGTGTCGTTCTCTCTCTCTCCCCATACATTTTCCTGTGTAAATCGATGCTCTATATGTGTATATACTCTGTAATCCTAAAGTATTTGGTTTTCTTTTGTTTTGGGTGTATTTTAGATTTACATGGAAGAAATCAAGGCGTTGGTACAGCACAAGCGTCACCGTCTCATTGTTAATGTCTCTGACATCCATTCCTACTTCCGTGAATCTGCTTCTAGGTAAATCAGCTTCTCAATTATTATTGATTCTTTAATTTCTCGTATTAGCTCCTTAGTAGAAGCATATGAAGTAAATAAATGGTAAATTGGCAACATTCGAAAGCTAGCTTTGTTTGGATTTGCAACTTCTATTTGATAATATATGTTTTCCGACCTCAAGTTTATTGCATTATTTTTCGTAGGATACTGAAGAATCCAATTGAGTATATGCAGTCATTTTGTGACGCTGCTACTGAAGCTACCCGCAATATTAACCCAAAATACTTGAAGGATGGAGAGCAAGTCCTTGTTGGATTTGAAGGTCATTTTGTCTCTCGCCGCGTCACACCTAGAGAGCTCCTCTCTGAGTTTATTGGATCTTTGGTCTGCGTTGAGGGCATTGTCACCAAATGTAAGTTTTTTCCCTCTGCTTTCTTCGCACTGCCAAATTACTAAGAGAAGCTTGATTGTTTATCTTAGAGAGAGCTATACATATTTTTCATTCAGGCTCTCTCGTGAGGCCAAAGGTTGTCAAAAGCGTACATTTTTGTCCATCAACCGGTGAATTTACCAGTCGAGATTATAGAGACATAACGTCTCACGTGGGTTTACCCACTGGGTCTGTCTATCCAACAAGGGTAATTTACGTTATTTTGTTTTGTTTTGTTCATCTACTTGTATTGCTGGAAGTATTTGCCTGTTACTGAGTTTTTGTTTTCAGGATGATAACGGCAACTTATTGGTGACTGAGTATGGGCTGTGCAAATATAAAGATCACCAGACCTTGTCAATTCAGGAAGTGCCTGAAAATGCTGCTCCTGGTCAGCTTCCACGTAGTGTGGATGTTATAGCTGAGGATGACTTGGTTGACTCATGCAAGCCAGGAGATCGAGTGGCTATTATTGGCATTTATAAAGCTCTTCCGGGCAAAAGCAAGGGTAGTGTAAATGGAGTCTTTAGGTGTGTGTTCGTATACCCCTTCTAAATTTCAAGGTGGTATTTTCATTGCAATAATTTTGACCGAGCTCTTTCCATGTAGGACTATCCTCATAGCCAATAATATCACTTTGCTTAACAAAGAAGCAAATGCACCTATATACACCCCGCGAGACCTGCAGGAGATCAAAAAGATTGCAGCAAGAGATGATGCATTTGATCTCCTTGCTAGTTCTTTAGCGCCATCTATTTATGGGCACGCTTGGATAAAGAAAGCAGTCATTTTGCTGATGCTTGGTGGTGTTGAAAAGAATCTCAAAAACGGAACCCACTTAAGAGGGTGGGTCATGCTTAGAAACAAATTTCAGCTTGAGTTCACTGGCATGACTGTTTCTAAATTTCTGTGAACCAAAACCTTTTGTTTCAGGGACATCAACATGATGATGGTTGGTGATCCATCTGTTGCAAAATCTCAACTTCTGCGGGCGATAATGAATATTGCACCATTGGCTATATCAACCACAGGTCGTGGTTCTTCAGGTGTTGGGTTAACTGCTGCTGTGACTTCTGACCAAGAAACAGGTAAAATCACGTAAAAGCCTTTTGGCATTATTTTCCTTTACAACTTCAAATGTAAAAATTAAAACTAGAAAAGGTCAAAGTACTATTCCATGAAAATCAACTCCCCTTTTTCATCAGGGGAACGAAGACTAGAAGCTGGTGCAATGGTCCTAGCTGATAGAGGTGTTGTGTGTATTGATGAGTTTGATAAGATGAACGATCAGGACCGAGTTGCTATACACGAAGTGATGGAGCAGCAGACTGTAACAATTGCCAAAGCCGGTATCCATGCATCACTGAATGCTAGATGCAGTGTGGTTGCAGCAGCAAATCCCATATACGGAACTGTAAGTTTGCACTGGACTTGTCCTAATCTGTTGACTCTATTGACTTGTATCCCTTTTCCTAATATCTCACTATTGCATTTGCAGTATGACAGATCACTAACACCAACAAAGAACATTGGACTTCCAGACTCGCTGCTTTCTCGTTTTGATTTGCTGTTTATTGTGCTGGATCAAATGGATGCTGGTATTGACAGCCAGATATCAGAACATGTATTGCGCATGCATCGTTACAAAAACGATAGAGGTAGGCTTACAAATCATGCATATCCGCTGTACTAAACATTTACCAACCCATGACTTGAAACATATCTGGCATTTGTTTGAACCACCGCAGGTGAGGCAGGGCCAGATGGGAGTTTGCCGTACGCAAGAGAGGAAGATGGTGAAAGTGAAGTTTTTGTGAAGTATAATCGGATGCTACATGGAAAGAAGAAGAGAAGAGGCCAAACAAATGATAAAACTCTTACGATTAAATTCCTGAAGAAGTACATTCATTATGCCAAGCACCGGATTCAGCCAGAGCTAACTGATGAAGTGCGACATTGAACTTGAATTTTAAGGTTAATGAATTTTTCACCGAAATTTATATTTTTATTGAATTTGCAGGCATCAGAACGTATTGCAGAAGCGTATGCAGATCTACGAAATGCTGGCTCTGATACTAAGGTAATTCATTTCATAAAATAACCTTGGGCACTGAGTGAGTTAGTGTTGTGTTTTTGGCATGACCTTCCTCATTGCTGTTCTGCAGACTGGAGGTACGCTTCCGATAACAGCAAGAACTCTAGAGACAATAATCCGTCTTGCAACGGCACATGCCAAAATGAAATTGAGCAGACAGGTAACAAACAAATCTTCCGTTTTGCCTTCCTGACCTTGATTAAGTTCTACCAAGATTTACTTTTAATATGATATCATTGTTTTGAAAGGTTACTAAAGCGGACGCAGAGGCAGCCTTAAAGCTTATGAACTTTGCAATATATCATCAAGAACTGACAGAGATGGATGAACGTGAGCAAGAAGAACGTCAAAGGGAACAAACAGAAGAGGAAAGAACACCAAGTGGTCGCAGAGGCAATCAACATAGGAACAATGAAAACGGAGAAGAGAATGTTTCTACAAATGTCGAAAGGTAAGTAGTTTGAGATCACCTCCATCTAAACCCATATCGCAGCTTTCTTAATCTTAATACATTGCTCTTTTTATTTGTTTTGTTTCGGGGGTCCATTCAGTGGAACAACAGATCCAATGGAAGTAGATGAACCTCCTACTGAGCAATTCAGTGGCACGGTGTCTGCAGCAAGGATTGAAGCGTTTGAGAGAGTGTTTGGGCAACACATGAGGACACATAGGCTTGACGATATATCTATTGCAGATATAGAGACTGTAGTCAACAACAATGGAGTAGGAGCTTCTCGTTACTCTGCAGATGAAATAATGGCTCTCTTAGAGGTATAGCTTTCACATTCTTTAACTTATTATTATACAACTTCCTCCGTAATTCAACCTATTGTTGATTTATGCAGAAACTACAAGATGATAACAAAGTGATGATCAGCGATGGAAAAGTTCATATCATCTGATCCATGATGATGAAATATGCACCTAGAGATGTAATTTTCCTCCTGCACTGCATTAATCATTTTAGAACACAGAACAGTTTTAGTAGGAGAAGAGAAGACTCTTGGAGACCAAAGTGTCTTTTTCTGTAAAATCTTTAATTCCCTACATTTTAAGTTGTGTTTGCATTTATCGCAAAGGAATCATTACGCCATAAGTTCTTGGTTAAGTTATCATTACGCCAACATTGACATGATAGCTGTACCAAAAGACACCACCAAATCTCAAGAGATAAAAAGGATGACATAAACTCTTGTTTCACAAAATTCGA
The DNA here is from genome assembly GCA_018901945.1 of Pugionium dolabratum. Classification (NCBI taxonomy): domain Eukaryota; kingdom Viridiplantae; phylum Streptophyta; class Magnoliopsida; order Brassicales; family Brassicaceae; genus Pugionium; species Pugionium dolabratum. The sequence continues at coordinate 764,175 of JAEVFF010000310.1, forward strand.
TTTTCAAATTTGTTTAATAATGAATCTACTTTTTATATCGTTTTCGTTCATATGGATAGTAATATTAGATGTTGGTCTTTTTAATATTTCAAAGAAAATGCATTTTCTTGACAACAAGATGCAAATTAAACATAAAACAAAAGGAAGATAGCTAAACAAAAAAGAAGAGAGCATCAAGTTATCAAATGTATTCAATTTTTCCATTCAACAAAACATACCATTAAGCCAACAAACACACCATTAAGCCAACAAACACACCATTAAGCCCACAAACACACCATTAAGCCCACAAACACACAGAAGCTAGAATACCAAAGTGAGGATTCGGAGGACTCGTACATGCCAAAAGGAAGTCCAAATCCAACACAACATTTCAATTCTCATAACTACAGTACTTACATGTTTCACATTTTCTGTTTCATTTTTTTAGCGCAACTGATACTACAGACGCGAAAAACAGACACGAGAAACCGATCAAACCTCGCTTTGGACAGAGGTGGTAGTAGCAACCGGTTTACCACGCCCCATTGTGAATCCTCTTGTTCCATCAGGCATTTTCGGGCCCGGCGGACGCTTTGAGACCTCAACAGGATGATGATGATGATTATGATGGGAGGACGACAATGATGATGTTGCCGCTCCAATACTATTTCCACCTTGATGATTCTGCCGCCTTCCCTGTCCCCGACCTCTGACTTTGTTCCCATTTTTATTCCCCACGTCCTGAAAATGTTTATATGGAAAATCTGCAATTAAAAAAGCAGTCTTGTCCCCTAGTTTAGTGGAACATCATAACTACGTATGCAAGTAGAATCGGTTTGTTCAACTCCTAATTACCACACCATATTATCGACTCCAGCAGTCTTCAATCAAATGCTTCGCAGCAAAGTAATCAAAGATGTGAGCCAGTGGCATCCACATAGCTAAGATAAACTTATACCTCATCAGCAGGAGTATCAGAATGAACGTGACGGTGATGCTGATGTTCATTTGCCTTTTTGTTCTCCTCTCCTCCCATTTGATCACGAACTCGGCCTGTATTGTCCTTCTGTGTATCGACTTCCTTCCTAGGTGGTCTTCTCTGGACAAACTTTCCCTATGGTTAATAAGAAAAATTAGTTTAGTCTTATTCCATACGTACTTTTAAACTACGCTTCAAGGATTACTTACTGCTTGTTCGAGAAGTTTGACTCGCAACCCATTTCTCCAGTCTTGCTCATTGTTCAATGTGGATGCCTGTACCAATTAATTAAAGGTAGATAAACACAGAGCTAAATAGGAAAACCCTTACTGCTCGTAAGTTTCATTTAACACTCACCGCTTTTTCAGCTGCCTCTACTGTTTCATATTCCACAAAAGCATGTAACTATAGCCAAAAGGAGAAGAAGCCAATTACATACACATAAACATACGTATATGTTATTGTGATTCTATATAGAAAAAAATTCTCCATGATTGTTCTTTACTCTGGTCCTAATGAATGTGTCTTTCTTACAACCCCTCTCTGATTCTTCAGCGGCATTTGGATCACATATGGATAAACTTCTAATGCTACAGTAGGAAAGAAATATTAGCCAGAAGCGTGTAAATGATATAAGTAAGATGTAGCAATGATATAACAGGAGAAAAGGATTGACTAAATAAAAATATTTATGTAGTCAAGGCCTACCTTCCAGCTTTACCAAAAATCTCACGGATATTATGGTCTGAATGATCCTCTGGCAAATTTTCTACCAAAACAGTGAAAATCTATGGTACACCAATATTAGGAGCGAATATATGTCCAATAAAGTAAATACAGAACACATCAGTTAGACAGAGAGAGAAGGGTCATTTTTGACGCAATTGATACCTTTGGATCCCTGACCTCAGGAAGAGGACTTAGACGCTTCACCTTCTTCCCATCCTGGCTAACAACCTGCAGGTTGACCAGACAGGTAATAAAAATCTGTATGAGTTTAATTTTACTTTCTTATCACTATATGATTACTCCAACAATTTCCATTCATACTATTGTAACTACTATAAAGAAGCTTACAAGAAATGATGACTCTTTTAAGGCTGATACTATCAAAGCATGGTCTTGAGTAAGCTTCTTCATTTTACGGAATGTAGCAATGGTAGATATGGGAACTGTAGGAAAAAGAAAGCCATTGAGATACTTCTTAAAGTTATCATAAACAAATTATGATAAATAGCTAATGGAGTAAGTTTAAAAAAGAGCAACGCTATTTCATTAGTTAAATAATAATATATTTGATCAACAATTTGAGTTTGGCCAACTTAAATACTACTTTCCATGAGTGTGCAAGAATAATGCACAGAAATTCGAGACAGGAAAGCTGGCTGTAGCAGGAAAAAAAAGGAGAACTAGCTCTGCCTTAAGTACCCACTTTAGTTCAACAATTGCAATATCCTAATCATGTGTTTTTTAGACAACTGCGATTAAGCAATGGTCACATAGTTTTCAAACTTTTAATGATCCATGTTTCAAATATCAGAAAGTTTATAAACTACATGAGTGAATACTCAAAATTGGTCTCAAAAAGTTTTACATGAGTGAATCCTTAAAGTTGATCTCCGAGAGTAGCATAAAATCAAGGATCTATAGCCTGTTCCAGAGTCAGAGAAATATACTCACCAAAGCCCTTTTTGTTTTTCTTAATAGCATTCAGAAGAAATTTGTCAGTGGGCAAATTCTCGTCACTAAAGTAGTATTCAACCTGCAACAAATAGAAAGATGAAACAGCAGACTATATTAAAAAAAAAAACACAAATCTTGAAAAAATGCACAAGAAACCCTTGGAGGGATAGGAACTTGACTAATTCCAAAATTTAGTGACCAATTCAGCAAATTTACTTCGAAACGTGAACCGCAATAAAACTCGGATTTCGAAAATCTTCGTGTTCGTCTTGTAATCACAAAAGCAAAAACATTTAAAAATCCTTGCCTGTCTAATGATCTTCTGCTTCAACTCATCGATGGCAACAACAACGTCGGTATCGACCGGATTATCGCTGTAATCCTGATTGCGATCCTCGCCGCTATTTCGCTCGTTGTCAAAATCATCATCTGGCGGAGACAAACACGGCATCTCCGAGACAACACCACCGGGTTCAGCTACTAGTAACGAATCGACTACATGTGATGGCGGTTGCAATTGCGGGTGCGTTTGAGGCTGTTGGAAAATATCCGCGGTTGAGCCAATCGCGTCTTCTGCTGCCTGCGATTTGACTTCGACGGCGGCAGAGACGGAAGGCGTTGTTGCCATTTCCATCTTCAACCGGAGCGGAGAGGAAGAGTGTACGAGAACCCCGCTGGCGAAGAGAGAAGAATGGGTTGAAAAAAGACCCACCCGCACCCTTTTCCTAGAGTCTTTCTTCCTCGCACCTCTCAGCCGACGCGACTTTCTCCTTCCTCCGTTTTTATATGATTAATAATTACTTCGTGTAATCCGGTCAAAGGTTACTTTCGTCATTTGATTAAAAATGTAACTAATCGACGCAAATAAAATGGTTTATTATGGGCTTGATTTAAGCCCACTAGGCTTTGATTAGCCCAACCATTTTCATTTTTTTGTTTTTTGGATTAACGAAAACATTGGAACAGTGAGTAAAACTGAAGTAACTACAGAACTGAGGACAAATCAAGGATTTGTATTTGTATACTATAAGCAGAAAAATATGAAATCATTTAATTGAGAAATTTAACAAAGACATGTACTTTTGTGGTTTAGATGAATCTAAACGTGGTATAATGTATTTTGATTAAAAGAGAAATATATTTTATAAAAAAAATCATAAACAAAAAATGGCTAAGATTTGAAATAGAAAAAATCTTTGAAAAATAATATTTTCAAAAATAACATTTATTTAACATTCTATTTACTCTTTGCCTTTAAATCCAATATAATAATAAAAATTATGATTAAAAATATTTGTTTGTTAGACAGCTATCCCATATGTTTTAGTTATTTATAGTTTGAACTGATTGACTCGAAAGATAAAAAGAAAAAAAATAAAAAAATAATATTTTTTCAAATCTAACATCATAAACTTAAAATTCCAAAAATAACACAAATAATTATATAAAAATATTTATTTATTCTAATTAAATTATATATAAATTTTAAAAAATTATATTTGGACTTTTTAATTTAAATTTTAATTTTTGCTATTAAAAGTTCTAATGTATTTTAATCTTAAATTTGTGGTAATATTGAAAATTTATATTAATAATGCTATTTTTAAAACAAAAATTAAAAAATGTGATATTTTAGTTAATTGCCCAAAATAAAACACAAAAAACAAATATATTAACGTTTCATATGTAGTTTTTGGTTTATTAATTGTTGATAATGAGTAGAGTAGTTGTAGTTTAGTGGTTTTGGTCAATTGAATTGAAGCTAGAAAGTGGATATTTATCGTCTACTACTTTAATTTGTACGTATTGCAACGATTGTAAACATTATCTTTGAGTTTTGGTTACAATAAAAAGATGGATATTACTTATTTGTAAATGATGTGACAAAACGTTGGTTTGTATTTGAACCCTAAACGATTAAGACATGAGAGAGAGAGCAACTAATCTTTTTAAACACTCTATTGGAATGATGACTCGGAATTTGAAAATTTTATAGTCTCTCTTATCATCAACAATGCACTTAAAAGGAATGTTTGATCTATAATCTAGCATATCATCAAATGCTATATACCCAAAATAATTCATATACATGTTGAAGGTGACCAATTAACTGAGAGTGATTTATCAATTATAACACTATAAACCTGATTTCCTATATAAGAGAAGAATCATGTAAAAGTTGGAGAGAAATATAAATTGTCGAAACGAATATGAACATTTTATGTATAAATTGTAAACTATATATATGAAGAATTATTCTAAAGGTCAAACCACAATATGGACTATTTTTTTTTGTCATCTACAACTAACACACAAACAATATTTGATAATTGATTAAAATAGTATATTTTTAAATTTTTGTTTCAAAAATAACATCATTAATTTATATTTTTTAATAATAATACAAATTTAAAATAAAAATATATTAAAATTTTATTTTAATATAAAAAATTAAACACTAAATTGGAAAAAGAACATATATAGAATATTTTAAATTTATGTATAATTTATTTAAAATAAATAAATATTTTTCACACATAATTATTTATATTTTTTGAAATTTTAATTTTAAAATACTAGATTTGAATAAAAACTTTAAAAAATAATATTTTACGGTATTACGCAATAATATTAAGCTTTAACTTGAATTATTACACAGTGACGAAATTATTTCAATAATTATGAAATATAGCTTTGGTCAACTTTGGAGTAGTTCTAATTATGAATTTTACAAACACATAATTATTTGAACTCTCACTTCATCGTTGTATACTTTGAAGGAATTGATGGTAAATTTGGTCCAAGCAAAGTTCAAAATAAATGATACATTATAATTGAAAGTCCATATAGTTTCTTTTCGATGGCTTTGAGATGCGATTGGCTAAGTTAGTTTTTGGTCCACATTTGGTCCTCCACCAAATAAATGAGAACATTTATATTCTTCTCCTCTCTTTCTACAATTTGTATGAAGTCTATTTCAAGTACAAATTCTTAATACCTTTTGGCTGTGTAGATGCATTTGATCAACATTGCTATTCATAATATTATTATATTAACTAAAAGGTTTGCTTAAAGGGCATCTCTCTTTGCTTTTATAATACAATCAATTTATGTCGTACACACATGTTGTTTTCTTTTCTAAATTAGAATATTTGATGTAACAACACTAAATTATCACTAGCAATATAGATAATATTCGCCATAATCAAGTATTATCAATATTACAACATTGATAGAAATTCGTAGTCTTTGTACATGGTATTTTTTTTTTAAATTGTAATAATAATAATAATTCATATTTGTTGTGTGCGATGTGAAAACGTTTCAACAATTCTTATTTGCAGTACTTTATTTGAGCATTTTTTTAGAAAACAAAATTTCTTACACAAATTACAATAACAAGAAATACATTGAGAATTTCCTGACTAAAAGTATAGAAAGAGACTTTAAAATTCTGTCTTGGGCAATTGTCTAAAATACAACTATTTCAAATTTTTGTTCCAAATATAACACTAATGATTTAAACTTCTAAAAATTTCATAAATTTAATACTAAAATAATTAAAAATTTTATTCTAATAAAAAGAATAAACCCTAAATTAAAAAGAATGAACTCAAACATTATGTTTTAATTTTATATATAGTTTATTTGAGATAAATAATTATTTTTACATAATAATTTATGTTATTTTAGGAATTTTATTTTTAATATGCTAAATTTGGAAGATAAATTTAAAATATGTTATTTTAGGGTATTTATTTTCTGTATTCTCTTAAAGTCTTTACTTTAGAAGGGTTTGTAGAAAACATTAGAGTTTTACTGTTTTAATCTTTAAATATTTGAAACTTTAAATAGTAAAGACTCTCTCCCTAAGAATTAGGGATACGCTCTTTTGTCTTGCTCGCTAGCATATAGTAAATGGTCGAGTTGACCATATTCAAAACCTCCACTCATTCATCTCACATGAGAGTCACGTGAGACTCGATGGCAAAACCATCACTACGACCTAAAAGAGAGTGTGAATTGATCATATAAAACAATGCCTAACAAAAGGGCAACAAATTGTGGTCAAAATAAATGTACAAATTCGAATTTGTTCTTTTCGCACTAATATTGAAATTCATAAGCACTTTGACATTTCTTTGAAGAAAGATATGTGTGAATCTTTACGAGAGAACCATACAAAATATTTCATAAATGTTTTTTGTTTAATTTAAAGTTGCTTCAATATCAATCATTCCCTTATACCCAAAGACGTGTAGCATTATTTAATTTGTTATTTTTATGGCAGGGAATTTACTAGATCATTACAACTTTTTTTTAAGTGTTGCATAAATCTAGACATTAGAAATTAACTAGCTGAATATGTTACATAACTTTGTTTTGATTTTTCTGAACAATAGCTATTTATTCTCATAATGTTTAATGAAAATCTATTCTAGAACATTGTCTTAGTGGGCAATATATGTTATTGTTGGGCTTGTAGATTTTATTAACTAGATACGATAGAATCTAGAAAAGTTTATTGGTTATGTAATATGTGGTTCGTGATTTAGTACAAATGCATACAACTTTGATATGGTATGAGAACATTATCAAGTTTTCTTTCGAACTTGCTTTTTCACATATTCTAGTTGTTCTTTATTTTATGTATGTAGAGATCTGTTGTTCAAAGATTGCTGAAAATAATAGTGAATTTATAAGTAGAGCTGATCTTGAATTTAATAAAACCGTAAATAAAAAATATTGTTTTACATTATTTTATAAATATCATAGTATTTTTTAAAAATAAGGGCTATTTTTTATATGTATAAAGGGATACAAGTACCGACTTGTTCTATTTGAACTCAGATCCAACATTATTTGCACGTTTCTACTCATGCAAGATAAATAGTTTTTTTAGTGATAAATAGGTAATAACAATCGATGTAATATCGATTAAATGTTATCTTGACTATTTCGTGCATACATCTTCAAATATTTATATATAATCGATAATATATATATCTAATATATTATTTGAAAAACATTTTTAAAAAAATAATTTTACTGTAATATGTTGTTGATGTGTCATCATCATAGAATTTCAAATAAATATATAATGAGTTTAAGTAACTACAATAATTATAATATATGTCATTATTATTAATTTGGTTGGAGAATCAATATATTTTATTAAATTAACTAAAAATATTATTAAATTCATAAAACAGTTATTTTTATTTCTTTATTTACATATACAAATATTAATATTAAAATAACTTTAAATAAGAGCTAAAATTATATAAATATCTAATTTATATTACCTAATAAACAATATTATAAAACTTACGAATATTTTTTCCACACAAGCGTGGATATAATTCTATTATATATATATATATATTCTTTTTTTATTAAAAAAATAAGAGTAAAAATTATTCACCATGATAACAAATAAAAAACAAAAAGAGTAAAAAATATTCACCATGATACACCACAAATAAAAAACAAAAAGAGTAAATTCTTTAACAAGTTTCCAAAAGAAATCTTTTCATGGGTTGCTTGAATATCAATCATGGTATCTTATTTTCCTTATGGTGAATCTCATTTTCTCTTTCTGAAAAAGCACTGACTATACATGAACACATTCCAATCAAAAAAATGATATTCTAACATTTGTTTCATAGTCAATATATACATTCTTTCACCTTAATATATATAATATTTTAAACATTTACTGCTGATCATTACAACTTTCCAAGCATATTTAGATTTTCCACAACTATGGCGTAAAGAACTTTGATAAGGAGAACCGACTAAAACACAACATACGTTTCCCATTATGATCAACGAATTATGGTATCAATTTATCTTGTTTCTCAAATATTCGACCTAATCTCTGACTATGTCAACTCATTTGTTAGTAATTTTTAAAGATTAAAAAATTTTGTTTTGATTCCTTTTAGTGTGATCTTCAGTTTTGTTTTTTTCTAAATGTGAAACGATCGATAATGCATTTACACAACTTTAATTGGAACAAAAAGCTAAACAGATCAATTTATCAAAAATAAGTTTGCTAAATTTTTTTTGGTATGGTGGCAAAATGATATGATGACTGAATAACTATTTTGTCAATGTCACAAAATAAGTGTAGTCATAAGGCTGCCATTATTTCGGTCGATCCAAAATCGATAAATTAAAATTTGAAAAAAAAATTAATTTTTTGAAATAACATTGTTTTAGGTTTTTATTTTAAATTTAGTAAAATTAATTTAATTTTTATTTAAAATATTTTCACATAATAATATGTAATATTTTTAAATTTTAAATATTAAAGGTTAGATTTAAAATAAAAATTATAAAATTATAAAAATTAATATTTTATAATATTACTCATTCGAAAAATTATGTTGCATGCTATATATATATATATATATATATATATATATATATATTTAAAGATCCTCAGATAAAAATGGGATCAATGCAAGTGAAAGACCATCGTTTATAGGCATGCAAGTCACCAATTATGTCTAATATAAAATTTATAAGAATTCACTAAATTGACCAATGATGAGTTAGCTCACCGTTTTTATAGACATGCAAGTGAAAGTTGATCGTAATTCTCGTAGTTATCGATCTTGTTTTTTTTCATTAAAATTTAGAAGTTGGATCTTTGATCCACAATCTTTTGCAGAACCTAGAACCAGTTTTTAATAACATTGTAAGACATAAATCATTTCTTCTAATTATATTCAAACTAGAAAGTTGTTAATCGAAGAAGTCTGTACACCAAAAACCATTTAGTTATTGAACTTATTTTGGAGAAAAGAAGAACAAATGTGTTGTTTCTTTTTAACCTACTGAAATATTTTCATTTTACTAATTAACATTCTTCTTTCAGCGTATATATATACATATTTTTCTATGAATGATGGTTTAAGGAATACTATGATTTTAGAAAATTTAACATTTTTCTTATACATACAATGTAGTATGAGTTTTGGCCATGCAAAAAATACGAGAGACACTGGAACTTTTTGGATAGAGTCCCCATTGCAAGATTTTCTTAATTTCAAAATTAATACACATCCTCTAACAATTTTTTTAGCAATACTATTATATAATTATTTATTTGATTCCAATTTACATGTCTCGTTAACAAAATACACAGGTTATATTAGTACTATATTCGTTTTAAGAGTGTATATATTAATACACAGGTTATATTAGTATATCTATATATTTTGATGATAGTGATAATTATTTTTATATTAGTACTATATTCGTTTTAAAGTGAATAATACACAGGTTATATTTAATATATATATATATATATATATATATATTAGTACTATATTCGTTTTAAAAGTGTATATATTAATACACAAGTTATATTAATATATATACATATATTTTGATGATAATGATAATTATTTTATATTAGTACTATATTCGTTTTAAAATTGTATATATTAATACATAGGTTATATATATTGATGATAATGATAATTATTTTTATATTAGTACTATATTCGTTTTAAAAGTGTTAGTGCGATCATATTTTTTAATAAAAGGTATTTAAAACTTTTGTCGGAAGGGAGTTAAAGTACCTAATTATGGGGAAGAAAATTAAAGAGCAAATTAATAGAACATTTGGTCGTGTGGCTCCTAGAAAAGGATAGTATTAAAATGCTTAAACCGTTGTTAATTTACAGGCTATATATACATATACCTACCCAGCAAAAAAACAAAAGATGTTTGGATGATTTTCATTTTGCTTTATAGCTAAAAGGTTCCCACGTTGTAGGACAATCTAGAGCTGTTTTCACCCTAACCTAGCTAATATCCCAACCTACCAAAATTTATTGAATTTTATTAATCACATGTTTTAAAATCTTAATTTTTTTGGCCAAACTATAAAATGAGATTATTTCTAGATCTGTCGGAAGAAATTTGTTGTACTAATTATTATTTCGTCATTTTGTACAACACTTAGGTAAGCTATATAACTAGTGATTTAGGTATCAAATGGTACTTTACGAAATAAAAATTCACGTGCATTTGAACTCAAGTGTCGGAAAGTTATAAAACGTAGTTCTAAAATAATTCTAAATAAATTAGAAATGATATTTAATAATACTTTTTTAGTCTTACTATTTTACACACTTGTTCATAATTATAAATCATTAGTAATACCATAATTCATATAGTTTCAATTAATATTTTCACAAATTTACAGTTAAATCTATAAAATCAGTATGAAAAAATGAAAATATCTAAAAAAATCAACTTATTAGAAACAAAGAAAGTACAACTTAAAAAATTCTAAATTTTGAGAATGGTTGTAGCGATGCTTCAGGAAGTTTTCCCAAGGAAAATTAATACTCCATCCATTTTATTATAAATGTTGTTTAAGGTTATACACAAAAAATACTAAGAAAACAATTTAAATTTTATGTTTTACCCCTTACTAATATAATTCTCAGATATTAATAAGCTTATATATTAGAAACAAAAGAAGACATCTTTTTAGAAAATGAATTAAAATATAAAACACACTAAAAATAAAGCAAAGGTTAAATTGTAAAATAAATCTTAATATGAAACGGATAAAGTAATAATCATATTCCTTTTCAATAAAAAAATCCCACAAGAACAAATAGATCCCATCTCAAGTATGAGAGAAATCATATGCTTATATTTAAAACTATCTTTTTAAGACAACAACCAAAATCTCATATCGATTATGCCGACATTACATGAAATAGATCGAATTGCTTGAGAAGTGTCTAAGACTCCTTTCTGATGTTGTCTGTTGAAATTGTGGTTAATCATCTTGTTTTTATCTGTGTTAAATGAGACTTTTCTTTACTTAATCACATGTGAAATAGAATCAACCCCAGGATATGCCATCTATAAACAACTATGTTTACATGTGCATATGAAGCTTTGTGGTCTAATGATGATGAGTATGATTTAGAATACAATTGTTGACTTATTTTAATGGAAGATTTACAGGTAAAATGTCTCTATCTGTTATATATCTAGCATTGGACCCATTACCAATGTGCAATATATTTACGTGTGGGGTACTAAATCTGTATTTTCTAGATAACATATTTAACCAGAAATTTAAATTTGTAGTGCAATGGATTAGCCTGGTCGGGTGTAAAAAGAACAATCTACATATAACTAGTATGACCACAATTCGGTTTTGCAGATCAATTCGTGGTTAACAGCTTTGGTTATTTTAAACTTCAACAACCACCCGGTTTAGTCGAGCTCGATGATCTTAAGGGGACGGATTGAATACAAACTCCAGTTTTGTTTCAAGACTTATAAAGACCGGTTTAGTCTAACCGATCAGAAGTTTTTGGAACACAACAAAATCTTTTTAAAACAATAACCAACAAAATCTTTTTAAAACAATAACCAACAAAATCTTTTTTCAAAAAATAACGAACAAAACATTGGACCCTACATCACTCTTACGCTTAGCATATGACACTTAACCGACTTAAACCGTTAACATTATTTACGACCCCACTTGGAGTAGCAAGGCAGCAAATGGCAAACTAAATTCTCTGAACCATCTAAGAACCAATGTTGATCCTTAATATCCATTTCTAGGTATCATCATTTCCGCACGAGAAAACCTGTACTGATTCAATATTTGCAGTTCAATTCATATAAATCATGTTCGTTTATCAATCGTATTTTTTTGCGGTTATGATTGTCGTAAATTATTTTTCGTTTATTTATCATAGATATATGCGGTTAATCGTATCGGTCAAATGTTGCGTCATTCGTCATAATTTTTTGACATTTGATTAAAATAGTAGTACGATTAAAAATCTGTAACTAACCGCAACCGCAACCACCGACGGTATACAAACAAAAAACATATGCCGCATCTGCAAACGCAACCACAATATTAACCGCAAACATAACTGTAATCGTCGATGGCGAACAAACAAATAAGACTATATTAGACATCGGACTAATTTCAAAATACATATCGATCAAAAAATGATAATCCAAACTAATTAAATGAATCACGAATATCACAAAGAAAAAAAAACCTGTTTCCTAGACACCTTATACAAAGAAGATATTTAAATCAAACCCAGCTAGAGAGACAAATTTTTTTAACGTAACTAATAACTAAGATCGAAAACCCTAGCATAATTTTTTTTGTTTATGAATGAGGAGATTAGGAACCTCAACAATTTCGTTTGCAAAACGATAAAGGAATTAATATATGTACGAATTACCAACTAGCAAAGAAAACAATCTAATGGAAAATCATTTGTTATATCTAAATGTCTTTGTACTATATAATGCTTTAATGGAAAAGTATTGTAAAACTAACACAAGTAGAAAAGTAACACTTTTATTGAATCAATTCTTGTTTCCTGTTAGAAATCTCTAGCGTTTTAAAAGTTCTATTATGATATAGTTAATTACTTGCATTGATGTTAACTCAAAGTAGAACCACATAAAAAGGCACCAAACAAAAGGTCAACAGGGAATCATGAAGATACATTCGAACGGGCTCAAATCGACGCATAAGCAAAAAAAAGTTTTGGGACGATCTAATCACACAAAATTGGTGGAAAGGTTTAGAGAATTTATACTTTGCATTCTATTCTAACGAACGAAAATAAAAGTTTAGTCAAATAATTATAATTACCAAAATGATCAATATTCGCGTAAGAATGTGTTTTCTTATGAACCACGATTTTTTCCTATGGGCTAAGAACCTTTTATTTCTAGCCTTATTCACAAATATTTATTTTTTCACTAGTCACAAATATTTTAATGTGTTTTATATCTCTCATTTCTCGTTCGTTCCTATGATACAAAACTCATTTAATTGAAAATAAATTAAAATATAGATTTATCATATGCTTCTAACACAAAATTATTTAGTAATGAATTTATTTACACATGTTTTTTATATATTATAATTCACAGTTCTTTAACTACGGATGTACAACATTGAGTAACACAATAATACTCTCTCTCTCTCTCTCTCTCTCTCTCTCTCTCTCTTAAATTTAGAATATAAACCATTTGAAACATGAACCTTTATATGATGAACATGCAATGTCCAACAATTAGATATCTCTCTTATCATGTTAACTATAAGTATATCAACATATGTCTTTTATAAAGTATTTTGAAAATTTTTCCAAAATACAGAATAAAACATTGTAATTTGTATCATCGCTTTTGCAATATTTTTAATTTGATGGTATTAACCTTTTTCAAAAAAACAGATCATGGGTTTATAAGAAAACTAATTAACGATGGATCAAAACATGAAAGAGAGTGGGACACCGCACCGACGGGATAGGGACGAACGAGTAATCAAGTGTTATGACACCACGAGACACACATGTAAATGTGTTCTGTGTCTTCTCCTAATCACACAGACATAACTCCTGCTACTGAGTGTGTCCGATCGATCGAGAAGAGAGCGTGTGTTTTCCATTTTTCAGGGAGCGTTAGCTTCCACGTGTGAAGATGCTATTGGTTCACGTGGAGTTTTATAAACTGTTACATAAAATGGTTTTGGTGTATTTAAAACGTATCTAAAATTATGTTATTGTCATCAAATACTAAAAAGGGAAATTATCTAAAATAACATTTGAAAAATCTATATATTAAAAGTAACATTATTAATTTAAATTTCTAATAATAATACAAATTTAAAATTAAAATACATTAAAACTTCTTTTTAATAAAAAATTTAAATCTTAAATAAAAAACACTTAAATATAATATTTTAAATTTATATATAATTGACTTAGAGTAAATAAATAGTTTACATAATTATTTTTGTTATTTTTGAACTTTAATTTTATGATAGTAGATTTAGAACAAAAACTTTAAAAAATGTTATTTTAGAATATTATTCTACAAAATACTCTTTTTGTCGTCAAATACTAAAAGTATGTTTAACATTTTAGTTTTTAGTTTTTATTAATCCTCTCCATTACTCTATTTTAAAGTTGGATAGAGTAAGCTTGGAAATTTTTTCACTTGATAATAGAATTTACAGTGGAAACTAGAGTGAGGGTGGAAAATAAGCTACGTATTTGTGTTTATTAAAATTTTAAGCATGATCATAAATCAATGATTGTTTTTGAGAATGAGAAGAAAATAAGAGAAAGACACTTTAAAGAATAGTAAAAGAAAAAATAATAATTTTGTTTTGTTGAAAGGAAAAATTATTATATACTCTGGCCCCTTAAATATTCTGTCAAATGCAGTTTTCTTTCTTTACTTTTCTTGGTCCATTTTTCTGGATTCTTGAAATGAATACACCATTAACTTCATGTCCATTTTTGTCCATTCATTAACACACACCAAACGTATCTTTCTTTTATATATGTATGTGTTTGTGTATTTATCACCACTACCACCTGCAAATGCTAAGAAAGTGGATTTCACACCACAGTCATAAATCTCATCAATTACAAACCTCCAAAATCATCTTCATCTTCGTCTTCTTCCTCCTCCTCTTTATGTTGGATTTCGAATCTTCTTTTTCCTTTCAAAAGAAAGAAACTATGAGCATTGCTTCCACAAAAGCTCAATGTTTGCCACTTAAACTGTGTCTCATGTCTTAAAAGAGTTTGATTTCAGACAAAACATTCTGTTCCGTGTCTTTCGCTTCTTGTTCACCATTGTTGCTTCTCGCATTTAAACCATTTTGGTTTCTGCAGACGCAACTTACTCTGCTTAATAAAGCCATTAACTTCTTTATTTCTCGTAAGAAAGAAAACAAAGACAAGCAATTGGGTCAGAGAAAGTTGGCATAAAGTTCCTAACAGTAGAAGAAAAGAGAACTTTCTCGTGTCATTCATCACAAGCTTCAACATTATTTATAACTACCTTCTTAAAAATAAAGCCTTTCACCTGCAAAAAAAAACAGTTTTCTTTGCTTGTAGAGCTCAAAAGAAACATCGAAAACAAAAAAAGATGTCAATCTCTTGTACCAGAAATTTCTTCGAAAGATTCTGTGTTGAGGAATACAATATTGACACTATAAAACAGAGTAGTTTCCTCTCATCAGATCTTTTACCATCTCTTGGAGCCAGAATTAACCAATCAACTAAGCTCCGTAAACACATAATCTCTCCTTTTAATCCAAGTTACAGGTAAATTTTTAATCGTGTTTTATGTAATTATAACTAACTTCATTGATGCTCTGTTTTATAATACTCTGTTTCTGTTGAAAACAGAGCATGGGAGATGTGGCTAGTATTCTTAGTTATTTACTCAGCTTGGATTTGTCCATTTGAATTTGCATTCATCACCTACAAAAAAGACGCCATTTTCATCATCGATAATATTGTCAATGGCTTCTTCGCCATTGATATTGTCCTCACCTTCTTCGTCGCCTACCTCGATAGCCATTCTTATCTTCTAGTTGACAATCCTAAGAAAATAGCAATAAGGTGAGATAAGAAAAAAAACGTTTAAACATTAATCAGATTCTCAAAGACTTGTTTTGAAAATGTTTTAACATTTTCAGGTACCTTTCGACATGGTTCGCTTTTGATGTTTGTTCGACAGCACCATTTCAGCCACTGAGTCTCTTGTTTAACTACAATGGGAGCGAACTAGGATTCAGAATTCTTAGCATGCTAAGGCTATGGCGTCTCAGACGAGTTAGCTCGCTGTTCGCAAGGTTCATTTCAATGATAAAACACCATATTCTTCTTAGTTGTATTACTCATCTCTAAGACTCTAACTCGTATTTCCTTTTGTTTCAGGCTTGAGAAAGATATACGTTTCAACTATTTCTGGATACGATGCACCAAACTCATTTCGGTTAGTTCCAAAACAGAGCAACAAACAAAGAACTTATTTGTTATGTAATGAAATAAAAACCTTAACATGTAGTTGTTGATTCTCAGGTTACTTTGTTCGCAGTACATTGTGCTGGATGTTTCAACTACTTGATTGCAGATAGATATCCGAATCCAAGAAAGACATGGATCGGAGCTGTGTATCCAAAATTCAAAGAAGCAAGTCTCTGGAACAGATATGTGACTGCTCTTTATTGGTCAATTACGACATTAACAACCACTGGATATGGAGATTTGCATCCTGAGAATCCAAGAGAAATGCTCTTTGACATCTTCTTCATGATGTTCAACCTTGGTTTAACAGCTTACCTGATCGGAAACATGACCAATCTTGTGGTCCACTGGACTAGCCGAACCAGAAACTTTGTAAGTTTTGATTATAGTTGCTTTTTTCATTTCGGTTAAAGAGTAGCATCTATGGCCTCTGGTGTTGATATATTGTTCAACAGAGAGATACAGTACGAGCTGCTTCAGAGTTTGCTTCAAGAAACCAACTCCCTCACGACATACAAGATCAAATGTTATCACACATTTGCTTAAAGTTCAAAACAGAAGGCTTGAAACAACAAGAAACTTTAAACAATTTGCCGAAAGCAATCCGTTCAAGCATTGCAAATTACCTCTTCTTCCCCATTGTTCACAGTATTTACCTCTTCCAAGGAGTTTCTCGTGACTTTCTCTTCCAATTGGTACAACTCAATTCTCTAACTTGTTCTTTTCAATTCAATATCATTGTAACTGACGTTTCATGAAGTTACTCTCTTTTCTTCTGTTCAAGGTTTCAGAAATAGATGCTGAGTATTTCCCACCTAAAGAAGATATAATTCTACAAAACGAAGCGCCTACCGATCTTTACATCCTCGTCTCAGGAGCCGTGGTGAGTGAATTCTACCGGTTATCAGTACAAAAAATGTAATCAAATGTGTAGGAATATGAACAAGAGTAACTTTTAACATTGTGTAATTTTGTAGGATTTCACAGCCTATGTTGATGGACATGATCAGATCCAAGGGAAAGCAGTTGTTGGAGATACATTTGGAGAGATTGGAGTTTTATGCTATAGACCACAACCTTTCACAGTAAGAACAACCGAACTATCTCAAATTCTACGGATTAGCAGAACATCGCTGATGAATGCGATGCACGCTCATGCCGAAGATGGACGAGTTATAATGAACAATCTCTTCATGGTATGTGAGTTAAAAACATATGCTTGTTGAAAACTGTGTTAGTATAGTTAAAATAACAAATCAAACTCATGTTTTTTTGTTCATAAACTTGCAGAAACTTAGAGGACAACAGTCAATAGCTATAGAAGAGACAAATAACGATCAAGATTTCAAAAGAATGGGATGGGAAGAATGGAGTGATTCAAGAAAACATTGTTACGGTTTAGATGTTGCAAATTCGAGTTCCGAAAATGGAGAAAAGGCTCTAATGGATGCTATTCTCAAGGGAGACTCTGTAATGATTAAGAAGATACTTGAAGAACAAAAGTTAGAGAATGCGAAAAGGGAAAAATCAAATAGCGAAAAGGCTGGAGGAAGTTATGCAAATGATTCACTTAAAACAGATTTACATTGCAGCTCAAGCATCCAAATCAAACCATGTAAAAGAAAAGATAAGAGAGTTACCATTCACATGGTGTCACATGGGAAAGGTCTAATAATGCATAATGAGAACGCGAAGTTGATACTCTTACCTTCATCCATAGAAGAGCTGCTAAAACTTGCAGGTAAGCTTCTAGAACTACTTAAAAGGAGAAAAGAAAGAAAACATAACTTCTTAACTTTGGATATTTGGGAATTAATGCAGGTGAAAAGTTTGGAGGATGCAATTTCACAAAGATCAGCAATGGGGAGAATGCTGAGATTGATGATTTAGATGTTATCTGGGATGGTGACCATTTGTTTTTTCATTAAATTGAGTTTGAAGGTAGTACCTGAAACTCGGCCTTCCTTTGAAGAGCATGTAAATCTTACGTACATGAGATGTGTTTTTTATCCAGTTTCCATAGAAAAATGTAGATTAGCAAGCAGAGTTTTTACTAAACTAACATTGATTGACACAACAAAAGGAAAATATCAATATGAGAGGCTTATGGAGGGTTGTTACGACTTACGAATTCATTAGAGCTAGGAGCAAGAACAGGTACATGGGTTTGTAAAAGTGCACAAATATAGTAATTATGAATTTTGTTTTAAACTTGTATAACTTTTGAAACCTAATGTATTTTTATTACCAATTACATTTTATTACGTCTCAATAATTATTTTAGAAAAATCTAAATTATTATATTTTAAACTATGACTTAAGAATTTTCTTGTTACCCCATTAGAATTTTTAAATTTATTTCATAGGAGTTTATCTATTTTAAAAAACTAAAACCATTATAATTATAAATAAGCCCATTATGTACAATTGTATAATATAACAATTTTCAATTTTTTGTTCTAAATGTAACACTAATTTTTTAAAATTTTAAAATAGCATAAATTTAATAATAAAAGAATTAAAAAAAAATTTTAATAAAAAATTAAATGCTAAATTAGAAAAATGAATCAAAAATTATGGTTTAATATATATAGTTTATTTAAAGCAAATAATTATTTTCAGATAATAATTTGTGATATTTTAATAATTTTATTTTTAATATAATAGATTTAGAAGATAAAACAAATAAAAGGTAATTTCAATAAAACAAACAAAAAAAATTAATTCCAAATTACGTATTGAATTTTAGCGTGATACACACTTCAAAAGATATTTTTAATATATTATTTGAGAAACATTTTTAAAAAATAACATTACTTTTATTAATACTGATGTATAATCAGTGGTGAGTTTCAAATAAATATATAAATACACTTAAGTTATTAGAATAATTACAGTACTATTGTTATTAATTTGGTTAAAAAATCAATATATTTTATTAAACTAACCAAAATATACTATTAAATTCGTAAACAAATATTTTTCTTTTCATAATTTATATATACAAAAATTAATATTAAAAATAATTAAAATAAAAATTAAATTTATATAAATATTTAATATATATTTAATAATAAAAAATATTATATAATTTAGAAATATTTTTCTTTAAGTAAAACATGGATATAAATCTAGTTATGTATATATATTTAGTACTACTTTGTAAACCTATAAGTGAAACCACATTAATGGGGAGACTCACCCCACATCTCCATCAGATAACTCTTACAACTACTTTTATTGAGAGACCAAGATTCATTAGATAACCATCTTTTTCTCTTTTGTATTGTCCTCAACGACTCTCGCTTCTGTTCTTCTTCTTTTTCTTGGTATGAAGATGTCTCAATCTTCTTGAGATTGTGTCTATATTCAACAACTACTTGTTCAAACACTTCGACCTCAAACATGTTCATTTTCACCTTAGGGTTTATGTGATCTCTCACAAACGCAAACGCCAATTGGTCTCGCGGGTTAAACGCTTCTAACTCGTTGAACATGAAACACGAAAATAGATTGTTCCTTATGTTGTGTCTTCTTAGTATCAACGCGCTATCTGGTACATCTAAATCGAACATACACACAAAGTATAACAAGTTAATGTCACTAGAAGATACTATAACATTCAACACAAATTTCAATTCAAATATCTCTCTAGTCATACAATTAATAGCATGAAAATAACAGATTTCTTAAGAACACATTTTAAGAACATAAATTTCAAAGTTCACACATATAGATACTAGTTAGGTCGAAGCTAGTATATATCCTCCATAAAGAAGAAGAAGTTAGTCCAATTTCATTTCTAACGATTTGAAATGACGTAATAGTATTTTTGGACCAGCCAAAACCATAACCACTTGGATTTGGGACCAAATATTGTGATTTCATAAGATTTCTTTCTCTATCTCATAAGCTCACTGATGTGTTTATATGGGACCATGTCCTGATTCTTTGATTGCAACTATGGTTTTATTTTATTTCTCAAGGAATATTTATATATAAAAAAACGAAACCACAGCTACATGTTAAGCAGGAACACTAGTTCTATTAACCATTTATCCTAACAATTGTTTTTTTTTTGTTTCTCTGATTTATTCATCATTTTAAAAAAAATGATTCTTACCACGGTACCAGATACATATGAACATTATAAAAATTTAATTAGTAGATATTTATAATAATAATAAGTTATATTTCCACAAAATAATATAATACCCGATCGGTCAAGTTATAACTCTATAAATTGAATTAAAGAAAATATTGTTTTCATGATTACCCGTGAATACAATTTAGAAAAGGCACAAGGAAAAAGAACATAACCTAACCAACTAAAGCCAATCTTCATGCATAAGACATGAATCTTTACTCTTTATTGCAAAGTAATAAGAGTACATACACACCAACATTCTAGACAAAGGAAGGTATATGTGTTTTTTTAAATAAATATTGTTTACCGATAAAATTATTATAGTATTTAAGAATGAAAAGTCGAACTATATACATCACAGAAAATCAACCTTAGACAAAATTTTATATATATTAGAATTGATATTCCAAAGAACTTCACTGATTTTTTAGTCTTTTTTATATAATAGTTACTTCTATATTTAAACTGAAAATTATATGCCTCGTGAATAAAACCCTACTGAGTTTTAGAATGGAATTAACTCAATTGTGACCCGCCTTTGGAAGACAAAAAATATGAATTTTAAAAGGGTTAAAATTCTAATTAGATTCATAAAATATGAATTTGGAAAAAATAAGCCTGCACAAATCAGTCCACTATCTAATTAAATATGCCTATATAAGTACAAAACTAACAATTAATTAATGCTTTGAGATTTGTCTAGTAGATTTCTTTTTGAATAGAACTTTACCTAACCTTCCTAAACATGAGCATAGACAACTAATGTGTCAGTAAATAACCATTAAAAGAATAAAGCTTGTTCGTTATGATTTAGAGAAGATTTTATTACCTGTGGGATATGGCAATTTATGAGAACTCCAAGGCTTTAAACCATGCTCACAATAAGCCTCCATTTGCATCCTTAGCCCATCGACATCGCCCCATTTCTTCCACCTTGCAGTAGCCATAGCCTCCTCCATTGTATTTACGAAAAATGGGTGCTTAGATATTGCCATATCAACTTCAGGAACCACTAACATCGAATGAATAAGAAGTAGCGGATCGATCATGAGCTGAATTTTTGCATCAATCCATATACTAAACTTTGAGTTTGGAAATAATCTATGTATAAGATACTTAGGTATCACTCCGTTCATCGCCGGATTAACGTATATGTTTTCAGATTTTGAGACTTTGATGATTCTCCATGCGCCGATTCTATAATTGATTGGATTGTCTTTTGGTATGACATTATGGTGGAAGAGAGAATTTAGGGTTTTATCGTCAACGAACATGTGGAAGCAAACGGATTCTAGGGTTTTAACTCCGAGTCCCACTGGTTGTCTAATCTTGTCATGATCGTTAAAGATGGCCGATGCAACTACTAGTCTACATTTCTCCATCTCAGCTCTATCTGCCAAATCAAAAAGAAGAAATTAAATATAAACATTCTTGTTTTGGCATCGGTAAACCAAAATCTTGTAGTTGTTAAATGATGATTTTCTCACCGGATTTGCTGATTGGAATATCTCTGAAGAATCCGCAAGGAACTTCGACGTCATTGTTCGAATGATTGAAATAAGAAAATCTCTTCTGGGTACTGAAATTTCCACCAAAAGTTTCACTTTTTCCATTAATATATCTCAATATCTCCGATGATGATGATGAATCACTGCAGATACTCTGTATTTCCTTCAACACTGTCCAATAATCTGATTCACATCAAACAACAATTAATAAAATTTTTCCAGTCATTACCAGACAATAATAATTTGAAATAATAGGGAAAAACCCGTAATGTGAAATCCATCTCTTCATTAAAAAAATCGAGGAAAAAACTCGAGACCAAATCATTTGAAAATCGATTATCTTATATTTTCAAATGTTTTGCCCAAATGTGTCTTTTTGGAATCAATTAAACATATGAAAGATAGCATTTCAGGGATACTCAGAAAAAACAGAGATGGAGAGATCAAATAGAGTTTACTGATTTGATTACCTGAGAAGAAAACAGGGGAAGAACAAGAAGATCTGTGAGTGGGAAGAGCGTATTTGTGTTCACCGTAAGAAGAAGGATAAGAGAAAAGTTTTGTTTGAATTGGATCGAACGGTGAATATCGAAAGACACAATGGTTTCTTGAAAGAGAGACGTAGATGAATAGAAAGAGAGTAGTGAATAAGTATAACAGTGAGAAACAGAGGAGCTTTGATCGGACACAGAGAGGCGGAGAGACGGTGGTTCTGATGAATTTCCCCATCGCAGAAAAAGGAAAAAGAGAGAGAAAGATTTATGGTTTATTATCCATTTTGACATTTAGTGTTGAAGATGAAGAAATGAGAAAGGGATGAGATCTTCATTTGAGTTTGTGCTGATGACATAAAACTGAAAATCAGAAACTTTAGCAGCTTTTTGTGGTAAAGCGTTACTGAAAAAAAAGATATATTATTTAATAAAAGTATAAAATCGTTTATAAATTAAGTAACCATCTGTTTCTAAATTTTGTTTATGATTTCTATTTTACTATGATTGTCGTTATATAGTATAAAATGTTTTTAATTAAATGTTTTCTTAGATAGAATATAGAGATTTTATTTTATGTGTTATATAGTATAAAATGCTTTACTTACAAAAACGGTTTAGTATTTTAAAACTATATTTAATTTTAAAAGTGCAAACTATATTGAATCCAAAAGAAAAAATATTCAGTATGATGATTAGGTTTTATTAATTTACATGTATTATCGTGTGAGGAAGTTTTTGATCCTTACACAATAATAATTTTGAGTTAATGTGCTTAATTTCTAATAGCAATATTTATATTTTGAATTGTAATTTGGTTATGATACAAATTAACCCAAAAAATTATCTCGATTATTCTGCGTCTACTATTTTCGCGATTAGGTCGAGAAGAGCACAGTGTTTTATTTGAAAGCGTTAAGGCTAATTGGGACATGTCTTCTTCTTGATTTCACCTCTCTCCCCAATTTTTCATGTCTCTTCCAACCAAACGCTCTACTTGCTCCGCCGCTTCTGCCTCCACCGACTCTTCTTACTCTTCTCCGCCGATGAAAAAGGCCAAGAACGGCCTCCACCAACCTTCGTCGCAGCAAAACGCCGCCGACAAGGTTGGCTTTCCCATGGAGGAAGATTCGACTCCTGCCGCCGCTAATCTTTCCCGGAAGAAGGCTACACTGCCGCAGCCTACTAAGAAGCTCGTCATCAAGCTCAATAAAGGTTTTGCGCTATTTTTCATTGCGATTTTGATCGTAATCTTATGTTCTTATGCTTTTTTTCGAGTATTTTAGGATTTTATTAGTGTTCTTTTCGTCTAGTATGTAAGTGATGCTCTGGATTGATTGGAAATGACTCTGTGTAGGATTGATTTTTAGCTTAGGGTTCTCGATTTTAGGGATATTATAGGCTTTCTGGATAGTGACATGCGATTGATGTGAATTTTGTGGGTTTTGCGATTAAACTTTCAACAGAATTCACTGTATATCGAGCCTGACTGTTGATTTTGTGGTGGATGAGTCGTAGGTTTTTTTTTGTACTTCTTAAAAGTCTGAATCTCGTTGTCTAGACGACATGGGAATTTAAGATCCGGATGTTAGCTGTTTACTTTCTAACGAAGGCTTGGTTTGCCACTAGAAACGTCTTGAGAATTAGCATTCTGTACAAGAAGAATCATTATTACTGGGCTGGTTTAGCAATTGTGAGGTTGTGGCTAAAACCTTTTTCATTATTTAAAGGTTTTGATTGTACCTTTTGTAATATATATGTGTGAAGCCAAACCAACCCTACCAACAAACTTTGAGGAAAACACCTGGGAAAAGCTGCAGTCAGCTATCAGAGCTATATTCCTTAAAAAACCAGTTTCTTTTGACCTCGAGAGGCTTTACCAGGTAAAATTACTTGCAAATTTCCTCTATTGGGCTTGGTGCTTCGGGTCTCATGTGAAAATGTCTTGCTGATGAGATGTTGAATAATTTGTCAGGCGGTTGATAACCTTTGCTTGCATAAGCTGGAAGGAAAGCTTTATGAACGTATTGAGAAGGAGTGTGAAGAACACATCTCTGCAGCTTTACAATCTTTAGTTGGGCAAGACACTGATCTGTCTGTTTTCTTGTCACTTGTTGAGAAATGCTGGCAAGATTTTTGTGACCAGATGCTAATGATCCGTAGTATAGCCTTGTCTCTGGATAGGAAATATGTTATACAGAACTCAAATGTACGTTCATTATGGGAGATGGGCCTGCAGCTTTTCCGGAAGCATCTTTCTTTGTCCCCTGAAGTTGAGCAGAGGACAGTTACTGCTCTCTTAAGAATGATTGAAAAGGAAAGGTATAATCATTCCTGTGTTTCAAAATATAAGAAGCAAGGTTTATTTGTCACATTGGGAATTTTTCTTCATAGAGCCACCTTGTGTACCTTATTTCTCTTGCTTCTGAGTGAATCATTGGATGGTCTATGAACTATTTCTGTCTAGCTTTGATAATTAGTTATAGGTAAAATTTCAAGCCAAATGAGCACTAATGTAAGTCCTTTATACATTGGAGAATATTTTCGCATTGGTCCTGCAGATTAGCTGAAGCTGTTAATAGGACACTGCTAAGCCATCTTCTAAAGATGTTTACTGCACTGGGAATATATACGGAAAGCTTTGAGAAACATTTCCTTGAATGTACTTCTGAATTTTATGCTGCTGAAGGAATGAAGTACATACAGCAGTCTGATGTTCCCGAGTTCCTGAAGCATGTTGAGGTGCCTTGCATGCCTTCATGTAGTTTCTCCTTATGATAAGCTGACGTACAGGTTATTAGTTGATCTTGTCTCTCTAATACTATAGTTCTACTGGTGATGGGTTCAGGGAAGGTTGCATGAAGAGAATGAAAGATGCATACTATACATAGATGCAGCAACCAGGAAACCATTGATAGCAACTATTGAAAAGCAACTTCTGGAGCGTCATATACTTGCTGTTCTCGATAAGGTTGAACTCTCCTGTCATCCTTGTGGTTGTGTGCATATTAGCAAAATTTGTGTTGCTTTAAGCTTATTTTATCTCTTAACATTTCCCAGGGTTTCACACCATTAATGGATGGACGTCGTACTGAGGACCTCCAGAGGATGTACACCCTGTTTTCAAGGGTCAATGCACTTGAGTCTCTGAGGCAGGCGCTAAGTTCATACATTCGGAAAACTGGGCAGAAGATCGTTATGGATGAAGAGAAAGATAAAGATATGGTACAATCACTCTTGGACTTCAAGGCTTCTCTTGACATAGTATGGGAAGAGAGCTTTTTCAAGAATGAATCATTTGGCAACACCATCAAAGATTCATTTGAGCATCTGATAAATCTTCGGCAGGTATTGCATATTTATTTCTTGATTGTTGCCTAATCTATTGCTAGCAATTTTTCTTTCATATAAAAGCAACATGCTGATTATTGTGGAAATGTCAACCTTATAATTACAATGCTGCAATTGAGTAATTATAGCAATGTATAAATTTTCATTGGTGTTTAACTGTTTATGCACTGTAGTGCTATATTTGTAGACGTTTTTGGGCGCTAGATACAATTATCAAACATAAATTCGATATAGGTCTTCTGTTTTTTCGGGCGCTGGACCAAATTACAATAATGTTATTACTAGTATTCATCAAATACTCCTGACCAATTTTATCCAGTATTTGGTACTAGCTCAAGTCTTCAGCAAAAAAAAAATCCTTATGTAATATCAAAATACTCTTCACAAAATGTCACATTAGCATTCTGCTCATTAGTAATTCACAGTATGAAGTTGAAGTTTCAAGCTTGCATGTTAGCATGTGCCCCAAATAAAATACATCTTATGTTCCTTGAGTTTTTTTGCAGAACCGGCCAGCTGAACTTATCGCTAAATTTTTGGATGAGAAGCTTCGTGCTGGGAATAAGGGTACTACTGAAGAAGAATTGGAGAGTACCCTCGAAAAAGTCTTGGTTTTGTTCAGATTTATCCAGGTTATCTTTGATTCCTTATATCTAGTACTGTGTTTTTCTCTGCTAAATAACTGCCTTCATGTCAGTGAACGGTCTGAAGACCAGCTATTTGACTATCTAGATACCAGTTTTGCTGAAGGATTTCTATTTTTTTATCAAAAGGGTAAAGATGTGTTCGAAGCATTCTACAAAAAGGATCTTGCAAAGAGACTTTTGTTGGGAAAGAGTGCTTCAATTGATGCCGAGAAATCCATGATCTCTAAGGTTGAAATGCTGACTTAATTACTGCAAAGTCTTCTATATCAGTAAATTCTTAGCGGCTGACAAAAACTTGGTGTCCCCTACAGCTGAAGACTGAGTGTGGTAGCCAGTTCACAAACAAGCTCGAGGGGATGTTCAAGGTCCACTTCCTTTCTCTTCTCTCTTTTCATAAAAGATGTTGGTTTTTAAGTCCTACTAGAGGAACAAACAACAGGAACTTATATTTTTTGCTATCTTACTTCCTGGAGTTCTATGCTTAATCAAAACGCAAGATTGTTGGATGACCCTGCATCATACCCAATTTAAGGAACTTTCTGTGTGCACAACAATCATAATGAGGTTGTATTCTCTGTTTCCTTGATTTTTTCCAGGATATTGAATTGTCAAAGGAAGTCAATGAGTCATTCAAGCAATCATCGCAGGCCAGAACAAAACTGCCGTCAGGAATTGAGATGAGTGTCCACGTTTTAACAACAGGGTATTACTATGTTTCAAATTCATCTAAGGATTATACCGGATAGCATGACATATTATCAAACTTGTTAACCTTCCATGCATAATGCAGGTACTGGCCAACATATCCACCTATGGATGTTAAACTCCCTCATGAATTAAATGTCTATCAGGTTTTACCAAAACCTCTGATATTCTGTTATATTTTCCTTTCCGCAGGGGATTTTTTTTACAAGCTTTTTTTCTAATATAGATGTTTGTTTCGTAGGATATCTTCAAAGAGTTCTATTTGAGCAAGTACAGCGGCAGGAGATTAATGTGGCAAAATTCATTAGGTCACTGTGTTTTGAAGGCTGATTTCACCAAAGGTAAAAAGGAGCTTGCTGTTTCCCTTTTTCAGGTCAGTCAAATTTTCTCTTTTGATTTTTACTTTCTTCCCCAAGGTCACAATGTGAATCAATAAGGTCTTGTCTTTTCAATGTCTCAGGCTGTTGTGTTGATGTTATTTAACGATGCAATGAAACTTAGCTTTGAAGACATTAAAGATTCCACTGGCATAGAGGACAAGGAATTGAGAAGGACTTTGCAGTCGCTTGCTTGTGGGAAAGTTCGTGTCCTACAGAAGGTCAGACCAAAATGTGAACTCTGTTAACTCGCTTTTCTCCTAATGCTTAATCTGCTGAGGTCCGTGCCTTTGCTTTTTTTTTTTACCTCTCATTATGTACATGTTCTTGCAGTATCCCAAGGGAAGAGACGTACAAGACGGTGATGAATTTGATTTCAATGACAGCTTTACAGCTCCTTTATACCGCATTAAGGTACATCATATTCTTTTGTCGCCTCACTTCAGGCTTCCTAGAATCTCGTAACATGTTTTTGTTAGCATATAATGAACCAAATTTGTTCTTTTTTTTTATGGATGCAGGTAAATGCAATCCAGATGAAAGAGACAGTAGAAGAGAACACGAGTACAACTGAGAGAGTATTCCAGGATCGACAGTACCAGGTTGATTTCGTCTCCAGTTTCCTTTACAATACTGTTCTTCTTAAATCTTTATTTCAACTTGGTTCCTTGAGCTAGAGAATATTTGACAAAAATGACCCTCCCTATCACACCTCTCTTACAGATCGATGCAGCCATTGTTCGAATTATGAAGACAAGAAAAGTCTTGAGCCATACTCTTCTCATCACTGAGCTCTTCCAACAGGTAATAATTCTCTTCGTGCTTAATTTCAAAACTCATGTAGTAATATAATGGGACTATATTTTGATCCAATCCTAGTGATACTGTTCTCTCAGTGTCGTATTATATGGAATATACAATTCAACGTATGGATTATGTTTTATGTGATTTGCAGCTGAAATTCCCAATAAAACCGGCTGATCTGAAGAAGAGGATCGAAAGCCTGATCGATCGAGAATACCTGGAGAGGGACAAGAACAACCCTCAGATATACAATTATCTTGCTTAGAATCTCTCTGGTAAAACAACCTTTTCAACATTTTCTTCTCTGTATATTTTTATTCACAAACAATGTCAGAAAATTTTCCTTTCTTCAATTTGAGAAAAAAAAAAAAGAACACGAGATTTCGATAATTGTTTCTCGCCTTTTCGCCTGATTTTATGTACAGCACCAACTTTGGTTTCTTCTTCGGTCACTAACTTTTCTTTTGTTCTCATCGACAATGAATGATTTCACTGGGTTGATTATTAAGGTTTTCTAAAATTGATTTATACGCCCATTTTACTTATAATTAAACTTTAATGTCTGTATACACATGATTGAAAAACGTGAGTGAAAATTTTTTATTCAATGGAAATGCTGATATAAAAATTATCTACATGCCCGTTCCTTGTCTAATAGTATTTCAAACAACGATGGATTTGGTGAATAATACAAAACTGAACTTAAATCATAAACAGTTTACTTTACTCTGCATTTAAGTTTATGTATTTTCTAATGTATTTTAGTGTGTTTTTAATTGAATAACATAAACTAGATTTTAAAACACGTAAAAAAAATATTCGCACATAATTAATTAATTATTTAATTAATATAAATCATATATATATATATAATTTATTTTATAATTAAAATAATTTTTCTAAATCTTTTAATATTGATTATGAAAATAAAATAGATAATAAAATCGAATTATACAAATAGATTTAAATTGTATATATTTTGGATAAAATTGTAGATATGATAAATATTTAATTAAATTAAAATTTTTATATATATATTTATTACTATTTTTTTAAAATTTATAATATTTTGTTTTATATTGTATTTACTCTAGTAAACTGTTTATAACTAATTATTTACACAAAATAATTTTTATGTCAAAATATTAGGGTTTTACTGTAATGAATAAATATTATATTAAATTATATTTTATTAAATATTTATTTTAATATGATATAATAATATAATTTTCAGTTAATATATTAGGAATGATTGTTTTTGAGACGAAACTATCTTTTTGCGTCACAAACTTCGACATGTTGTTTCTTGACTGATAACAATATCATCAACACAGAACTAAATATAGCATCTATTTTGTTGGAAATGTGTATTAAAATATGATGTGCTTGTATAACCGTTTGCCAACTCTAAAAATAACTATATCATATTAGATAAGGCAAATAGCAAAATAAAGTTAGATAACTTTATCTACGATATGATAAACTTAAATGGTAGAATAATAGTTACCTATATTACATATGCGCTGTATAGTCAAACTATGCGTATTTATCAAAGTTGAGTATATTAACCAAACTCAAAATATGAATTTGAATCGGATCCAAAATATCTAAGTTCAAAGAGGTATAAATATTTGAAAAATATTTAAATGGATTTTGTTAATTTATGAGTTCGTGTATTATCCGAATTTTGAAGTAGAACCGAAGTTAATATTGACTGTGGATTTTATGGAGATTTGTGGTATTAACATAATATCAACTTTAAGCATGCGATAAAATGTATCAACTGCGTTTGTCATTTTTGATGCTGCAAATAATTTTCTACTTAATTAACCCAAAAAAATAACCAAATGTGGGTACTAAATCCAGCTTCGAAGATCCGAATCCGTTGATCCGAAATCTAAACCGGTCAACTCAAACCGATTAAATCGAACTCAATCGGATTCAACCAGATCATAAATATAGTTAAATTTATTTATTTTTGTAACTGTTACAATTAATAGGTTTGTAACATAAATTACAATTAATTTTCTAAAACTTAATTGTCTAAAACATTATAAAATGAAGAAAAACTTTATTGGTAAAAACATTCCAAAATATATTAAAAAAATATAAAGAACTATTTATAATTTTTTTTTTGTGAGAGATGAATTATTTATTCGGTTCTAACACCAAAAAATTTAAAAATATTTTGTTATACTCTCAAATTTAGAGAAATGATGCAATATATCCCACGGTTTAGTTTTGGTCTTTTGGATCATTTCTCCCCCTTTCATTAGTCCTTATGGATTCTATGGTTCAAATTTGTTTCAGATATTTTTAGGCTAAAAATTTGGAATTTGCTATTTTATAACCAATTCCAAAGCCTTTAAATAAGTTTCAAATAAAGAAGAGAAACACATGTTCCTTAAATAACTTTAAGAAAAAAAACTCAATGGCTTCTCTTTGGTTGAAGTTGTTCTTCTTAGGTCTAATATTCCTCAACTGTGTTGCTAAACGAACTCTTGTACGATAATTATATAACAAGCATTTTCGTAATACCAAACTTATGAAATTTTTTGGTCACATATTATAAAAAGTATTAAATGGTATTGCAGAATGAAGAAACCGAGTTTGAATGCGTCTCTATGTACAAACAATCTGCATTACAACACCCAATAATGAAGAATCATCAACTACAGGTATGATCATCACTTATTTGCTAATTAATTCAATCTTTATAAATGAATTTGTTCGTTTTAACTTTCTTCTACAGACTAGACCAAGTCGAGAGCTTTTATCAATGCTGTCTTCTTCTAGTGATGACATAATCACAGAGATTACTTTGAAAGAATCAGAAGAATGTCCTGAAGGACAAGTACCGATTCACAAACCAAAATCTCACTTAACCAATGATTATCCTCAAGAATTTATTAAAGCAGGTAAAAGCTCTTTCCTTTTGGCTCCTTAATATGAAATCAACTTTGATGACTTCTTAATTATTAGATTTCAATTCTTCTCTTTTCTTAGGCCGTATCCTGAAAGGAGCTCAAAACCCAACGAAAAATCAAACTACTGGGAATGAAAAGAAGACAGAGAATAATCAAGTTACAAAAAATGAAAAGAAATCTATAAAATCTGCAGCTTTGTCCCCAAAAAGTGAAACCACTAACCACCCGCCAAAGACATTTAGAGAGTATAATCAACATGTAAGTGTACCTTAATCTGCAAAACAAACTCCTTTAACAAAAGAAAATACTCATTAAACATACAATAATTAGTAGGTAATAATGAATAAATAGTAACAAATAAGTAAGTTTGTTTTCTATTTATATAGTATGCAATTGTGAGGACATTTGAAAACACAACAAAAAGATGGCGTGGAGCACAAGCATTGTTCAATATTAATAAGCCGCGAGTAACGCAAAATCAGTACAGTAAGACTTGGATTTGGCTTAATTACATAACAGGAAACATAATGAGCAGCATTCAGTTTGGTGTCGCTGTAAGTATATATATACAAACTCTTCATTAAATATATTTAAACTATGTTCATCATAATTGTGATCGGATTTGATTCAATCTAATTTATATAGGTGCATACAAAACTATATCAAGATGATCGTCCAAGACTAACCACGCTTTGGATGGTGAGTAATCTGAATATTAGTATATTTGTTCTTGAGTTTTTAATGAATTTTGAATAACTAAATATTTATACGTTACAGTCAGAAAAACAACAAGATGGATGTTACAATGCTTTATGTCCAGGAGGTTATGTTCAAATTCATAAATCAATATATCCTGGTTTGGTTTATGATAAAATCACTGTTCCCGGAGGAGCTCAACACACTGTTCATCTTTCTGTTGCTGAAGTACGTAAAACTCTAATTTTTATAAACAGTTACAGCTTTGATTAATGGTTTATTTCGTTTGCTTTTAGATTTGCAGGTGTTTATGTTTACATGTTAATTCTTGCTGTTAAGAAAATACATGTTAATTTGGGAAGAATGTTTGATAAAAAAATGAAAATGTAAATGCAGGATCCAGTGACGAAGAATTGGGTATTGACAATAGGATCCGTGATGATAGGGTATTGGCCAACTCAAAATCACATGGCAGAAGGAGCTTCTGAAGTTTACTTCGGTGGATTTGCAGGAACTTCATTGCCTGAAACCCTAAGCCCACCAATGGGAACAGGAGATTTTCCAACAAAAGATTTGACTCGGTCGAGTTTCATGAAACAACTTAAATGTGTTATTTCGGATTATACACTGGTGGATATTAATTCCAACGAGGTGGAGATTTATGTTGATGATCCTAAGTGTTATGGTGTAATGTTTCTGAAGTATGTAGATGCTAATGCGAAAGAGACTCTTACCTATGGCGGACCTGGTGGACGCTGTCGTGGTTGATTTTTTTTTTTTTTTCTTTTTTTAATTCATGTTTGAAAATACATATATTTATAAGTCATATCTTTTGTTTTAAAATAGGATTTGATCTTATTTAATTATAATATTTTTCTTTTACATAAATTAATTAATTTTTTTTTGTAATTTAATTAAGTATTTTTAGTTTAAATATTTTTATTGAATGTTAAATCATTATTAATATTCATAATATAAATACAAATACAAAATTTTAAATTGTTAGATATAATATTATAATTAATTTATTTTTTTGGATAAAAATATTATTTAACTATATTAATAAAAATCTGAAATTAAATATTATATTTCATAGTATTCATGAATTCTTAGATATTAAATATTTGTTATGTGATTTATTTATTTACAATAATATTTTAATTAATATTCTACAGTTTACTGTTATTTTATGAAATGTATTTTTTAATAATAATGTAAAGTTAAATGACATTTATTTCATGTAATATATATAATATAAATATAAATGTGAAAATTTAATGTTTTATAAAAATTTTGATTTGATCTGATATGTTAGAAAATTTAAATATTTATAATATTTTATTATATTTATATTTTGTGAATTTAATTTTATAATTTTTTAGTTTATATATTTTTAATAAATGTTAAATTATTATAGATGCGTTTATAAATGATGTTTATTTTATTAAATATTTTAATATAAATATGAATAAAAATTAAATATTTATAATTTATTAAATCATTAGATATATTATTATAATTTATTTATTTATTTTTATATAAAAGTTATTCAAATTAATAAATATTTAAATATTAAATATTAAATTTTATAATTTTAGTATATCATATATTTGATATTTGTTTTTTAAATTAGTTATTTATAATAACAATTGAAATCATATTTTATAATTTTAATATTGTTTTTTAAATATATTTGTCAAGTATAGATGAAATAGTGTTTTTTTCCAAAATGAGATTCTTTTTGTTTTCGTGGTCTAGTGAATTTTATAAAGAGTAATATCCTAAAATAGCACATTTTAAAATTTTTCTTTTAAATCTAGCATCATAAAATTAAATTTCCAAAAATAGCACAAATACTTATATGAAAATACTTATTTATTCTAAATAAATTATACATAAACTTAAAATATTGTATTTAAGTTCATTATTTCGAATTTAGGGTTTAATTTTTTTTATTAAAATATAATTTTAATGCATTTTAATCTTAAATTTATACTATTATTAAAAATTTAAATTAATGACGTGCTATTTTAAATATTTGTCCTTTTATTTATAAATGCGTTTGTGACCGATAAAACTTTCAGGTTTGATTCTTTGTTTAATTGGGCTATATATATAATATAATGTTTCCATCTTATAATAATTTTTGCAAATGACAAAATTGACCTTCGACGAAAAAACGATTTGGGTCTAACAAAAAGTTGTCTGATTCTTTTCTATAGTTTCAATCTTATAAACACGTCGCCGTCTTCTTGAAGAGATAAATCATTCTCTTGCTTCTCCGCAATCGCTTTGGACAGAACTCAAAAGTGTTATTCTCCCACGACTGCTCTCTCTGTTCGATTCAAGATAGTGGATTCTCCTTTCATCTCATCCCTGAGGGTCTCCGTACGAATTTCTTTAATCGCCTTGTATGCCCTTTGCTTGAATTCATTTCATGTCTGATTCCAGTTTTCGAATTTCCAAGTCTTATTGGTTTTCAAAATTTGTTACTTTCAGTTTTTCTTATCCACCCATGTCATGTTTCACTCTTTTTTAGTCGTTATCTATTGCCTTGTACATTCTTTGATGCAACTGATTTCATGTCTGATTCCAGTTTTCGGGTTTTCAAATCGTAATAAAAATCGTTACTTTCACTTTTTTCTTCCACCCAATTCCAAATTTGAGTTTTTAGGGTTGCTCTCTATTTTGTAGCATTCCTAGTCTAATTAGAAATACATTTATCCAGCTTTTGATCATTATAAATTCTCTCTTTCTCGTTATCAATTTATAGCATTAACTAAAGTTTGCATCTTGTTTTGTTTCAGGTTTTGTAGTTTGCAAGACACAACAATGGTTGAGGGAGGGAAGAGAAATCATAATCGTAGTAGAGACAATAACAGTGAGAACAATAGAAATCAAAAGAGACGACTTTCTTATGAAACCGAAGAAAAGAGCAATAACAAAGAAGATCTTGTTGTTTACAGAATATTATGCCCTAGTGGAGTCATTGGAAGTGTGATAGGCAAAAGTGGAAAAGTGATTAATTTGATTAGGCAAGAAACTAGAGCGAGAATCAAAGTTGTTGATCCTTTTCCAGGTTGTAGCGAAAGAGTGATAACGATCTATTGCTCGGTTAAAGAGAAGAAAGATATCTTCGATATTGAGAAGAGTGAATCATTTTGCACTGAGCAGGTTCCTCTGTGTGCTGCTCAAGATGCCCTTCTTAAAGTCCATTATTCAGTTGTTACTGCTTTAGCTACTGCTGCTGAGAATACTAAGATAGAGAGAGATGATATTAGAGGATGTCGTCTTTTAGTCCCGTCTAGCCAATGTTCTAATGTGATTGGTAAAGCTGGTTCGACCATTAAGAAGATTAGGAGTAGAACTGGAGCTAATGTCAAGATTGTCTCCAAAGATGGTTCGGATCCTTCACACACTTGTGCCATGGATTTTGACAACATTGTTTTGGTTAGTATGTGAGTTTTTGCTAATTCGTAAGCATATAGTTGCATGTTTGTTTTCATTTTAAACGGTGTTTCCTTATGCTTATATCAACTAGATATCCGGGGAGCCTGATTCTGTGAAGAAAGCACTTTTTGCTGTTTCTGCTATCATGTACAAATTTAGTCCTCGAGAACAGATTCCTCTGGATACAACTGTTCAAGAAGTTCCTGCTAGTATAATAATTCCGTCAGATCTTTCTGTCTATCCACAAACCAGTGTATACCCAAATCGTGATTCTAGTTTCCAACATGGTGCCAGTGTTCCATCGTTTATCGGTACACTACCTCAGGGTTATGGAGAAACTGTCGTGAATCCAGTGCCGGTTTTTGCTTCTTCTACTCTTCCTGTGGTTCATCATGGTTTTGGTGGGTCTGCCAGATCAGAAGAGTTGGTTATAAAAGTTTTGTGCTCTACTTCCAATATCGGTCGTGTTATCGGAAAAGGAGGATCAACCATTAAGGGAATAAGACAAGCAAGCGGGTCTCATATCGAGGTTAATGACTCTAGGGGGAATCGTGATGACGACTGTGTTATCACTGTCATTTCCAGAGAGTCTCCTGATGATTTGAAGTCTATGGCGGTTGAAGCTATTCTTCTACTTCAAGAGAAAATTAACGGTGAAGACGAAGATAACGTTAAAATGCAACTCCTTGTACCTTCTAAGGTAATAGGATGCATTATAGGGAAAAGTGGCTCGATCATAAGCGAAATCAGGAAAAGGACAAACGCAGATATTCATATCTCGAAGGAGAGTAATAAGCCTAAGTTTGCCGATCCCAATGATGAGCTCGTTGAGGTATAGTTTCTTAGAATTTTTTGGTTTTTCGTTATTCAAATCTTCACTTCCTTTAATAATGATGATTCTAATTTTATGTCAATTAGATATCGGGTGAAGTAAGCAATGTAAGAGATGCTCTCATTCAGATTATTTTGAGGCTTCGAGATGATGTTTTAAGAGATAGAGCGATTGGTTCCAAGAGTCAACCTCTTGCAAGATCTGAGAATAATAATTTGTTCTCTTCGGGCAGTAGTAATGCTGGTCTTGCACTTCCTTCATCTTTCGTGTCTTCTGTTTCGCAAGTTGCTCCTGTAGATTTTGATAGGAGACTAGAAACCGAGAGCAGCATGGGCATGCTTTCTTCAAGCATTGGACTCTATGGTTATGGAAGTTTTTCGGTAACATCCTCCCTTTGGCTCAAACCAATGATCTCATTTTCTATGTCTATTGTTGCTCATATTCATAATTTTCTACAAACAGGGAGGCAATAACAGTTATGGATCCAACTCTTCGTACTCATCCAGTATATATGGAGGGTAAGTTTGCAGCTACAGCAACAAAGTTAGTTTCATTTTTTGGTAATTCAACTTTTTTGCATTCACAGATTGCCTCAATCTACTACTGTGGAGATCCGAATCCCTTCCAATGCAGTTGGTAAAGTAATGGGTAAAGGAGGAGGCAACTTGGATAACATAAGAAGGGTTTGTTCATGGTTCTTTGATTTCCTCCTCAGTGCTCTCTGATCATCGTAGCCTTGGTCGTCTCTTCTTTTCTCTTTTCAGTATAACATTTTCACATGATGTGTGCTCTCTCTTTCTCTCTCAGATATCAGGAGCTATGATAGAAATTTCTGATTCCAAAACTTACCATGGCGGTCGCATTGCTCTCATTTCCGGAACACCTGAACAGAAGCGTACCGCAGAGAACTTGTTCCAAGCTTTTATCATGTCCACTTAAATACTTTGTTCTGCCCGAAATCCTTTTCCAAGGAGTGTGTTCCGTCTTTCTAGCTCCCATTGGATTTCTTTGATCGGGTTTCTCAGGCTTTCCTCTTTCTTCCCATCAAACTCAGGTTACAATATGGTTGCACCTGTCATCAAACTTTTGACAGTTCCATCTCCATTCGGTAGCTTTTGGTTTCTCATGCTAGGCATCTTATAGTCTTTCAGGACCATTCTTTCTCCCTTTCCTTGCGAGCTGTTCGCTTAATACATGCTTATCTATGTGCAATAAAACAAATCGTTCGTATATCAAGCTTTGTCTGTTCTCCTCACATGGAGCCGGGTCTGCTTTGTGCTTAGTCCAAAGTAGCCCTATCAGTTATGTGTTAGTTTACTGACTCTGCAAATCCCATGTCTCAGCTGATGCCAAAAGTATAATCATTACATCGCATCACTTCACAGTTCTTGGTGTTTTTCTAGAAATTTCTGCAGTCTATAGCTTATAGCCTATAATAGCCTAGTGATCTTCAAGAACAGTACTCTAGATCTCTTCTCGTTGATAACCAGAATTATTTCGGCTTCTTAGAAGCTTTGATCTTGCAATCTGATTATTTGAAAATCCGTTGGTGTTGCTCATCTTCCCTTTCTCTGCTACAATTTGACTGCATTTTGGTCAAGCTCCATTGATTGATCTTCTTTACTATAAGTTCTCTTAGCTTTTGTCCATCTCTGATTCATTCTTTTGCCAGATATCGTGGGAACTCTGATAATCTATCCATTCATTTTCTACTATCATTTTTAACTGAAATAATGATCTGACACTGCTTGTAGCAGATTAGGTTGTCACTCTAGGATATTTGCATTAGAACGCACAACTACTAAGCATTTCTGGTTGTGTTTCCGTTTTAGCTTTGCGAGTCTTGTCACCCCATGTTAGCGTTCTCGGGTTCCCACATTCTATGTTGTCACTTCAGGATAGTAGCGTTAGAACCTGCAACACTAAGTTTGTGACTCTAGGATTTTAGCATTAGAATCTGCAACACTAGGTGCTTTTCTGATTTTGTTGAGGGTTCGCTTATAGCATTTGTGATCTGATCACTTGTTTCGAGCATTTATCCGACAAAACTGTGGTTCCGACAACTAGGTTGCGAGAAACCCGCAACATTCATTTTTTTCCTTCTGCTTTTGTTTTTGCTTTTGCGAATTGATCATTTTCCGCCTGAAAACATTCCGACACATCCCATATTCTGCAGATGAGTAGGGAGTTTATTCATCCTTTGTATGCTACTCGTTACACAGTTCCTTTTCCGCGTAAACCAGGTTTCATGAATGCGTAGAGTTTCAGTTCGTTAGAAATATATAATCTTCTGTTTCTTTTCTTGGTTTAGTGAGAAGTGTTTCTTAGAGAAAAGATAGATGTTGATCCGTTTAAAAGGTTTTGACAAAAAAGTTGTTATTGTTTTAGGGTCAAGATTAATTTACGCAATTATTATTAAGTGATTCCAAATTTTTTCTAATATCGCTTGGATATATATTTTTCGGCATCGATTTCGAATGTTCGAAGAACCCAAGATTCTAAAATATAAATTCGAACAATGTTATTTCCCTTGTTTAATAAAATTGAAATTTTATTTCGTGACTGAGAGTTGCAGCGAAATGTAGAATATATATTACAGTTCTCTCAGTTGTAACCAAAAAATTGACTAAACCAAATCAAAATGTACAGAACGAAATATATATTGTAGACCAAATATTTTACTTTTTAAAATCTAAACAAATAGAGAACCTGATTTTAGTGTAAACCATTCAAAACGAGAGATTGAAACTAAAAAGAAATTAACAGAATTCAAACTGTAAGTTTAAACCATACGACAAAAAAAGTCGACCCCAACAATTGAGATCTTGAACTTGTACTCCGCTTTAAACTTTTTTAGATATAATTTGCATCCCGAGAAAGAGACGATCATATCCTGGAAAAAGAGGGTCCAGAAAACAAAAAACAACGTTTGCTTCCACCTCTGAAAGACTCTAATGGCAGCCACGAGACGATTGCTTCAATGTATGTCTACCAGAATTTTAACCGCCGGAGCGCGGCGGAGTTATGGCGGTCTACCGCGATCGAACTCCAAATCTCCGTCTTCTTCTCAACAATTGATGGAATTGGAATCCGAGTTCAGCGCCCACAAGTAAAGTCTTTCTGTTTGTTATCTCCTCAAGTTTTCGTTTTTCTCCGATTTGGATATATTATCGATAACTTACTTCCAAAATTCTAAACGTTCCTATTTTCGGGTTCTGGGTTATGCTCGTTTCATTTAAATTCTTCTTCTTTGCATTTCGAGGTTTTTAAATTTGTGTTTTGCTTGCTTTGATCAATACTTATATAGTTTTATAGACGTATAACTCTTGCCTTGATTTCAATATGATTTTTTCATTGATTATACCGATGGATCTTTGATTTTTAATGGTGTTGCAATCCAATATGAAGGTATATCTTGATTTTTGTCAAACAAAGAAGATATCGGGAACTTAATTATTTCAAATATAATGTTTTCTTCTCCAGTATTCTGATCTTTTGTCTGGTTATTGCTGTGTTTTTGAAATGTATTTTGCATAATTGTCTCTAGTTCAACTTAGTTTACTTCTTGATGTAATAACTCTTGCTAATTCCGTTTAGTCTGTAAACTTTCTTGTGTGTATGTATGTCCAAATTCAAGTTACCATCCTGTTCCGGTTGTTTTTTCTCGGGCAAATGGTTCAACTATATGGGACCCTGAAGGAAAGCGATACATCGATTTTCTTGCAGCTTACTCTGCAGTTAATCAGGTAATACTAATTCCCAAACTGCTTTGTTTAGCTTAAAGATAACAATATGTTGGAAGTTCATACTTGTTAGATTCATTCTTTGTGTTTCAATGTGAGACTAAATGTAAATCGTATGCGTTTTTTGTCTAACCGTTGCAGGGACATTGCCATCCTAAGATCATGAAGGCATTGCAGGAACAAGTGGAAAAGCTCACTTTGAGTTCAAGGGCATTTTATAACGATAAATTCCCGGTATTTGCAGAGCGTCTCACAAATATGTTTGGGTATGAGATGGTGCTTCCTATGAATACAGGTGCTGAAGGTGTCGAAACCGCTTTGAAATTAGCAAGAAAATGGGGTCACGAAAAGAAAAGTATTCCTAAAGATGAGGTACAATTTTTTCGGTTTACAAGAATTGACGTTTGCATAACATATTGAAAATGTGGGAAACTTTTGTTACAGGCTATAATCGTCTCTTGTTGTGGCTGCTTTCATGGTCGTACATTAGCAGTCATCTCCATGAGTTGTGACAATGATGCTACGCGTGGATTCGGGCCATTGTTGCCCGGGAATCTTAAAGTTGATTTTGGTGACGCGGATGCGCTTGAGAAAATATTTAAAGGTACGAACATGTTTCTATGCTTCATTTCCGAGATTAAGAGTTGAGCTTGAGCTAGAGCTACTGAATGGATAACGTTATTGTTATGCTAATTGCAGAAAAAGGAGATAAAATAGCGGGATTTCTTTTCGAGCCTATTCAAGGGGAAGCTGGAGTAAGTTCCTTAATAAATGTTTTGGAGTTTTAATGTTTTAGGGGATGATTCATTCTGGTTTTGTTTCTAAAATGTTAAAGATGGTTGTGGTTTAGGTTATTATTCCTCCTGACGGTTATTTGAAAGCTGTTAGAGAACTCTGCACAAAATACAACGTTTTGATGATAGCAGATGAAGTACAAAGCGGTCTGGCCAGATCCGGAAAGATGTTAGCTTGCGATTGGGAAGAAATTCGTCCCGACATGGTGGTATGTTCTTTTCCTTGGGATTTCCTCTCCGAGCAAAGCCATTACATATATTATATAGGTACCGATCCTTGAATCTGTTTTTGAAGATACTTGGGAAAGCATTAGGAGGAGGAGTAATTCCCGTAAGTGCAGTACTTGCTGATAAAGATGTGATGCTCCATATCAAACCTGGCCAACATGGAAGGTTCGAAATAATGTTACTATGCTCTTCTTATTAAATTAGCATAAACATTTATCGGTATGATTGCGATAAAGCTTGTTCTGTTTGTCGAAATCAGCACATTTGGTGGGAACCCTTTAGCTAGTGCTGTAGCTATGGCTTCTTTAGACGTTATCGAGGAAGAGAAACTCGTCGAAAGGTACCATTTTTACTCTTAAAATCGATTCGGGTTCTTTAGCAGACAATTAAAGTGCTAAGTTGTTGTTTTCGTTGAACCTATAGATCAGCAAGTGTTGGAGAAGAACTAAGGATTCAATTAAATGAAATCAAGAAACAGTTTCCACATTACATAAAAGAAGTACGAGGAAGAGGATTGTTCAATGCGGTAGAATTCAATAGTGAAAACTTATCTCCGGTGTCAGCTTACGATATTTGCTTGAGCTTGAAGGAGAGAGGAGTCTTGGCCAAACCGACTCACAACACCATTGTCCGGTTAACTCCACCACTCTCCATAAGGTAAACGAAAAACATCTTAACCGTCAGGTTAAATGAGCAATATATGAACCAAATCATTTATTCTTTCTTTTGCCAGCTCTGATGACCTCCGAGAAGGCTCTAAGGCTCTGCACGATGTTCTTGAGCTCGATGTTCCGAATCTACGAAAAAACAATGCCGGCAAAAGCCCGGTTTCTCATTTAACCGAGTGTGATCGCTGCGGAAGAAACCTCTATGCTTAAACCGGATCGGAGCTTTGATTAGGCTCTGGTTTAATTTGATTGTTTGTAGTGTATACAGTATCTTGTGATTTCACAGGACACTACCACTGGTTCGGTATAGAAAATAAATACATATAAGGTCGAACCAGATTGTACCGAGGTCGGTAGAATAACTGTGGTTTGCTTCTGGTTTGGCATTGGATAATTTTAGTTAACTCGATTTGGCTATTTGTCCAAATTATCGGTTATATTTCTGGTACGAACTACGAACTGAAAAATGTATAACTTTTTCCGTTACCAAGAAACAAATCTAATAAGGGATATATATAGCATGTAACAAAAGAGAAACGATCCACAAATTGAATCACAAATCTTCCCGATGATGATGATAGTCTAGAAATTAAACTCAATCTCACTGGTCTTATATACTTCTCTGTTGCCAATGAGAAATAATCGTGGTTACATAATCCTATCCGAATTATAGAATTAGATTATTCAAATTATGAATCTCACATCTATGACACACACACAGCAAAATGGATTCAAAAATAACATTCTAAACTTTGTTTAATACATCAAAGTGAAAGGCTACTGTTTTCTACTAAAATCATAAAAAAACTATGATATTTAAGTTGATTGTGGCATTTAAACCATGAAAAACAGCATTACTGTAACGTTTAATAAAAATAGAAGACAAAATAACATTGACTTTTCAGGGTTAAAATGGTAATGTGACTTAACCATTAGGGTTCTTATGATTTTAGAAGTAAACACCAATAGTTTTGGAGTGAAAATAATTTCATATTTATTTTTTCGAGTTCATTGTGATTCGAAGTTCAAATGAAATTTTTCTATCTATTTAGGGTACAATTCTCATAGTATTTTCCGGAATTCTCAATATGGTTAATTACAAATAAATATATATAACACAATTTTTAAAGTATTGTGAAAACAGTATGTCATTTTAACTTCAAGTACTTGCAAAACATTTATTTGAATTAAAAGATATTTTTCAAAAAATTGGGAATTTTTTGGAATAATGACAACAAATCAAATCTTAGGGAAGTATATTCAATCAGGAATTTAGAATAATTTGACTTCAAATAAAAAATCATATGTTATGCAAACATAAACAATAAAAAAGAGATTTTTAATCAATGTTATTGGTTATAAAATTTGTAATTGTATCTTAAAATCTAATGATATAATATTAAAGATTTCAAAACATCTGTTCAAATCCACTTTTATTAGAAATAATTTAAGTATTTTTTTCAATGACTTCAAGTTTTTTGAAAATTAATATGCCAATTGAATGTTATAGACATCTGTATGTAGATATTGATATGGAACATGAAATCATGAATGAACATTTGCTTGTCTTCTATAATTGCTCAAGCCAAGCATGTTGAGGCGTGAAGCCCATATGATTGGTTGGATCTCCAATATTTAAATCACACTATCATTGCCCCACTAATATTAAGATTTACATATATTATTCTATTTGCCAAACTATTCACACTATGATCTCGATCTTTGGTTCTTTACAATTCTAATGAAATTTGAGATGTATTTTTTTAAAATAACATATATCTGACATGTTATTATATCTATTTTATAATGATGTGTTAACATCAAAAACATAATTTCAAAAATATAAGTATAAGTTTAAATTGGTATAATATTTGCATTACATTAATTTCACTCATGTTAAAATTTTAGAGAATTCATTAATTTAATAAACATTAAAATAATCATTTGCAAAAATATCATAATCAATAAAACTTAATAAGGTATATTATATATATATCTTCTAACTCAAATAGTCATAAATTTTCACCTAAGATTCTTTTTATTTAAAAGATTAAAAATATCCACTTAAAAGTTTTATAACCAAAATATAT
Source organism: Pugionium dolabratum (assembly GCA_018901945.1). Taxonomy (NCBI): domain Eukaryota; kingdom Viridiplantae; phylum Streptophyta; class Magnoliopsida; order Brassicales; family Brassicaceae; genus Pugionium; species Pugionium dolabratum. Next base: position 808,139 of record JAEVFF010000310.1, read on the forward strand.
TATTTATTTTAATATATTCAATATGTTATTTAAATAAAAATAAAATTTGTTACGTTTAATTATTTAACGGACAAAGCATATTAGTTTATCAAAAAAATTGTAAATATGAATCGAGTAGAAAAATAAGTACTACACTGACAAAAAACTGATCATGATATATTTTGATATTGGGTAATTGTTTAAAATAGCATATTTTTAAATTTTTATTTCAAAAATAATATTATTAGTTTAAATTTTCATAATATCATAAAATTAAAACTAAAATTAAAATATATTAAAACTTCATTTTATTTAAAAAATAAATTCTAAATTTAAAAAAATCAAGTATAAAATTTTAAATTTATGTATAATTTATTAAATATTTTCACATAATTATTTATGTTATTTTTAAAATTTTAATTTTACAGTAATAAATTTAGAACAAAAACTTTAAAATATGTTATTTTATAGTATTACTATTTGAGATATTTAAACGGAACTTAGATCTTAGTAAAACAGTAAATTTTATATTTAAAAGTATCATTTTAGTCGTATATATGTGGAGATTTACTTTATTTTTCTTTCGAAAAGCAATAAACATTACTCCAATCTAAGTAATGGTGAATGTGCATTTAATAGTCACGTGTGGATTTACCTTCTAAATCCAATCTAAGGAAAATGTTAAGTGTGAGAAATGGGAAACACACACATGGTACAACATGCATATTAGTAGGTCTAATTTATCATATCCATCGGAAAATCTACACATGACTTGTCTACTCACTAATGCATTATGCTTATTATCTTATTCATTCTTATATTCATGATTTAAGGATAATGAAGTTCGTTAGGATATGCAAAAGTAGATTCAAATACGTTAGTTAGTAACCCTTTGCATTGTAAAAATGTTAATTATTATTTACAGTAATATAATTGTTTAACAATATAACCAATTACGTATTTATATTTTCTACCATATCAATGTGGTGTTAGAGTTTTCCGAAAAATATATGAAATAATGCGTGAAATCCACAAACTACGGTTCCCTTTATATCAAATACTAGCATATTTTCATAATATTATTTATGAGAGAAAAACAACCATGAAAAAAATAAAATGCAACACTATATATTTCTATATATTACTAATAACGAAAAAAACTAGACTAAAACAAGACAACGATGTATTAAAAAATTTAAACTCCTCCAATTTTGTGGCAAACTCGACCAATTATCTAAATTTACATAAAATGAAGTTAGATCTTTATAATATCATGTAAATACAGCAATATTCATCGAGAGTGATATCAAATACTATATTATAAATCTATATAGTATGGATAGATAATAGATTTCGGCATACACCCACACCAATCCACTCAAAGAGTTTGATAACTTCGAAAAGCCATCCACTTGACATTAGCATAGATTGGTTTCCTTAGGTTTATTGACACCAAGGTAATGAACCACCTTCTATAACCTCTATTTGAACGATAAACATTTTAAGTTATAAAACATAATTTTTTTATATATTTTGAAAATTAGTTTAAATTCCGGTTCAAAATCTACTACGGTTACAAAAAGATGAGCAAACAATTTTTCATGTGGACCAACAAACTATAAATTTTGCTATCTATATCAAAATAAAATTGGTAGAGTACATCTCGAAATATATATATATATATATATATATATATAAAGAAAGTAATAAATATAAATTTATAATAATTGTCTTTTTCAGCATAAATAATTGTCTTACATCAAATGTCGATCGCAATGAAAAAAAAAACACTCTACAATTTGCTTTTTCTCTTTCACGCACGCGCTCATATTTCCCACGCGCTCATATTTCCCACGCGCTTAAAGTAGAGACAAAACCTCGTGGGTCTATTTCGTCCCACCATTCTCCTTCTCTCTAGAAACCTCGCCATGCGTTATCTTCTCTGAACACAAGATTCTGATTCGAATCATTTTCCGAAACCCTAGAAATTCCCCTCAAATCAGAGATCTAATCAAGTTTCTTTTCCATGGCTTTTATTTCCCGTTCAGAGCCACCTTCTCGGATCCATCCCGAAGCCCTAGAAATCGACCACTTCGATCGTCTCCCAGACTCAATCCTTCTCCTCGTTTTCAACAAAATCGGCGACGTGAAAGCGCTTGGCCGATGCTCTGTCGTGTCGAGAAGGTTTCATTCCATTGTTCCTCAGGTCGAGAACGTGGTTGTTCGTGTCGACTGCGTCATCTCTGATGATGATTCTTCTTCTCTGTCTTCTATTAAATCTCGCTCATCCGGATCGTTCTCCGCTATATTTCGCCTTGTCGTCGGCGGCATTGTCAAGCCGTTACAGGCCTTAGGGCAATTCCTTGGCACGAAGAGGTCATGCGGTCCTGGATCTTCTTCGACTTCTCTATCTATAAGTGGAGACGAAGGTGGAGAGATCGAACAAGGCGGCGTAACTCACCATTCTCCAACACAGGTGTTGAGAAACTTTGACGAGATTCGTTACCTACGCATCGAGCTACCCAGCGGAGAACTCGGTATAGACGACGGAGTTTTGTTAAAATGGAGAGCGGAATTTGGTTCAACCTTAGATAATTGCGTGATTCTCGGCGCTTCTTCAATGATTCAACCGAACCCGATGCGAACTTCTCAAGCCTTTGACACTACAATCGTCGAAGCTTCCGGTGCAGACGGTAGTGGGAGTATTCCGGAATCGTTTTACACAGATGGAGGTCTAAAGCTGCGTGTTGTATGGACAATTAGCTCTTTGATTGCTGCATCAGCACGACACTACCTGCTGCAGCCAATAATCTCGGAGCACAAGACACTCAACAGTTTAGTGCTCACTGATTCCGATAGACAAGGTGTGCTTTGTATGAACAGAGATCAGCTGGAAGAGCTCAGGGTGAAACCATTGTCAGCTTCATCGGCTTCTAAGAGGACTCTTGTGCCTGCCCTGAACATGAGACTATGGTATGCTCCAACCCTGGAATTGCCAGATGGAAGTGTGTTAAAAGGTGCAACTTTAGTGGCAATAAGACCGAACGAATCGAAGAAGGAAGTTTCTGATATCTCTTGGGTATCTTCGGCTTTCGAAGAGCCGTATGACACAGCTGCTAAGATGCTGGTCAAGCGAAGGACATACTGTCTTGAAATGAACTCGTTTTAGCTTGAATGGCTTAAGTCAAATCTGAGGTAAGTTAGTGCTTAAGTGCTGTATAATCTGTTTATGAAGTATACCTGAGGATATCAATTGCCGAGAATCGATTGCCTTTGTCTTGAAACCAGTGAGATTTCACCGCTCTGCATTGTTAAAGCTTCTAAAATGATTTTAGGTGTTAGTAATCGCATTTTACTGCATTGCCTTTGATGATTTGCTAAGCATTTGTGATCACAAAAATCGGGAATTTCTGTTATCTTGTTTTGCTATTTTCCAAAGCACAGAACTTTTCTCATTGTTATGTTTCTTGTTTGTTTGGGAACCCGATGGCGATTCAGGATATTACATAATATATAAAAGCTATAATGGGAAGGAGAGAATGAAGTAAAATCCAGAGATCAGTTTTGTTGCCTACTGCATCTGCTGGCTATTTTTGTAGTTGAAGCTTATGCTTTTGCAGAATCTCTCAATCATATACCAACAAACTTGCAATTATCATGTAAGAGCTTTTTCTGTCTTTAGGTACTTAAAAAGCCTTCAGCTTTGCTTGTTCTTCTCCTATTTATGTGAATATATTTGTAGATATGAGAAATACATTTGCTTATTCCACTGTCAGGCTGTCACTATACAAGTTATCTAAGAAAGGAAGAAAAAAACAGAGCAGTTTTAGTACTTTGCTGATGTTTGAACAGTAAGCTTGTCAGACCAAAAGTGTTTTTAGTTAGGAGTTTTGAAGTTGTCACAGTGATTTATCTTTTTATTTTCCTATTGGTAATTTTGCAAAATTGTGAAACATAAATAATCTAATTGTTGAATTAAATTTTTTTGATATTTCTGTTATAAATTTATTGAATGCAAAATGGGCGAATATAGTTTACTATGTGGGTCGTATAATACTGATGAGTTGTATACTTAATTACATGGATCACCATTTATAAACCAATTTGATTCTCAGAGTACTACTTTGTATTACAATTCTATTTAACTTGATCTGAAAGGGCTGTTTCAATCTTAAATCATAAATGAACATTTTAAAACTTGCTGTTGTTTTTAATATATTATCATGTGGTAAAGTGCTTAACATTAGCTTACATAAGCATAACCATATTATATTAAATATACACATTTGTGTATTTAGATGATAAATATTGTCAACAAGCTGAGCTGGACCCACATGTCGTAGGCATGAGGGAATTGGACAAGTTAATTAATTACTGTAAGTTGCTTATGCATAAGCCCTCTGCCTATAATGATTATGTCTAAGTTGAATTAACTCCTTAAACTTTCCACTTAAACCTGTAATCATAATGTTAGCTTCTCCGGAAGTTGTTTGCAATCGCATTCTTACAGCTAACTTGCTTATTAGTGATTTGGCCTTCTTTCAATCTCATCTGAATATCATTCATGTTGTAATTTTAGCGACTCCGAAGGTTTCACCAAAAGATTTTCTTTTCTTAATTTACCGTAGAAACATTGATCATCTATGCTGTAATTTTTGTGATTCAAAATTCTTTTTCAGAAGTTACCACTAACAAAAAATTTGGGCATTGGATAAAAATAACATTTTTTAAAATTTTTTGTTTGAAATGTAACACTATTAACTTAATTCTTTAAAATAATACAAATTTAATATTTAAATGTTTTTAAAACTTTTTTAATAAGAAAAACTAAATCCTAAATTTAAAAAACCTCAATGTAATATTTTAATTATATTTATAATTTATTTATGGTAAATATATATTTTTAAAAAATAATTTGTGATATTTTTGAAATTTTAAGTTACAGTGGTAAATTTACAACAAAAACTTAAAAATATAATATTTTAAAATATCACTTAAAAGGTTTTCCCAAAATGCTATTTTTAATAAACCTTTTCAATTTTCTAATTGGTTTTATAATTTCTGTATTTTATAAAACCTTCTAAGCATGTTATAAAAAATTAAAATATATTGGACTATTATAAAAATATCATAAAATAAGTTTTTGTTGCAGAATATAATCACTATTCTTCTTTTCCAATAATATCATTAAAAGTGTTTTTTTTATCAAAAATACCGTCAAATAATATAATTTTTAATCATCAAAACTAAACAATAAACACTAAAACTAAATCATAAATCCCAAAAGTTAGAATCTAAATCCAAATACTAAATCGAAACTCAAATAATTAGCTCATTAATCTTTAAATTATTTTTAATCTTTGTTGTATATGTTTTTTAAAAAAACAGTGACTGTATTTTCGAACAAAATATTATTTAGCTATTTAAAAGTATTTATTTAATATAATTTAATGTTCAAAACTTTATAACCTATCAAAACCTTTAATATACTTGTTAATAAATGATCTTAAAACTGTATAATAAAATAAATTTACGAAACTAAATAATAATATTTTTGGAAAATATTATCATATAGTATATATGAAATTTGCCCTTAAATTACAGTGAATTTAAATTTTGATTGATGTTATCATCACTCTGTTTTTGGGCTAAAAGTAGTTATGACACGAGTTGAGGCCCAACATTTATATGTTTGGGCGAAGAGTAGAAACATAAAACACTATTACCGGTATACCCCTCTTTCTTACTCGCTTAAACCTTTCCGTCGTACCATCCTCCGCCTCGCTCTCTCGTTCCTTGCTGCATCGAATCTGTTTATTGTTTCTACATCTTAAGAATAGTATGTTAGAAATTTTGATTCGATTTATCGCTTTCTCTTTAATCTTCTTCTTTTCGTTTTACTATTGACATTAAGATCGATTCTAGTTGCAGAAAATGGCGGCGGCGTTAGCTTCCAGATTATCCCGTGGTAAGTATATGCTCCTTCGATCTCATTGAACCAGTGATTCTGGGTTATTATTATTATTATTCGGCAAAGTTTTAGGGATGTATTTTGTATCTTTCAGTTTAATTGCAACATCGATTCTGAGAAACTGTATGATTTTCAAGTTTGAAATGATATTCAGACTGTGATGTCTTTTTGGGTGGGCTCTTGATGAAAATTGTTTTTCGCATTATTGGAAAAGTTTAATATCCCGTTATCAGTGTATTGTTGCTTGTATTAGCTTAAAAAGTGTTAAAGTTTTGTATTTTGAAAGACGGATTCAAAGGCTAAACATTTGGTTGATTGTTGTTCATGAATGATGATGTTATCAATTCGTGCTCAAAATATCTCTTTGTTTTTGTTTTGGTGTTGTTGTCTGGTTTGATTCATGTACACAAATCGATTAGCAGGAGGACGGTCATTGCTTGGAGGTCTTAACAAAGATATCTCTCGATTGATGAATTCTTCAAATGGAATGATGAATGAAAGTCTCCTCTTTCAGGTGAGAAACCAATAACTATTCTATATATATGTCTGTTTATTTATACACAAGTTATTCATATATTCGGAATAGAGGAGGAGCTAAAATCCGAATCTTCAAATCTCAATATTTGTGTTATATATCGCTTTGAAGGGATATTGGGTTTTGTTTTGAATACGTATAGGTACGTATCTAAATGTGTTTTGGATTGAATTGAAACGGATAATGGGTCAAAATGGATATCCTAAAGCTTCTTGTTTTGGTTAAATTTTGGGGGAAGCAGCAGCAACAGAGAAGGACATTCATTCAAATGGGGACGGTTCTCAAAGTGGTGGACAATTCAGGAGCCAAGAAAGTGATGTGTATTCAAGCTCTGAAGGGGAAAAAAGGAGCTCGGCTTGGCGATACCATAGTTGCATCAGTGAAAGAAGCAATGCCAAATGGTAAAGTGAAGAAAGGAGCGGTTGTATATGGTGTGGTTGTACGAGCTGCGATGCAGAGAGGTCGTGTTGATGGAAGCGAAGTTAGATTTGATGATAATGCGGTTGTTCTTGTTGACAGCAAAGACAAGAACACCAAAACCGATCGCCAACCTATTGGTACAAGAGTGTTTGGTCCTGTTCCGCATGAGCTTCGCAAGAAAAAACATCTCAAGATTCTTGCTTTGGCCCAACACATTGCTTGACTAATGTCTTTTTGGTGTTGTTCTTCTCTAAATTCTCATGACTCATCCATAATTTGTGTTTATTTTTGTTTTTGTTACTCTCTAAAACAAAATTTTATACAATTTTCTAATTTTGACCCGACTATTAATAAAAGAGATAGTATTAAGTAAAGGTATAATAGAAATGTTTTCATTTGTAAAAAATTTAAAATGAAATGGAAGGAATATATATTAAGATGTGTATATACAAACACTAGCATCTAAAATTCGATATATTATCGTAAAATTTAAATACTATAAAAATGTTTGTTCATTATACACAAAATAAAAAGTAAAGAGAAAGAATTGTTTATAATATTTTTAATAGAGTAATACCCTAAAATAGCACCTTTTAAAGTTTTTCTTCCAAATCTAGCATCATAAAATTAAATTCCCAAAAATAGCATAAAAACTTATGTGAAAATACTTATTTATTCTAAATGAATTATACATAAACTTAAAGTATTGTATTTGGGTTCATTATTTCTAATTTAGGGTTTAATTTTTTTCTATTAAAATATAGTTTTAATGTATTTTAATCTTAAATTTGTGCTATTATTGGAAATTTAAACTAATGATGCTATTTTTGGAACAAAAACTTAAAAAGATGCTATTTTAGACATTTGCCCTTTTTAATATCTAAAGTTTGCCCTTGTTTCTAAGACCGTAAACGTTTTAGAATTATTTTTGTAACAACATGAACAGAAAATAGATCAAATATAAAGGGGAAATAAAAATAATTTGTCTCTAATCTTAATGAAATATTTGGTGAAATGTTTTAATGAAATATTTTTTTGGACGAAAAAGAAAGAAAAGCGATACGAGTTCAGCCACTTGAAACCCTTGACGACGACGACGAGAGCAGTGGTGATTCTTAGGTCGACGGGAAATAATCTCCGCCACAGACTTCACCTTCATCACAAATCCATCCGCCTCTTCTGTGCGGCTACTTCGTTACTCCTAAACACTCGGAGTCGGAAGATGACGACAACGACGACTTCTAGTGCATCTGCCAGCGGTGCGAAGATGTCAATGTTTGGTGCCAAGTCTGGATTTGTTATCCCTAAAAACAAGTTATCTGGGTCATTGATCCCTATCTTTCAACGCGGGAAAACCATTGGAGGTACTGATTCGGAGCTAGGGAAGAGGAAGACTAAATGGGGTTGTGATTTGACACAAGATACTGCAGTCAAGAAGGGTAGAGTTTTAGCTTACCAGGTAGATAATTTGAAGAAGCTACGTTTTGGGCATTTAATGTTATCGATAAGCACTAGTTTGCATTCACATTTTCTGCAATCGAAAGTTGTTTACTAGTGTCAGTAAAATTAGCCTTGCCCATTTGACCAGAAACGCTTGGATCAAATCACACAGCAATTGGAATCAGGAACTCTTGAAGCTGAGACTAGTAGAGATGTAAGTGTTTTTTTTGCTCTTTTTCATTCCATTTTTTTGTTTTATTGAAGCTCAGTGTGTCTGTTTGCTGCCATCTATGTGTTTATGGATCAAGATTGCGGAACAGTTGGAATTCGAAAGACGCGAAGCAATTGGTATTGTTACATTTTCCTCCTTCACATTTTCATTATCCCTTGAGTGTGACATCTAGTTTCTGAAATTCTAGGGGAGATACTCGAGTTAAATCCGAGGTACAAGGCTCCACCTGATTATAAGCCATTGCTGAAAGAAGCTAGATTGCCCATCCATGTAATTTCTTACTTTGTTAGAGTGTTTAAAGCTTTATCAAAATCTTGCCATTGTTTTCTCTGATGTTAGCTATTACCTCACAAAAGCATTGAGAAGTTTTTCCCACAAGGATACATATATTACTCTTCATACTGGGTTTGTTTAAACCAAAGAAAAGACTTGAATACTTCTATTCACTGATCTTTGTTTATTCTTTCATCATATTTTTTCTGTATCACTTGCGGGTTTTGTATATTGTGCTGTTGTAACGTCAACATCTTCTGGATTCTATTTTCTTAGAGTCATCTTCTGGAGTCATTATTCTTTGTGCTGTTGCTGACTCTTCGAAGTTGATATTGTATGGACATGTGCTTTTGCAGGTCAGCGAACATTCTGATTTGAGCTTTTTAAGTCTCTTATTTAGTTCCCAAGGTGATACTCAGAAGCGGCTCGAAAAAGTAAGTCACCTACAAGTGTTATTTGCAGCTACAATCCCTTATCTGCCTTGAATTAACATCCTTCTGTGTCTCTTTCTCACATTTCCCTTTGTTTCTCATGACCATTACCATTAAATCCAATTCTGTATACGAGCTAATTAGTTTCATTATGGGAACAGGAGACTGGAGCCAAAGTACAGATTTTTGGTACCAAAACAGGAGAAGAGAAGGTAAATATTGGAATAAACTATCAAATAGCTAACTATAACAGACTCATTATTCTTGCTCTGCCTCTCCATGCTTGTCCTCGAACTCAGTATTCTTGTATCAAGGTTTTATTAGTCGAACTTTTCTTCATATTTGCAGGTTGAACTCTCTCCTTCAGATGTAAATGAGATCAACACGTCCTGGAAAGAGTTATATTTTCAGATATCATCTGACACGTACGAAAAAGTGGATGCTGCTATTGCTGTAATTGAGCTGCTTATTTCTTCAGTGTCTGTGAGTTCCTAAAACTTCTATAAGAGCGTTAGTAGTATGATTTAGCATTTGTTATATAGTGTCTTCGTTCCTATTGACTCTAAGATTATAACATTTTCCCTTGCAGGGAAATACAGGAGCTGGTGCTGCTCCTCCATCTTCCAGATCTGAAGACATTTCAACCATTTCAGGCAACAACAGCGTGACTGTTACAAACCCAAGCTCAGAACAGCTAAGTGATAGCTCTGTACAACCCCTACAAGGCCAATTCCAACCACATGGTTCCTCTTTTTCATTCGCTTCAAATCAAGTTCCATTTTATCCACCTCGTGATCCCTCTGCTTTTGATAATCATATCCAGGATCAAGAACTGCCAACCAATTCGACGAACCCCAATCCTCTTTTTCCTCAGCAACCACTTCCAATTCCTCATAGCACATCATTACCTCTTGGTTCTCAAGTTCCCCGTCCACCAGATTTGTTATCTTTTAGCCTTTCCAGAACATCAAGGACATATTCTGTTGTTGCCCCACAAGGATCATTAGCTCAACCAGGTTTTTCGACTATGCCTCAATATTCTGGCAGTCAGATACAACCAATAGGACAACGGTCTCCTATGAGGCCGTCGACCTTGTTGACTTTCCAGCCTGTACCAAGCAGTGTATTTAGACCACCGGCGTTGCCAGACATACTCTCAAGCAACATGGGCCAATCAGTACGGCCTCTGGCTCCTAACTTCAATCCACGTCCTGCAATTCACCAGCCAGGTACTGAACTTCCATCAATTCCTTTCCCGTCAAGCACCAATCTGAAACATCTAGCAGAATATGCCTCTGGTAGTTCTCTGCGTCCAATGTCAATGTCAGCACATATTGCTGGCAGGCCCGCTGGTCCTGGTCCTACTTATCCTTCCATAAATCCTCCCCCAAATACAGCTCCTAGGCCATTTCACGGGGATTTCGGTTTTCTTTCACAACCACAGATATCTCCTAGACCCAACTCTCAACCAGGTCATCTCCCTCATCTGGCATTTCGAGCCCCATCTGCCACTCCGGCCTCTCAACACTTTGGGCAAAGTTTTGGAGGTTCACAGCACTTTGGTAGGCAGATGGATCAACAACCCCTGAGCCACCCACCACCACTATTTCATGGTAACGTGAGGTCCTCCAACTTACAGAATTTTGGACCTCCATTGCCCCAGATAATGCCTAGAAACTTCCCAGGACCCCAAATCCTGCACCATTCTGCTCATTTCGCTCCAAGACCAGTGTTTCATCAAGATAACCTTAATCCAAAAGGCCAACCACAGATTCACCACCGGTTCAACGCTGGTGTGCATCAAGTATATGACCCTTTTTCACCTAGTGACGCTTAACCCATCAGTGTGTTTTCAATATTGTGGAAAAGACGACACTGGATTTGATTTTCTCCAAAGTTTCAAAGCATATGTTTTCCGTTTTCCATGTGTAAATGCAAAACACCAATTACTTGCACTTGTCTTTTGTCATTTTGATGGCAAGTAAAATTCTCTGTTGCATTTTTTTCTTTTGCAATTTGATGGCAACTTGTACAGTTACATTATTATCTGTTTTACACAATGTTCAATTTTTAAATCCTTGTGCGCAGATAATTATGAAATTTCAATCTTTGAAAAATGATAATACTTGATATTGACGTCAAAACATTAGAACGTCGGTGTAATAAGGCATGGTAGAGTATGTACAGATTCGGGAAATTGACACATAAGCAGAACACTCTCTCTAAGTGCCGGAGGGTTCAAATGTTAGGGCCTGACCTCAGAACCCTTTCGAGCTTCTCAGCCTTAAGGTAATCAGTTTCCGTAAGCGGGCCTGCTGGGAAAGGTGTGATCTCAACCACCAAATGTGGCGTCGGTAACTCATCAAACAGAGCTCTCACATTGTTGCAACATACACTTTCACCGTGCGCACTCTCCCTTCGTATTTGACAACCCTACAGCAATGTCTCGTTTAGGCTTTCTCACAGAACGCATAGAGAGATTGTTATTATAAATGTGTCACCTTGTGTGATGTTGCATCTCTAAAGTGGTCATCATCTGAGAGAAGAGATGCAATGGCTTTGAGCAGTTGGTTTCCTTTGCCTTTGGAAGGTACTCTGTAGTTCCTTCTAAGTGTTCCCTTTGTCGTCGGGTGCCATTTGCTCACAAGCTTTCTTTTATCAGCTGCATTCTTTCCTGAGCATATAAAATACTAAAAATAGTCTCATATACTCAACACTGAGGCTGGAAAGAGTCAGGCATTCTCAAATAGGGAAATCGAAACTATAGCTGCATCTACAAACAAACCACACAAGAGTAGCAGTTGGAAAAAACTCAAAATTTCGAGCTTGAGAAGTTCAGTTCTGTCTCGGCTTTATTAGAGAATAGGAATCAAGAGAAGAAAAACAGAATCAAGCTTCATCGTAGAGCAAGAGTATAAACATCCGGTGTTCTTACTAAAACCATTGACTAAACCATCTCTATAGATAAAAGGGTTTCGAGAGAATAGCTTTCTCACTGGATCAAAGCTCTAGACTTGGGATACAAATCCTATAAGACAGAATAATGGTCATAAGTGTTGTTGAAAATATCAACCTGGTTTGCCCTTAATGTTCTCAAGCCACTTTGAGAAACCAAGATCTACACCATCTTCTTCAACATCAATACCACCATTTTCCAAGCCTAAAGAGCATCAAACTCATAAAAACGATTAGAAGCAAGTCGCACCATTTAAAAGAACCAACCCTAGTGAAGAGAAGAGAAGTGTAAACCAGAAACGATAGGGTTAGACTTAGATCCGGCTAAACCAGACTTCACGAGGGCGTAGAAGACACAGAGTCGACCAGCCCATAAGACAGGGCTCTCAAGCAGTGAAGCACGCGCAGACCCATTTGTGATTTTCTCTGAAGTCTTGTTCTTGTAGTGGAAAATCCGAAGCTTGGAACCAAGAAAGATGGAGTTTTGAAGGAGTAAAACAGAAGGAGTAGGAATCTTTGGTTGAGATTTCAAGTATGACAGTGAAGCGGCTTGAACCAGTGAAAGTGGCATTGTTTCTTGATCTGGGCGGCTGAGAATTTTGGAGCAAACTATATCGGTGTGAATTTTGCAAATTTTGAAGTGGATCAAGTCTGAGGAAGAAAAAAAGAAGAAGTGGATCAAGTCTATGCGACGTCGTTGTAGTCAAATCTTCTTTCGTTTTTATTATTTCAAAATGTTCTCAGTAAGTTTTTATTAACTTTGTTCTTAATTGATTTTGTGGATTTACTTGCGTCAACTACACAAATTTATGCGACTAAACCTATTTCCATCCATATTTTTTGAGTCTTCTTTTAACTATATAAACTGTATTTTTCTTTCATAAACTACACAAATTTCATAAATTAATCTAATTTCAGAAATTCTATTAATGTTTACACGTTAAATAGCTATTAAATCTGATTCTAATTCGAAAATCTAGTTTTAAATTTGGTTTATTTTGAAATTAAAACTAGATTTTCGAAGTAAAACAAGGTTTAATAATAATTTAACGTGTAAACATTAACAAAATTTCTGTAATTAGAATAATTTATGAAATTTATGTAGTTTAGAAAGAAAAACATAGTTTATGTAACTTATGAAATACCCAAAAAGTACATGTGGAAATAATTTTATTCGCATAAATTCGTGTAGTTGACGAAAGTAAATCCTTGATTTTTTAATACTTTTAGTATTATACAAAAAGAAGTTTTAGTCTTCGATATATTTTAACAATTATTATTATGTAATGGATAATTATTTTTTTTATTTTTTTTAAATTAACATCATTCATTTAAAATTTTAAAAATATCACATTTTAATATTAAATATTAAAAAAATTAATAAGATTTTTTAATTATTATTTCTGTTATTTTCAAAAAAAATATAATTTTTTAATTTAAAAAAATAAACTTTATTATTTAAAATATTATTATTAATTAATTGTATTGAAAATCTATATATATATTAATTGAGAATCATTTTAACAAAGTAACTTTATGTTGACGTGTGATTTACAAATGTGTCACGCTGATGTGTCACACTATTAAAACATTTTAAGATAAATATTACTTAAGATATAATTTACTAGAGTATTTACGAAAATTACCATTATACAGCATATTATATGTAAATCTCTAATATTTCGACATACAATGTATTTTATCATAAAATAAAAATATAATATAAAATAAATATAAATTTTGAAAAATTAGTCAAACAAAATATAAAACAAAAGTTTAGTTTAATTGAATATCTATCATATGTATAATTTTATCCAAAATAGATAAATTTAAATCTATTTCTATAATCCGATTTTATTATTTATTTTATTTTCGTAATTAATGTTAAAAAATTAATTTAAATATAAGACAAATTATATATATATATCTGATTTAAATTAATTAATTATTATTTATGAATGACGTGGGTCAAAATCTAGTTAAATTATTATTATTAAATAAAGTTGAGATATTTCTCTTTTTTCAAGTTTCAACTTTTTCCCATGTTCAAACTTTATAATGCAATAACTTTACTGAAATCGAAAAAGATCTTATTTACAAAATCAGACAGAAAGCAAAAATCGAGATCAACCGTATTGAAGACCAGAGGCCACGCGGATTCGAGATCGATCTATCGAATCCACCGTGAGAGACGCTGGAGTTTTGTGCTCGAGTCGCGAAAGGAGTAATTTCTTCTTCCGATGTATTGGTGAAGTCGTGAGGGATAATGATGGAAGTGGAAGGATCAAACACTTCGATGAATCGTGCTCCTGATCAATCATTCTTACGCTCGACGCGATCAAAAGGTGAATTAACATCTTATTCGTAGGATTTCGAAGTTTAAGCAAAGCGTAGTTTAAAGTCTCACGGTTAAAGATTAGGGCAACATATCTGTGATTTGGTTTTGCTTATAGCATTGGTTATAGATTCATTTAACTTTTGTTCAAGCTTTTCAGCTGAACATTGTATAATTCTGTGTTGTTTATTTGGTAGCTCTGTATCAGTTTGAGCAGCAGAAACTCCCAGCTTGTAAGCCAGTCTTAACACCAACATCGGTTAGTAATATGAACTTTTGTGACCTGGCTCTGATTGTTTTATAAAAATCCATAGCTCTGATAAATTGATAATTGAAATTTCCCAATCACATGTGTTGCAGGTTATAACAGTGTTTCTATTAATGGGTTTTGTTTTCATTCCCATTGGCCTCATTGCTCTCCGTGCTTCTCGTGATGTAAGTCTCTTTAGTTGAAAACCTTATCTCTTGTATTTGAGCTGTTAGGTACAGAGTAAATTTCTAAATCCTTCAATGGCAGGCTATTGAGATTATAGATCGGTATGATGTTGAGTGCATTCCTGAAGAATTTAAAAGCAACAAACTGTCATACATTACAGATTCATCGATCCCAAAGAATTGTACACGGTACTTGAAGGTAATGCCTTTCTGCTTCCATTGTTTCCCAGTCAAGGATAACTGTTTTAGTTATATTACGAGTATCTTCATTGTTACATATCGGTGGTTTCTCGACTTTCCATACCTTCATTTTTGTGTGCACATTGTAGGTAAAAAAGTATATGAAAGCTCCCATTTATATCTACTACCAGCTTGATAACTACTATCAAAACCACCGTCGGTAAATAACAAGATCCCTTATGTTATTCGCTTAACTGATAATGAGCGAGTCCATCATTTGCAAGGCGATTTTTTTAGGTATGTGAAAAGTAGAAGTGATCAACAACTGTTACATGGACTTGAGTACAGCCACACAAGTGCTTGTGAACCTGAGGAGTCATCTAATGGGCTCCCAATTGTCCCTTGTGGGTTAATAGCTTGGAGTATGTTCAATGATACATTTTCTTTTGCTCGTGAGAATACGAAACTGAAGGTGGGTCGTAATAACATCGCGTGGAAGAGTGACCGTGAGCACAAGTTTGGAAAGAATGTATATCCTTTCAATTTCCAGAACGGAACTTTGATTGGTGGAGCAAAGTTGGATCCAAGAATACCAGTATCCATTCTTAACCTCTTCAATTCTATATTTCTATTACAATAAAACATTTAATTATATTTCTGAGCTTAAACTACGCTATTTAATTCACAGCTAAGTGACCAAGAGGACTTTATTGTGTGGATGCGAGCAGCTGCTCTGCTTAGCTTCCGGAAATTATATGGAAGAATTGAAGAGGACTTGGAACCAGGAAACCGTGTTGTGGTAAATGTAATGAACAATTACAATACTTATAGCTTTAGTGGGCAGAAGAGGCTTGTTCTCTCCACATCAAGCTGGTTAGGAGGAAGAAACGATTTCCTTGGTATAACCTACCTCGTTGTTGGTTCCTCTTCCATAATCATATCCATCATCTTCATGTTGCTCCATTTGAAAAATCCTAGGTAAAAAGATACACTTGCAGACAACCATATTCTTATTTCGTTCGCTTATATACATCAATTTCAATCTCAGGCCTTATGGGGACAATTCTTGGAACAAGAAAAGCCTTTCCGGTTGAGAAGCTGTTACAGTCATTCTCAGATAGATTCTATTTCCAGGTTCACATATACTCCTACGTACTCAAGAGCCGTAATTTGTCTACATAGGCGATCATAGAGATTTAGGGAGTATATAATCAATCTATTTGCCAATAGTTCTAGAAAACTGATAGGTTCATCCGCTTTCTTTGATTACTCTTTTGTCTTCCGTTATCGGGTTCTAAATTATCCGAATTGATAATTTATTTACCCCTTTTTCAACGTTTAAACCTCTAATGTGATGGGTTTATTTGGGTCCTATCTGTTTTTAGAGCCTCTAAGTTTAGCAAATCTAACAAAAACATATAGAGAATGCATCATTGATGACCACACATTTTTTTCTTCCAAAAATATTCATGTTTTCTTCTGGTTTTTCCATATTAGTCACCTTAAGTCACTCTATTTAACCTCTCGCATTTGTCTCATCCGCATCATATGCACCTCTAACTTCTCCCATTGAAAGATACTTCATTTATTTAGTCAAAATCACATTTCAATCTTCCTCTGCCCTGCTCACCTGTAAAAAAAAAAAACTGTTTTGTTTTTCTTTCTGAATATAAACCCGTGTTTTCCTTCTGCTGCATTGGATTGTTGTCGGGAAAAGAAAACCGGGTGAAAGAAAGAAGAAGAAAAAAAATGGCGAAGGAAATGAGGTTTGTTGAAACATGGGGAGAGGTATCACCAAGGCTTATTGTATCTCACCAGAAACAACAACAACAATTCTCAAACTTGCCAAAGCTTGAGACTATTCTTGAAGAAGGATGCTGCGTCAATAGTTATTCTGTTAGGGCGCCAAAGCGGATTGTGATCTTTCTTCCTCTTGTACTCTCAATGATTTTGTACATTGTGTTACACAAGACTATGCTTTAACTTTGCCTTTTTCGTTCTGATACTTTTTTAAATGTGTGATTTTGAGAAGAAGATAATGCTCTGGCCGACAAATATAGAGAGATTTAAAATGTTGTTATCGGCGGAAAGTTGATGACAAAATCATCTCTATATGATTCTAGGTCCAGAGAAAGTTGAAACATTATTTTCTGTGTTTTTTCCCCTTCATTTCCACGATTTGTAATCTGATTCTGATTCCTTTTTACTGAATAAATGACCGAGCTAGACAACTTATGTTTTTTAACCAAATTTATATTACAGATTTGGGAATGACAATGTAATGAAAATAACATAGTCGAATCTTGAAGCCTCTTGTCTTCATACCCGTATTATATATATACATCAGTTAACTACACCCTTAAACTCTCAGATTCAGGCAAATATTAGCCATAAGGGAAATGTTCATCTAAGGAGCAAAAACACATTGTAAATAAGGACAAATAAACTATGTTACGCGATGACTTAGGATATTACAAAGCTGCATTAAAACTTGGCATGTTAATAATGAATTCTCTAAAGTTTCTGGAAAATATAAACGGAAAGATTCAAATTTTGACCTCAGATTCACATGATGAATATTCAACCATTGAACAACTATGAGTCGTAATAAAATTTGTTTTTTAGTCATTATAGTTGTGGAATTCTCTAAAGTTTTGCGACTCGTAAAAACATAAACTTGGAAATTCCTATAGCATCCAAAACCAAACATCAATCTCAATCTCTCTACTTAGAATCTACCATTGCGGTTTCCATAAGCGTCGCTTCTGTAGTAAAATTGATCGTTGTCGT
Organism: Pugionium dolabratum; assembly: GCA_018901945.1. Taxonomy (NCBI): domain Eukaryota; kingdom Viridiplantae; phylum Streptophyta; class Magnoliopsida; order Brassicales; family Brassicaceae; genus Pugionium; species Pugionium dolabratum. The sequence continues at coordinate 826,115 of JAEVFF010000310.1, forward strand.
CGTTCTCGTCTGAGTAATCTTCTTCATTGTTGGCGTGGCTCTTATTAAGGCGACCATAGAGACCATAACCATGTCCTGTGTCTCGGACAAAGACTGGCTCTTGCTCTTCTTCCTCATCCGTTGAGCTCCGGTGATTCTCCGGCACCGGTAAACCCTTGTTTTGATAGGTTAGTTCAGCTAAGTTTTGGAGGTTTCTTGCTTGTGTTTGCGTAAGCAAGATTGATATGATGAAGAAGATGAAACAGAGAAGGTTTAGTGATTGAGCCATTTTCTTGGGTTTATGCTGGTCGATTAGAGATTAATATCTTGTTCTATATTACCAAATTTTTTGGTGGAAGTTAATAGGTCAAAATAATTATTCGCACTTTACCAAACGTTTAGTAAGACAAAATAAATTAAAATTGATGAAATTGGAAAACATAATGATAAGAAAGCAATGAAAGAAGTTTCATTAGTTTGGATCCTTTATGTAAAAAAGAAAGGCATGGTTCCTTAATGTGCGGAAAAGCAATTCGAATGATCGACCGCCGAAAGTAGATAGTGACCTTCATATTCACCTTGCTCTTCGGTGTATCTGTTCAGGTCTGTATTGGTTTTTTCATGTTTTTGGTGTTTTGGTAATAAAGATATAGGATCTATTCAAGTATTTTAAAATTTTAGTTCATGTTTATTTGTTTATTCGGTTCAATTCTGTACGGATTCGAATATTTCGCCTAAAATAAAAAAAAAATTGATTTAAGAATTTTCTTACCCTTCAGCATATGCTTGTATATCTATATTTTAAGTCATTTATAACCATTCATAATAATGTTACAAGAAATATATATAACGAAATATAAAATATGAACATTTATTTCAGTTGAAAACAAAATTACCAAAAAAATTTACAAAAAAATACAGTCAAAGTTTATATCAAGGAGAATGGGTATATAAAGGCTATATATATGCTCCAAGAGAAAGAGCAAATAAATACATTAATATGCTCTTTATCAGTGAAGATAATTGCATATCAGAAGAAATGGAAATGTTCTCCACTCACGCAGAATTAAAAAATGAAATATAACTTTTAAGAAAGAAAAAAAAACAAAGAGAGGAGAAACTCGAAAACAAATGGTTGATGGCAATACAACAAACTGTTGCAATTGGGTTTTTTTATTATATATAATATTTAATAAATGATTATGCCACCGTCGTCCGCCGCCGTATGCAGCCACTTTCTACGCCGTCTTTCCTTTCTGCTGCAAAAGAAAAATCCAATTGTCGTATCAGTTTTTTCCATCTCACTATATATATATTCTTCGTTTTCTATTCATTTGGAAATATCACAACAAAATTTTGTTTAAAAATATCATCAATAACTTTTTTCTCTAAATTTCATTAAAAAAATTTCTCAAAAATATGATAAAACTAAAATTAATTTTTAAACCACAGAAACTAAATTTTAAACACTAAAATCTATATTATAAACCTAAATTATTAAACTTAAATCCAAAAAATTAAACTATAATCTTTATAAAAAAAATTGTACCGTTTGTAATATTTTTTTAAAAAACTTAATAACATTTTTGAAAAAAAAAAACTATTACTGGTATATTTTTAAAAATGTGGTGTTTTTATATTATTTCTGAACTTCATTTTAATATCGAGAGTGAAACTGACCCGTTTCTCTTCTTCGATTTTGGCTTTAATGATAGAGTACATTGCAACTCCAGCAATGGCTATGCCTGTTCCTATACCTGTCTGCGTCGATATCTTGTTTCCTACAATTAAATATCATTTATATACATGAATTCTTTCGATCCAGATATTTGTAAAAAAAAAACACATTGCTTCTCTCACACGTGAGAGAGATGAAGAGATTTGTTATATTTTACCGAAGATAACGATGGAGAAACCGATCACGAACACACGTTTCAGAACGTTTCCAACGGCGTGAGTCAGCGGTGCGACCCTCTCCAAGGTATTAGTAGCCAACTGCAACAGCGTATTTCTTAGATTTCTTCTTATAATCGCAGGTTTATAATAAAAGTGTGATATTACAATTTTAAATTTATATTTACCTGATTGTAGAGATGGTAAAACATTCCAACCCAGAAGAGATCAGAGATGAATTTAGTCATTCCTACTTTGGCAATCGCGTCGCTGAAACCGTGTTTCAGCAGTTGAGGTCCTTCAACCTAACATCAAATTAACCGAAAAACCCTCATGAGTATTAATAACACATTGCTTCTCTCACACGTAACTAGTGACGGAACAATATGAGTGACTTCACGATGATGGCAGGAGGGATGCAGACGAAGAGAGCAATGATGGAGATGTAAGCATAGACATTTGTACTGTCCATATCAGTCTGCAAAAATAAGAGCAAGAAAAATAACAATCCGGTTTTCAAAATTGAAACTTGAGAAACTAATTAGTGTTGAGAAGAAGAGGCGAATCAAGAACCATGGCTTTCTTGGAGAAGATGCTTCTGTAAGTGAAAGATATGTTTGAAATCATTGCGCTGATGAAACCGAGCCAGTTGAATGATAGCTCTGTTAGGGAAGCCATTGCAACTCCTACGATGTTTTCAAGGTTAATCCGAGAAACTTGGGATACAAGGAACATGAGAGAAATGAGTAAAGAATTTAATCGAATGGTTACCGAGAACAACAGGAGCTAGAGTCAACCATAATGTTATGGGGATAGATTGCCCGAGAATGAACTGAGATGCAGCCGCATTGAAGAATGGCTCAAGCGCTATGTTTATGGCAATTGTATAAATGTTAGATGCAATGTCATGTGTATAGTAATTGGACCAGTTACCATATATTTCTGAAATGAAAACAAAGGAGTACCTTTAACGGTATGAGTGAAGGAGACAGCGACCGCTGCGAAAGAAACGTTGCTAGTGACATGGCCTAAGGCGTGACAGACTGCAACTGGTATCAATACCTTGAGGAGGTTCGAGTCAATTGGCTGCAACCATCAACCATCAAATCATTAACAGAATACACATGAGCAAAAGTGAAGATCAATGCAAATTATTATACAAACAAACGGGCGTTTGGTCTAGTGGTATGATTCTCGCTTTGGGTGCGAGAGGTCCCGAGTTCGATTCTCGGAACGCCCCATTAAAGCATTTTATTTTTCAAAATTTTATTTAGTTTTATTTCTCCCTTACAAATATAGTGTATAATGTATTATGAGGAATTGAACTTACGGCCCGTTTAGGAAGGCCCACGGACCAGCTCGCCAAGCAGTATACAACTCCAACGAACAAGTGAATAACCGATACAAAACTGAAAATAGACATAGTAATTTATATATTAACTAAAAAAGGATTCTCTCTACACAATATTCGGATCCGATTCATAATTGGACCAACAGCTTATGGTTCGATCATAAATTTACCGACATTTTCAATATTCAGAATGACCATAAACTTTCATTAACGAGTAAATAAACAGATATATATTAAATACGAAATGCGATAAAAACTTACTAGGGATAAGGGAAGTAATTATATATCTTCTTGTTGAGGATGTTGAAAATCACGTTCAAGAAGTACCTGTAATTCAAAATCCATACCACAGGGGGTAAATCCGTAGTTTTACGCTACCAAACTTTGGCGGTAAAATCACAAACAAACTAAGCGCAGGTTTAAGATAAGCGTGTGAAGTACACGTACCACATGAAGAAGAAGAACCCGGTGACCAACGCCGGATACTTCTCGAGGAATCCAACCTTCGTCTCCCTGCGAAGAACGAGTCAGATAACCGAGTCAAAACGAGTTAACACCGGGTGATCCAGAAACGGACCTCTTCAACTCTTACCCAGCGGAATCTCCACTTTCAGCAGCAGCGGCTCTAACCGGCCTCAGAATCTCTCTTTTATCGCCGCCATTGATTGCTGTCGACGAAGGAAGACTGTCGAGAAGGAGAATCGGACGGAGCTGACGACCGGAGATCAAATTCGCGCCTTCTCCGATCGCTCCTATCGGCTTAGCGAAAGCCGCGAAAGGCGACGCAGTGCTGAATTGACGGTGAATCGCTCCAATCGGCCGCCTCAAATGCGGTACCCCGGCGAATGTTGCGGTGGCGCGTAACAGCACGCGTGACTCCATCTCGAAATTTTTTAGCGGTAGGCAAATTTATGACAGTGAGAGGAAGGAAGGAAGATGTAAGGTTTTCGAGTATTTCAAGAGTGGATACTTTGTGATCGGACGGCTACGATGAATTCGATTATCCAAATCGATGGTAATCAAGTGTATCTCGGTGTACAGTATTACAGTATGGTCGATAATGAATATGATCAAACGGTGAAGAGTCATGAAATTAGATAAGAAATCGTAAGATATTGGCTCATATTGGATGAATGTGGGGTCCATGTTATCTTGAAGTGAATGGCTTAAGAGACAGAGTGAGTGTTAGCCAATGGAAATTCCATATCATCAACAATCATCTGACTCAGCATAATTTTTTAGGTTTTTTTTCTTTTTCTGAAGATAAATAATAGTGGAGATTTTTAAGATTTTTGCCCTCTTATTTACATCCGTTGAGTGGTTTTGAACTTATATTATTATACGTGACACAGTCACAAGAAAGTAGATTTTTTCTTTATGAAAATTACTTGTTATAAAGGTATGAATATCTCTATTAATTTCCTTACTTTAATTGGTTACAAGTGGGCATTTAATTTGCAGTTTCAAAGTCTCATATATTTTTCTGTTATAATATTTTATCAAAATTAATTACTTTGTAAAATATGCAAACATAAAAAGCTATAGCAAATAGTGAAAACGAAAGTAGATATAAGAAAGAAATATCAAACAAAATGACACAAGACACATATTATGCTTTAACAGTGTATTGTCATATCATAAACTATACCGAGAGTTTTATCATCCAAACAAAATTTGAATGACAATAGTCTCACAAAAAAATAACACAACATAACTAAAATAATACTTAGATGTTCAAGAGAGATGTTGTACATGGAAGTTGAAAAGAAAAGTACCATAAATCAACCAAGACAATGGTTTCAATTGCACATATAAACAATCTGGTCATTCTCGTGATGATACTGGCTATATGGATACAATCATACACAGCATTTTCGACATCGTAAACTTCTGTTTCTCTTGCAAACTCAATACAATGTCCGGAGCTCACACAATTGTTGCATTTTCCTTTACTATGAATTGCTGATTTTTCTAGTTCATAAATAATTATCGTATTTAATTCAAAGATCACTTTACCTTTTTCACAAAATTCATCTCAAACTTGAACCAATGTTTTTTGGCCACCCTTTCACTTATTCGTTATCAAATCATTCAAAATATTACCGTGATCAATTCCACCGTCGTTATACAACTTAGAGCTAAAAAAACATTTCATATGGATTTATATCCGTCGAATATGTGAAATCTTTTTAGAAAATCAACACTCACATACTTTTATTCTCAAAGTTCTACTCCTACTGTTACTACATGATCCCTAACTTAAATCCATGTAACAAAATAAATTTCTTTTTTTGTTATTGAATTGGATTCGACGATCAAGAAGATGAAAAATCCTTAAAAAAAATATATATAATTAGATCGGATAGCTTCCAAATATATTAAAATATGAATTAAAACAATTTATTATTAATAATTAATAAAAATGTATTAAAAGTTGTCATTTAGAAAATAAAATAGGTTATACATTAATTTAGTGAATAGATTATATATCATGTGGTTGGAAGCTAGGAATAATTTTTCCTTAGTTATATTTAGTTGAGTAGTAGAGTGATCCTCGAACTCATCTACAGACTCAGCTTTTCTCAGCCCTCATCTAAGCCGCCAAATTGGTGAATCGGTTCTTCTCTAGCTATTTAATCATATATCGGTTCTTCTCAAGCCGCTATGTGATGATCAATGATCCACATAGCCCGTGTTTCGTTGATTTGGTTTGAGGCTAGTGAAGGTGTTCATGAGCACAAACTGTTCGATGTAATGCGTAGCAGAGATTTTGCAATTCGGCAATTCTTTTGTGTTTCTCTGTAATCGTACATTATTCTCTTTATTGCCGAAAGGCGTCTTTTCATAGAAATGGGTACCAAAGAGAAGATGTTCAAGTGGTCAAAAGATATAACGCCTTCACAGGTTATCAAACTGATGCGAGCTGAAAAGAACGTGGAGAAGTCGATTGCAGTTTTTGATTCCGCAACAGCAGAATACGCAAATGGGTTCTTACATGATCAGAGTACTTTCGGATATATGATCTCTAGGTTGGTCTCTGCCAATAAATTCAAAGCAGCTGAAGATGTGGTTGCCAGAATGAAGATTGAGAATTGTGTTATTAGCGAAGACATATTGCTTTCGATATGCAGAGGGTATGGTCGGGTTCATAGGCCATTTGATTCTTTGAGAATTTTTCACAAAATGAAGGATTTTGATTGTGAACCTAGCCAGAAGTCCTACGTGACTCTTCTTGCTATTCTCGTGGAAGAGAATCAGTTAAAACTGGCCTTTAAGTTTTACAAGAATATGAGAGAGATTGGTTTGCCTCCTACCGTGACATCTCTCAATGTTTTGATCAAAGCGCTCTGCAGAAATGATGGGACAATGGATGCTGGTCTTAAGATATTTTATGAAATGCCTAAACGAGGGTGTAATCCAGATTCCTACACATATGGAACCTTGATTAGTGGTTTGTGTCGTTTTGGAAGGATAGATGAGGCAAAGAAGTTATTTAAAGAGATGGTTGAAAAGGACTGTGCACCAACTGTTGTTACCTATACTTCTATGATACACGGTTTGTGTGGATCGAAAAATGTGGAGGAAGCAATGAAATTTCTAGAAGAGATGAAAGGTAAAGGTATCGAGCCAAATGTTTTCACTTACAGTTCTTTAATGGATGGTCTTTGCAAAGATGGGCGGGCTTTGCAAGCCATGGAATTATTTGAGAAGATGATAGCTAGAGGCTGCAGGCCGAACATGGTAACCTATAGCATTCTGATCACTGGTCTGTGCAAGGAGCAGAAGCTTCAAGAAGCTGTTGAATTTCTAGATAGGATGAATCTACAGGGTTTGAGGCCTGATGCTGGATTATATGGGAAAGTAATCAGTGGATTCTGTGCTGTCAGCAAGTTTCGTGAAGCTGCCAATTTCCTCGACGAGATGATTCTTGGAGGAATAACTCCGAATCGTTTGACTTGGAACATCCATGTTAAGACAAGTAATGAAGTAGTCCGAGGTCTTTGTACAAGTTACCCAAGTCGTGCATTTACACTATATCTAAGCATGAGGAATAGAGGGATCTCAGTTGAGGTTGATACATTAGATTCTTTGGTGAAGTGTTTGTGCAAAAAGGGTGAATTTCAGAAAGCGGCTCAATTAGTTAACGAGATAGTAAATGATGGATGTATTCCAAATAGAGAAACATGGAAGCTACTAATAGGTCACACATTGGATAAAACGATTGTAGGAGAAGCTTCAGATTCTCTTCTTAGAGACTTGGAGATTTAAATGCAAGGAAGATTAGATAAAGACAGCTGAAATGAAAATGTCGTGTGGAATATTACACAAACATTGAGATGTTTTATTCAAGAGACCATCTCAGTAAAGCAAAAGACACATTAGAGAATTTCAGATTCCGGAAGGGTTATGAAGATTTTACATTTTAAGCAGAACATCATCTAGCAGAGAGAAGAGAACCAATACCATGCCATTCAAATTATCAATCACTATATATCATTCTAAATGATTTTCCTTACGTTTTTTTTTTGAAATTTAAGCATTTTTCTAATGTTAAAAATCAGACAGACACTAAATCGGCATTGGATGATTGGTCGGATTGGGTTTTTAGTTATTTTTTAGTTAAGTAAAAATGTATATATGGAGAAAACGAATTAACAACATAATTCTAATGTAAATACAAGACACACTTAAAAGAAATTTATATCACAACTAATTATATAATATAAAAATGAAAATATCATGAAGGGAACATACTAAGAGGATAGATAATAATGATAAACTAAAGTATAAATATATAGATGTTATTATAGAATAGTTAAAACATAAAAGGATATATAGTGATATAAAGGATGGAAGATGAAAAAAGATTTCAAATCTCTATTTATAATGTTAATCGTGATTGAGTAATATACATAACAAATAATCTAAAAATCATATTACCCTCTTTTTCGTACATGTAAACTTGTTTGCAAAGAAAGTTTAAATATTAAAAAAATACCATATTAAAAGTTCTTTTCAAGAACATGACCACTAGATTTTTCCCAAAAATACCACAAATTTCATATGAAAAATTGATTGAAAACGTTTCCTAATGGGAGAATTCTAGATTTAAAATTGGAATTAACAAACTCAAACACAATATTTAATTTAACTCAGGATAGTACTTGGCATTTTCACTAGCTAGTACGAATCACAGTCAGGATCATATTGAAAGCAATAATTGTTTGTTTGTCCAACAATTGGAAGAAAACTCGATAAATTAAAATATTGAAATATACAATGCATCTGCCTTACGAACATTATTATACATTACTTTTTTTGGTTTCCAAAAGAGAGAATCTAAGGACATATGTAATGAGATTAGATAATATTATAAATTTATAATACATTTGGTGAGCATTGGGAGATAACAAAACAATAAAAGTTTGGTACATCTTATTATATATAAGTACTTTTCCTTGAAGTTAAAAAAAATCTAAGTATTTTTCCGAATTAATTTTGGTGGTATAACGACGTACCAATATTATAAAATATAGTCTATTTTGATCTTTGCTCAGAAAATGTTATAAATTGTAATATTCGGAACGTTTTGATTAAAAAACAGACCAGATGCATTTTATTGTGAATGCATTATCATAAGCAAAAAAACATATGAATATAACAAAATAATAATAGAAATGGCATTGGTTATATATTGGTTGTGAGTTTCACCTGCCAAACTTAGATGGGTCCATTTCGAATATTTCCAAATTTCATAAAGTTTAGTATACCTTTTACCACCATGTGTTTGTACCGACCAGTGACTAAGTATACACAAAACGTTCATTTATACATATATTGTTAGATCTCAGTTCTTGTACAAGATCAACTTTAGGATTATATGAAGAACATGAGATAATGAGGAGATTTAGATTTTTTTATTAATGAGATTGGTTACAAACTTTTGTCCTAAAGTGCTTCTAAACTATTAAATTTTATTTTTCATTTATGGCGTGAATATATTTTTTTATAGTCACAGTTCGTTTAATTTTATAATCATTACTTTTTATTAATGTTCATATATGCCATTTAATGGTTACACGAGGGAAACTCACTACAAGAAAACTGCGAATTTGCGACTACAATTTGTGACTACATACG